>PPLY02000018.1:0-204708 GCA_003706665.2 Barnettozyma hawaiiensis | reverse complement strand
GAATCGTTGCTCCAGTATTAAAAGAGGAGTTCACTTTCAACTTGGAGAAGAGGGGACTCTTGTATTCAGATGATTCAAACCCAGAAGGTGTTAAGGTTGGCATCATTTCACATGTTGGTGGCCATGCATATGCTGGAAATGTGCTTTACTTTGATGAAGATGGAATCTCTGTGTGGTATGGTCGTGTTGAGGCTAAGCATGTCAATGCAATTATATCAGAGACTATTGTCAAGAAGAACATCATTAAACCATTATACAGAGGAAGATTCTAGAGTGAGTTGGGGACCATACAGCAAAAAAAAAAACAATATCTAGTTTCAAAGTGTTTACTATGTTGATAAAGCTCTCACTTCGAATAATTTTCTTGTGATATCCTTTGGTAGCTTTCCCACCTCATTACCGATGGTGATCTTCAAATCACTAGAAAGATCGTTGAACTGTTCCACCAAGTCACCGTCAATGACATTCTTGATGGGTTGATAATAACTTCGGTACTTTAGATTGTCTCTTCCAAGAAGATCTGGGGAGTGCAATCTCATGGCCTTTTGTAGTTTGTTAAAGAACCTGATATCACTTTTGGTTTGAATAGGGATGAACACGCCAATAGTACCCTGTAATCCAGTGTAAATAACAACATCCTGGCCACCTGATGTCAATGACTCCTTGTTGAAAGATGTTGGGATATCCTCAATATAAAAATTGCACAAATTCTGGAGTTTCTTTGGTGTACCATTCAAGGAACCCCCCTGATTGGTCAAGAAGGTGGTATTTTGGTCACTTAAATCACTAGTTTCCTGATCACATCTTAGAATAGACACATTGCCAAATCTATCCCCGACAATAACAGTATAGTAGTCCAACACTTTGAAGGTTGTAACATGCCTTGCCAGTTGATCATCAACAAACGGAACAAAACTGTTCAGTTTCGAATTGTAAACTAAGAACGTAATAGACTCCTGGACATCAGCAACATAGACTCTGTGCCCTTGGGTCTCGATTCTAACAATATTCGTCAAAGTATCCACTTTTGTAACACATTTGCTCAGCAGTTGTCTCATACCAATATCGTAGAGTCTCAGATAGTTATTTACACCAATGAGGCACCTTCCTTGGAAGGCAGCTATGCTATGAACCAGATCACTGAAGGATGTTTTGTGTAGAAGCTTCAAGTCTAGATCATAGGTGTATATCCATGATTCAGTGCATTTCCCAATCTCAGAGTTCAGATACTTTGCTATAGAGACAAGCAGGTATGGGATATTGTCCCTGCTTTCAAATCTAATGATTTCACTGGATATTATGGACTCATCCAAATCAAGATCAATGCTTGTTTCAATTTCACCATTCTTGGAATTCACTTTCTCAATGACACTACGGTTTCCACTGCGCTCGGTGACGTATAGATACTCTTCATGTCTGGAAATTCTCTTTGGCGTAGTCTTTAATTGGATTGAATTGGTAGTGAAAGGATTCAGTGGATTCTTCAGTTGAAAAATTGTCAGCTTTCTATTGTGAATACCAACAACACCATCAGTGATTTCTTCACTGTTAAAGCTTGATGCATAGTGCAAGTCGTCAACAAGTAGCTTATTGATTTCAAATTGATGAAGTTCATGAACAATCCAAGTTTGTGTAGAGAATGCCAGGACAATATCAGTATTATCATACCTTACCTGATTAAGCAAAACAGGTCTAGATCCCAAATATTTGGTTCTAGTGTTGGACAAGGCCCCTGTCTTTTCATCAACCAAGGTTCTGACATACACACCATTGTCCAAGCCAATATGGACATAAAGTTGGTTCTTCATAGTTGAAATCAAAAGGGATCTTGGGATAGAGCTCAATGCTTGTAAGGACAAGGATTCCAGTGTGTTCTCAGGGGATGTATCAAGAACTCTCATGGTTGAGTCATTACAGCCAACAACCAAAAATGGAGATCTTACTTTACCTTCTGGAACAGTACCCAACGAAAGTGACACCATTGTTGATTGGAAAGTCTTATGTTCACCATATTCAATCAAACGGTCATACTCATCCACCTCAAAATATACCAATTCATCATTGGACAAACCAGCAGCAATCTGTTTGTTTGTAGTGCTCGAACAGGTAATCTTGATCCCTGCTGGGGGAAGCCATTTGCTAACCACTTGATCACCTTGAATTACCAAAATACCATTTGAATGAATTTGTGCAATTGACTTATCACCAATTTGCTTGATCTCAAGGGTATGTTGATTCAGGGCAATTCCAGAATCAGTCACTTCTTCGACACTCTCACCAATTGACAACACAAGGGTTGTATCAACAAAGGAGATTATCAAGTACTTGTCAAATATGTCACTTTTTTGCGTTCTTGTTGTGAATACTTTATTGGACAAAGGGGGTAGCTCAGATTCGACAATCTCCTCAATTGAAAGTCCATACTGTAATATTTTCAAGCTTGAAGACTGATCTACTCCAGATAAAGCGTAAATGCTTGCTGTGTCACCATAGCTGGCAACTTTTGAGTCCACTATTGGGTTCAGCGATTCAATTATATCGACAAGTAGCAAGTTTTCAAGTTCTTCTGACCTTTGAAAGCTCCATTGTTCCAAGTCCGTATCTATAGTTGAGGTGAAAGGATCTTCACTTCCCAGCTTCTCAAACTGGTAAAAAAACTTATCACCGTATTCGGTATCAGCAAACATAAATCCAGATTTCAATATTATCAAAGATGATGTTAATGGGATAGTATCGAAGTATGAAATTGTCAAAGCAAAGGCTTCATCCTCCAAAATTTCAACCTTGAACAGGTCACCCAAGTTTGTCTGAAGAAGGAAAAAGTAATTTCTTTTCATTTTGTGTACAATACCGGAGACAACAAACACATCTTTATTCAATTCATTTACCAGCTTCGGTATGGCGATGGATACTCTTCTGTTGTCATAAAAATTTCTGTAGCTGATTGTGCTCTTTGAGCATAGGAGTAGGCCAGATGGCCCATCAGAACCTCCAGGTACTTGTATCATGTAGTTTGAATGGCTTGAGATAGGTTCAGAACTTTTTCGTAAGAGGTGATTCAATCCCAAGTCAAGTTCATAGTAAGTCAAGAGCCTTACAAGTTCTTTGGCATTGGAGGGGTTCTCATAGTCTGTGTAGTCAATTTCAATTGCAGCAAAAAGTGGGTTCTCAAAGCCAACATCAAGACCTATTGTCTCGATAGTCAGCAAATTGGATCGATTGGCTTCTAAAGGCGATGAGATGATAAGGTTGTTATCCGTATCCCTGTTCAGAACATAACATAGCTTATTTCTCTCCAAAGCAGTAGCGAGTACAGCTCTTCCATTAGCATCAGCGGAAAGGTATTGACCTGGTGATAACCGTCTTATTCCGCTTTTGGAATAGGGCTCATTGAAAAGTGCCTTTAATGTCAGTGTGCTTAGATGAAACTCCAAAATGGACATGTTACCTGCATCTGATGTCACAGCAATATAATCTTTCCCAGAACCAGCAATTCTGAAGCTCGAAATGGCCCGGATTGTCGCAAATACCTGTTTCGACGCAATCTTGTTAAGCTTTCCTTCGTTTGTGTCGGCCTTGTAAACAGTGAGTGAGTTTGATGTAGCAGTGACGATTTCTTGGGACTTACTCCCACTGAAGTTCCCACAACACGACTTTATGCTGTTTGTTTGTCGTTGAAGTGACCTATGATATAGGCATATATCTGTATTCAGTGACATTTGTGAAATGGATGGTCAATTGAATGGTAAAACACGCCCTACTGTTTTTAATGAAGAAGTGTATATACAATTGTGATGGAAAACTTATTGGTCTTACCCGGATTATAAACACCTGGACACCAAATATTGTCCAGAGATCCAAAAAGGCGGCTGGTGACACCGGGTTCCCACTGAAACAAACAGCATTAGAAACAGAAGGAAGTGTGAGTTCAAATAAATGAGCAGTCAGCATCCAGGTTACTCCCTGCCAGGAATAGTGCACTACCTCCAAACTGAATGGACACGCAATGAGAAGGATAGAATCCAGTGGGCCAATGAACGCGAGGAGATGAAAGCGGCTATATCCAAGTTGCAGAGCGAAAATGACTGTTTGAAGAGACAGTTGCAGAACCAGGGCGTACAAAGCGTAGCAAGACCGTTAAATGATGATCATATCACGGACTTTGCACCTCTGGTGAAGGCCAGACAACATTTGAAAACTCGAATGGACGAGGTTATGTTTTTGCTGCGAGGAACTGAACACAATTCCTCTGATCTGTTAGGGGTCAGAGACTACGTTTCTTTGGCAACGAATGCAAACGACATGAAGGGAGAGGAGAAGAAAAAGAAGAAGGTTCTGCACACAAGGGATTCTTCAGCAATTGTGGACACATTAGAGATTGGTCAAGATGATGAGACTGAACCAGAGGTTCAAAGTGAGTGCGAAACTATTGTTGGTGATTTGAATGAAGAGGCAGATCTATTTTCACAAGATGAAAGCAATGACATGTCTTTGACAGAGTCAGAAACTGCAATCTCATCTCTTTCAAAAGGTGACGCCTGAACAAGTTTTGTTTTTGCTCTTTGAAACCCAGCCTCCTTTCTTAACCAGGATTCTATCATTCATTCATTCATTCACGCATCTCACACGATTCAACTGTTCAAATGTAGTGGATTGCCCAGGAATTGGCTTGTCAATCTAAGTGACTACAGATGGCCGGAACCACACGCGTTAACTATAATTCATTATTTGCCATTATTGAATCCAAGAACACTTCCAAGTCGTCCGGCTCTCTACTGTCTTCTGTTGATGACTTATCAGGGTTACATAGGTGGTTGAACTTGTGGAAGTTTTTTGTTGAACACTCTTGGGAGTCACTGTTTTTTTCCAGTTCTCTACGCCAGGAGCACTGGCAGCTCTGACTCACACTATTTTTGATTATAATCATCATACCTTGATGTCCACTTTGTCCAATGATAGAATATGGAGAATATTTCTCCATAATTCAGTTTGTGTTCAACAGAAGGAGAGTGCAAGTGGGACAAAACTCAAGAAGCTACGCTACTATCAGCTATGGGGTATAATGGGTCAAGTGAGATACTATTGCTTTCAATATTAGATCTCATGACAATTGGGTTTCTGAACAAGTATTCTGTGATTACATTTTGGCAGAGATGCAACCTCCTTCATTCTCAACTTTTGATCATCTTCATTGGTCTGAGTTGGAGATGATTTCCTGACTTGTTCTTCTTTTGCCTTGTACGTTGGGAAAGAACAACCCCAGGAGTAGCAACACCAAGAACTCTGAAACTTCTTTCTGCAAAGAACACCTTCTCATCGGGTGTCCAACTGTTTAAGAAAATAAATCGCTTGTACTTTCCCTGAGGGGTGGTTCTACCGGTTTTATCATCAGTTGGAACCATTTCACCAAGTACAAGTGGCTCTGGCTTCAGCTTGAAACTGAGCAACTAGTCACTAGCACCAGGTGTTTATGGAGACGGTCACAGGGAACAGCTCGGTACCCACAAATACACTCTTCACATGCAAATCGTCTTTCATTATCACACGTAATCATACTAGGTCTCTGTATATCCTCTTTCTCGCATCCTCAGTTAAGATGAGAAAAGAAGATTCGGGCTTTCATACTTTTAAGATAAGATATATGTGAATGAGATTGAGTGGATCTGGAGTGAGAAAAGAGTATATCTTGAATCAAAAAACCACTATCTGGAATGAATTAAAGTCTGATTGAAAGATGTTCAAATCTTTTAATTCGTGTGATTCTATTGTGCTCCACTCTCGGAAATTCCCACCGTGGAGAAACCGCGAATTTTTCCGGGAGTTTCTTTTTCCGCGAGATTCTTCACTATGCATTAAAAAAACTCCCCCCAAATTGCCCCCCAGGTGATGACGAAAAAAAATGGTGGTCAACTTTCTCTCCTCCAACAAGCTGCTTACCTTTCGAATCAAGGAAGATTTACTTGACGCCGCGGACAGATAGATAGAATCAACATGTCTTTCGAAAGCAACGACCCGGCAGACGTTATTGATGCTCAAAATGCGAGACTTGAAGTATATGTCCGTATGAATGATGACTATGAAAAAGATTACTGTTTCAGTGTTGGCATCAACGATACGTTTGGTTCTCTTGTGAAAATCTTTGAAACTTTAAAGCTGAGTTTGAGACCTTCTCCATTTTATAAGCAGATTCCAATCGGCTTCCAAGTATCCAGAGATCCAGGTCTCCTTACAGACAATGGTGGGCTGTTGTTCCACACTGAGGCCCAAAAGACAGTTGTTGATGTAAAGTTAACTGATAAAATCTCTGATTTTGCCTGGCCAGGTCAACTAATTCTTCCTGTATGGGAGGAGGACAAACGTACGTTCTATGGTGTATTGGCTGTGCTGGGTTTGTGGCTATACACTGATATGCCAGATTACTACAGTCCAACGCCTGGTATCTGCCTAACGAATCAAGTGGCCAAGGTCGCTGGATACGTGTTGAACCACTTTGAGTTATACGATGTTGCCAATGATCTCTTGTCTGAAACTGTTCCAAACAAATCCGGACTCACTGTCCAATTGTTCTTCTTTGCCTTCCACTCGCTAAAAGTGATCTTTATCTACTTGACATTTTGGACGGGTATGTTCAACCCTTACAGTCTGAACCCATACAAGGTGCACCATGTTAACCAGACTGAGAAGTTGGATGAGACAAAGAAGGAGCAGTTGATTGCAATTGGCTGGACTGGTTCCAGAAGAGGGACAGTTGACGAGTACAGAGACTACATTAAGGAGTATGAAATCAAGAAGGCTGGTGGGATTGTCAAGGCATCCAAATTGGGACTATTTGAGAAGTTAAGAGTCCCAGCTATCCACCTGAAGAAGGGCGAAGGTTTTGACTCTGATATTTCTAATACTTTGACCTTTGCTGATATCGAGAAGGACCCATCCAAATTCTACTTGACCTATGATTTTTTTGGCGAGATTGGCGATGCTTTTGAAGACTACTTGACTAATGATTCCACCAATATCAACCAGGATATCAAAAACTTTAGAAGGTATGGTCCAGTCACAACCAGTGAACGGATCAAGAAGGTTATTCAGGCAAGAAAGGCCCTTGAAATCTCACCTTCAAATGAAACAAAAAACATCACTGAGAAGAAGAATGAGTAAAACTATTCAGACAATCTACTTTTAATTACACTTGGGAATAATATTTCATTAGGTAGCCATATAATGTAGAGCACACTGCTTTGTCAAACACATATATATATATATATATATCTGCTTAAAAACGAGATAGGTTGTTGTTTTAGTACTTCAGAATGATGTACAACGCATGTATAATTCCTGGGATGTAGCCGAGAAAAGTCAAAAGAATATTGATAAAGAGCGCAAAGCAGCAACCAACTTCGAGGAAAACACCAAGAGGTGGGAAAACGACGGCTGTAACCATGTTAGAATGCGCTGTGTTGAAAAAAACATCATATAAACTAATCCGATGATTGATGACTTACCAAAAATGATTTTGAAAATGTCAGAACAAGTGAGTGCCATTGTTGACAGTTTTGGGGGGATGATGTGAGCGGATTAGAAGAAGAAGAAGAAGAAGAAGAAGATTGAAACCCTATAGCGAAACCCCTCCCTTTTATACGCTCGGTTTGGCAAAAAATGCTCTCATCATTTGGATATCATCCAGTTTCAGTTGCTCTTGCAAGCAGAGCAAAAGACAAGCACCAAGACCATGCCAAACTCACATACTCGGGTCAGAAAAAACTCTTGATTCACCTTCATAAAGTATCACACTGATGCAAGGGGAAGCATGATGTGTAGTACTTTTACTCACTTAGTTAGTTTCTTGCTTTTTTTCCTTTTGTTTTCCCCCATCTGAAAAAACTCAGGAGATCAACCAGATCTATGTTGCTGCTATTTAAGGTGATCCACAAGTAACAAGAATGGTTCGAGGTATAAAAGTGTAAGTGCTTGTTCTTGGTTCTTCAAGGAGCTTAGCTGGGGTATTAGAGGAAGCTGAAGTTGATAAATCCATTCAGTCTCAGCTCCTTGGAGTAGTCATTCCTTTTAAATTAGCACCCTTTGCATGCTTAAATAATTTCAAACCCATCCATGAGACTGCAGCCCATATCCAGAAGCCGACAGGAACCAATAAGAGAGCAAGAGCATAGTAGTTCTTCACAGGGAAATCGTCAACGGGATCATCATGTTCGTCTAGTTGACCATCAGCCACATTTTGAAAGATATTGTTAGGTATCTCCCAGAGATCAAAGACTGCCCCTACTCCAATGACGAAGATCAACCACGTTGTGATGAAGATTGTCAGACCAAGTTTGAAGTCAGCGGACGGATCTTCTTCATATAAATGGCGCTTTTCTCTCAGCTTGATGAGATTCAATGGCTTTATCGTATGATCCATTGTCCTCGAGGTTGGCGACGGTTGTTTCATGCGGTATATTCGTATCATATATATAAATTTATGTTGTTAGAATGAGTGTTACGAGCCCTGAAATTAAGAATGACACTTTGTATCCGTCGGCCCGTCGGATATTTGACAATCATTTTAACTGCTAATTGAGAATTTAACACAGAGATGGTATATCTCCATTTTTTTTTTACATTTTTGATATCATTATTGCAGCTACCCAATAATTTATCACCAATTCTGATATGCAAAAAGAATTACTACCTAGTAGTAAGTAATATGATTAATTTATTAGACTTCTTCGAATTAGAAGAGTTAGTTGGATGATGTTAATTATAGTTAAGACTACATATAAATACGTATTTGATTGGTATTCTAGCTAAGAACATATACTCTGCTGGTAACCAATTGTTCTCCTCTTGAATAACAAATATATATACATATATGTATATATATAGATAATACCATAATGCCATGTGCCGTGTAGAGATTCTTTCCAAGAGCTCCGAGGGGAACCAAAAAAAAACAGCACAACCAAAAAAAGACAACAAAATTTTCTCGTCCCGATTTTACCTACATTAGATCTTCAGATTTCCTAATTCCAAAATAAACATTAGAAAAAGGGTTGAATCAAAAGGATTTCAGAAAGCTTGTATCTACGAGTCAGTCACTTTGAGCAGAAAGATGTGTCATCCAAGTAATCGTCTGGTAATTAGCTGTTCTGATCATCTGTTGCGCAGTTATCTGAAAGTGACTACCACAGGTCTCCTCCAGAAACAAGAATGAGAATACTCTCTATTTACAGGGGTACGCTCTAATATTGACTGGAACTTCTTATAAAACCCCCTATATCCACTCTTTTGATATATATAATTCAAAGACTTGCCAACTTAGTCAATGCAATCATAGAACCATCTTCAACTCTAGTCCCTACCGGTATCTCCAAATGGCCATCAAAAAACTCTCTAGCACTTTCCACACCTTCAAGGTTCTTCTTGTCTTGCTTGAAACTGAACTCAACATCTGACCATTTGGCCACAACAAGGAGGAGATTGGATTGCTTTGACTTTGACAGTTTTACCTTTGGAAGGGTTTCCTTAGTGTTGTGAAAGTAATCTGAACTGTTAACCCATATACTTTGTGAGTAACCCTCTGGGTAGCTAGATTCTGTGAAAATAGACGTGAACGATTTAGCAATTCTCACATGGTAACCATATGATGATCTGGCACCAACTTGCTCTTTGTAAGCCTCTAGGGGAGAAACAACCTTCTTAGTCTCAGTGTTTACAGTGACCCTGACATTTGTAGGAACTTGTTGTCCTGCAAGCTCAAGGTACCTGTCATACCCAATGTTCACATACTTGGTGTTCTTCAAAGGCTGGGATTTTTTCTTCGCAGGACCTTGTGGTTTGTGGATTTTACCCATTTGTACCGTGAGGCCCTCACGGTAGTTTGAGGCCACATCTGCCCTCATGAACGGTAGTGATGTTAGCGTTGGGTAAGTTTTGGCATATTGAAAGTTCTTAAAAAATTTCTCCTTGAAGATGGTCTTTGTAAGGTATGGTGGGGTGACAAAGTATTGCAGAATAGTAGCGATAGTCATTGCCTGGTCAGTTGCCTCCTTCTTGGCTTGGTCGTTCTTGGTTTCTTTGGTCTCAATGTCATCATCAAACTTGATTTTTTTCTTCCCTGTCTTATCGTCAACTGCCCTTATATCCACAGGTTCTTCAATCATCGTCAAAGAGTCCATTATCACTATTTCACCAACGTTGTATATAGTGGCAACCTTAGCTACTTGATAGAGAATGGATGTAGCTTGTTGTAGGTTTGGCGCATTCGCAGAGCTGATGAGACTAGTAGGTATGCACAACGTGTAGTTCACGTTCTTTGTTTCCGGAATATTCTCTTCCTGATATTAATTTTGTTAGTATCAGGCTCTTAAGAAAGATCAACAAGGCCAGATACTCACCTTTGACGTCATTTTTACCTCTCGTTAGGGGTTTCGTGGAGTTTACTGTCAAAATTCGAGCCTCCAAAATTTTTATAGTGATGAACCGGACCTGTCTAGATGTGGCAATGGTTTGAAGCGATGTTCATATTTGATTACATAATAATAACCGCCTCTCGTTTCTTGTCACTTTACCACATAGATTATATCGCATATATCTATCTATACAGTACTCCGGTTTCGAAAAGTCTTTAGACAACTGTTACCTGCACTCTAATAATGTTTCTGATACCGCAGTCTGTTCTAATATCAGTACTATCTATAGTACTTGTATGTTATGTTGCTTCTTCTTCTTCCCTCCTCTTTTTTGTATATGTACTAACTTCCCTTAATTTAGAACAACATTCCTCCTTTCCTATGGACATTGTTTGATTTTTTCTTTGATATCTCCACATTTTGGATTCGAAAGTTAGTACAGATCTGGGACAGAAAGAATCCAGTTCTCGAAGCCAAACAAGCACTATTCAACTCTGAGACATATGAGGACTGGCAAGACCAGGCTGTTCTTATTGATAGATTGATTGGGAATGACCTCTGGAGGCATAATTTTACCAGCAAAAAGTACGATTACAGGCTAATATCCGATCGACTGAGCACACTGAGGGATGCAAGGATGGATGATGATGTGTTCCTGTTGCTGAAGCTGTTTAGAACTGGTGGATTCTTGCGCAACTTTGGAGGGATTGCGAACAAGGGTCTTTTCAATCGGTCTTACTCAGGGACAAAGACACTTATAGAGGATTACATCAGTGAGGTTCTTCATTGTTTACACTACCTGGATGATGTGCAATTTAACGAGCAAACCTTGACGTCAAACCAATTGAAGTTGGATTTCTTCCATGACGCAAGGCAATCCTTTGGCAGTACAGCTTTAATCTTACAGGGCGGGTCCCTGTTTGGGCTTTGTCATTTGGGTGTTGTCAAAGCTCTTTATTTCAAAGGTTTATTACCAAGAATTATATCAGGTTCAGCGATGGGTGCGACAGTCGCTTCTCTGGTGTGCGCCTTAACGAATGATGAGTTGGCCACAACGTTATCATCAATTACTGAGGATATTTCCAAGATTGATAGACTAAACACTGACGTTGATGAAAGATATGGCTCTATTATTGAGAATGTGATCACAAAGGGATATTCACAAGACATACTGCTGTTCATGAAGTACGTTCAGGGAATTGTCGGCGACATGACTTTTGAAGAAGCGTACCTGAAAACTGAGAAGATCTTGAATATCATTGTCCATCCAACTGATAAAGCTATTCCAAACCTATTGAACTATGTGACAGCACCAAATATTCTGATCTGGTCTGCAGTATACGCATCTATTGGGTCAAACGTCCTCAAGGACGACGTGACGCTTTATGTGAAGGACTTGAAGAATAACATTGTTCCTTATAGCTTCAATACCAAAAACAAGTATGTGTTTTTGACTCCTCAAAAGGCGAGTGAGTGGCCAGACCGCGAGTCCCCATACACTCGTGTCACTGAACTTTTCAATGTGAACAACTTTATTGTTTCCCTGGCGAGACCTTACCTTGCCCCCTTGATTATCAATGATATTAAGCATAAAAATGGGTGGAAGATCAAGAGAATGCTTCACCGTTTGATTGGTCTGGAGTTACAACACCGCGTGGACCTGATGGACAGAGCTGGGATTCTTTGGTCATTTGTGAAGAAACTGGCAGTTGATGAGAAGACTCCGAAAAATTCAACAGAAGTCACCATTGTACCTGAACTTCGGGCTCTTGTTAAGGACTTTGGTAGGGTGTTTGATGTCCATCGGACACTTGAAAACATTCCCTATTGGATCCTGGTTGGTGAAAGAAGCGTGTGGCCAACGTTGCCTATATTGTGGACCCGTTGTGCCGTTGAGTTTACATTAGATGATTTATACAATCGCAGAAGAAGACAAGGAAGTGTTTGAGCTTACTTACACCCCCTCTCTCCCTAACTAATACCTGTTTAATTTTGACATTATCTGTAGAACAGCTTTGTAGATTGATCCTTGGAAAGATGGAAAAGATACTCTTTTTCCAAGATATCTATTGACTCATATGGTATTGTACCTCTACTAACTGTCAATGTTCCAGTGACATCATTAGCTCTCCCAGTCTCGAGGGGCCTAACGGAGATGTTGAGTTGGGAGCGGTGTAGGAGCCGGACCAGAAAGTCAAACGTCTTGAATTCTGGAGTTGTCTTATCAGGATGGCCTGAAATGTCTATTAGTTCCTTATCAACTGATGACACAATGATTAGTGAGCTTGAGAGGTTGTGAAGCTTGTTGATTTGGGTTAGAAGTTGAATCGAGGTGATGTTAGTTGATGCCAGTAGAAATTCCACTCCTTCAACAATTATAATTGGCTTCTGGAAACGCTTCAGCTGTGTCTGGATTCCGATGAAGAGCTTATCCAGAAATTCAGCCTCATTCTCACCACCTCTCCTGCTGAACAAATCTGTAAACATGTCAACAAAGTGGAAATTTCTGAGTCCTTCGATTTCAACCCCATTCTTCTTCAAATCTCTTTCATAGAACTTCAGATCCTGGAGGAAAGATATTAGAATAACATTCGAATTGTGAGGCTTCTGCTGTTGAATCTTCTCATGATTAATGAAACAAGTGC
The DNA here is from genome assembly GCA_003706665.2 of Barnettozyma hawaiiensis. Taxonomy (NCBI): domain Eukaryota; kingdom Fungi; phylum Ascomycota; class Saccharomycetes; order Phaffomycetales; family Phaffomycetaceae; genus Barnettozyma; species Barnettozyma hawaiiensis. Next base: position 191,660 of record PPLY02000018.1, on the reverse strand, counting down.
CAAATAGACCGTTCTCTACGACAAGGTTGACCAACCAGCTAGGCGAAGTTCCCTGTGTATGTGTGATGAGACCAAACAGATGTTCCTGTGGAAGAAAACTGTGAGGAATAATGGAGTTATCAGCAAATAATGCTAGATCTTGTCGTTGTATCGTCGTCATTGAGTTTGTCTTTGATGGTTGTGGGTGGGTCCATCTACAGGATTTTGATTGATTTATATTGATTTTTTTTTCTTTTCCTTGGCTCATCACTATAGGTCGGAAAGAATTTTTTTGATGGTGTCGAAAATTTTCAATTTTTATTTCCTACCACACTCGACTCTGCTTTGAACAAACCAAACATATCGAATCATGTCTTTACCAGCATTGCCAGCCAACTTTGGTTCTGAGAACTTCAAGGCTACTGCCAAGTATTCCACTCCAGTGAGACGCCCAATCGAACCTGTTGGTCGTTTCTTTTTGGCTCATGCCACAAGAGCTCTAAGAGGCCACACTTGGTCCGAGTATGAGAAGGTTGAGGCCGAGAAGAACGTCAAGGACGTTGAGTCTGTTGATGAGGACGCCGACTTGGGAGATGAAGAGCAATCTGATGATTTGCTAGAGCATGACCCACGTGACTGGAAGACAGCTGACCTGTACGCTGTGCTAGGTATCTCTCACTTGAGATGGAGAGCGACTGAAGACCAAATCAGAAGAGCTCACAGAAAGCAGGTGTTGAAGCACCACCCAGATAAGAAGGGTGAGAAGGGTGGTTTGGACAAGGATGGCTTCTTCAAGATTATCCAAAAGTCCAACGAGATCTTGATGAACCCATCCAAGCGTCAACAGTTTGACTCTGTTGATGAAGGTGCTGATGTTTCTCCTCCAGCGAAGGGTTCTGAGTACGATTTCATTGAAGCTTGGGGTCCATTCTTTGCTTCTGAGGCCAGATTCTCCAAGAAACAGCCTGTCCCATTGCTAGGTGACCATGACACCTCCAAGGCTGAGGTTGAGGCGTTTTACAACTTTTGGTGTAAGTTTGATTCTTGGAGATCCTTTGAGTTCTTGGATGAGGATGTTCCAGATGACTCTTCCAACAGAGACCACAAGCGTTATATCGAGCGTAAGAATGTTGCTTCCAGAAAGAAGAAGAAGTCGGAGGACAATTCTCGTTTGTATGCTTTGGTTGACAGAGCCTTGTCTGAGGATCCTCGTATCAAGGCTTTCAAGGATGCCGAAAAGAAGGAGAAGGAGAGAAGAAAGTGGGAGCGTGAGGCCGGTGCTCGTGCCGAGGCCGAAGCTAAGGCCAAGGCTGAGGCTGAGGCTGCTGCTAAGGCTGCTAGTGAGGCGGAGGCCGCTGCCAACGCTAAGGCTGACTCTAAGAAGGCCAAAGAGGCCGCTAAGTCAGCCAAGAAGAAGAACAAAAGAGCCATCAGAAACGCTGCAAAGGATGCTGACTACTTTGGTGATGCTGCCAATGCCGAAGCCATGGACTCTGACATTGGATTGTTGATTGATGCCTTGGAAGATATTCAATTGGCTGACGTTGCTGCTAAGGTTGCTGATGCTTCCGCTGCTAAGACTGCCCTGCAGGAGGTTGCTAACGAGGTTGTGTCCGCCGGCAAGTTGCCTGCTTCTGTGTTGAAGTACTTCAAGTAAGGTTTAGATACAAGGTTGAATCTATAGAGAGTCTGCCAGCCTGTCTGTCTGTGTGTAACAGTACCGTAATTCTTTATATCACGTGATGACACGCTCTTCCCTTTTTTTTCTTTTTTGAAAGGTGTCAAGTTTGCGTCATGATTTTGTTTATTTTGTTTATTTATTTTCGCCTTCTTCTTCTTGAAGGCAAAAGGAAAAAACACACACCACCACTGTCGAACAGTTGCGAACAGTTTGAAGGCGTGTTTTCAGTCAAACACTGTATCACTATCATCATCGTCATCATCATCACAATCTCCTAAACAAATATCTTCTCTTAGTCAAACACACTATTGCATCGGACTGGATAAAGGAAGAAGTGCATATACGGGGGTAAAAAGCGATGGATACTAGCCGCAAAAAAAACACAATTCTTCACTTGAAGCCAGATAACTCTACAGAATGTTTGCCAACTGACTGTGTTCTTTATGCAGCCAGGCTTATGTCGAAGAATCGCACTCACTGTGTTCTTGTCAAGGACCCAGACGGTGGTTTGCTGGGGCTATTCACAGCTAAAGATCTTGCATTACGCGTCGTTGCAAAGGGGATGGATCCTAAGAACACACAAGTGAAGGACATCATGACCCTTGATCCTGTGGAATTGCACATGAACACTCCAACTACCAGGGCGTTACAGGTGATGGTGAATAAAGGAATCAGACACTTGCCCTTATTGAACAACCAGGGGAAGATCAGGGGTGTTTTGGATATCACAAGATGTTTCCATCAGGCTATGCTGAAACTTGAGAGAACAACTAAAAACGCGACGCAATTGAATGCCATCTTGAGCGATGTTGCTGAGGACTATGAGGATGTCCATACAAGAGAGTCTGAACGTATTATGAAGGATATCCAGAGATTGAGTCAGTTGATTGAAGTTCCAACGATCGCTTCGGTGGTATCCAGCTCTAAACAGCCTGTGTTCATTGACTCATCATCCACTGTCAAGGAGGCTGCAGAGATGATGCGTGAGAACGAGACTACAGCATTGTTGGTTCGGGATCGCACCAGTCCATTAAGAAATGTTATTGGGATCTTTACTAGTAAAGATATCTGCTTTAGGGTTTTGGCAAAGGAGTATGACCCAGCTAGTTCCACAGTTGCAAGATTCCTTACCACAAGTCCAGAATATGCAAAGGATGATATGAACATTGCCACTGCTTTGAGATTGATGTTTCAGGGTAATTTCTTGAATCTACCTGTGATTCACTCTGTTACACATGAAATCCTTGGTATCGTCAATGTGTTGGGATTGACTTATGCCATGTTGACACAGTTGTCAAAAAGTGACGAACTCATCGAAGCTGAATCGTTTGGCGCAGTTTGTGTTGAAGTGAAGGCTCGTTTGGGAGACGATACCATTACATGGGACAGATTCTGGAACTCTTTAGAGAAGTCAACCGATGACATTCACAACTTGGAGAACCATGTGGCCAAATCACCTACAGTATCAAGATCGCAGACTCCTAAAGCAGGAAGCCGCAGACCTTCATGGAACCAGATGACGATGAATAACTCTTCTAGGAGATCATCCTTCAACGCAACAAGAAGGTTGAGCAATCAATCACAACGAGATTCGAACTCTGAAACAGGGTCTTCTCATCTAAACTCAACATTGAAAAGAGCACAATCGGCTGAGTCTCTGACCAGAACCAGTTTTTATATCAGGACAAAGACTGTGGACTTCACAGTGAGATATGGCCACGACAAAGCTCACAATATCAACATGACCGTTAACGATGATGCATCCATATTTGATGATATCAAGTTTCTAGAGCTTTTGAAGAAGGAGCTTGAATTGAAGTTGCAAATTGACCTAAATGCTAACGATTTATTCTATATTGATGAAGATGGAGATTTGGTTACTATAACTGATGAGTTGGACTTGATTGAGGCGATTGGGTTGGCGAAGAACAACAAAGAGTTGAACTTGGTAGAAATTGTTGTCAGACCACAAGGAGGAGGAGGAGGAGGAGGAGGAGGAGGAGTATTGCATGCTATTTGCGAACTGCTCACCAGTTATGGAGCTAAAATTCTGGATTGCTTCTGTGCCATTAACGAATCAACATCAATTGTCACAGGGACCTTTTTGGTCCTATCCGTGGGTGTCTTGCTGGGGTTCACTTTCTCTTCCCAGGGAAAGTTGTTCGCTCGATGAGGGAGGAATCTATGAAGACTAATGATTAATGAAACAATGAGCGCGCAGGGATAGGAAATCGGTGTACTTTTAACGGGATCAGAACGTGGGGTTTTAGCACTAATATTTATCAGATGACACATATCGAGGCCCGCATTACGGTAGATTGATCGATGATCCCCAGTTTATTATTGGAAATAACCTAAATTAGGATAATTTCCTAATTTATTAATATAATTAAAGCAAAAAGAGAAAAAAAAAAAAAATGAAGCTCGACTGAAAAAAATTGAAAAACAAGTACATCAAGGGATTTTCAACCGTGTATCTACACTGTCCCCATCTGGAGAGTCTTTGTTACAGATACGTAAATTGTGTCGTGGAACTAGTGGCTCCTCTCTCCCCACACCAGGATTCCTCTACCAGATTATTTCCTGAACAGAAAGAAATTGTTTTGTTTTACTGGATCATAACATACACACTTCAAAAATGTCTTTATCTGGCGAGACCCAAGAGAGCCTCCTGAGCACCTTGCAGGGGCTGTCGTCTGCAGACAACTCTATTCGTTCAGCTGCAGAGAAAGTGCTTTATACTCATTGGACTGCTAAGGATAATGTTGATGTTCTTTTGATTTTCCTAGCTGAGCAGGCCAACAGTGGTCAGTCTGACGAGACAAAGTCCTTTGCTGCTGTTTTGTTCAGACGTATTGCTATCAGATCTCCACAGAAGATCAAATCTGTAACTGAAAGAACTATCTCATCTATCAATCCAGCCGCACTTCACCAAATTCGTCAGTTGTTTTTGCAAGGTTTCATTGCTCAACAGAGTAACAGTGTCAGACACAAATTGGCCGATGCGATTGCTGAATTGGCCAAAGACGACATTCCAGCTGAATGGACTGAATTGTTACCAACTCTGTTTGAGTCCACTAAGAACCAAGACTCCAGTTTTAGAGAGTCTGCTTTCAGAATTTTTGCGGCCAACCCAACCCTTATCAACTTGAAGTATGTCAATGATGTATTGCCAATCTACCACGCTGGTTTTGAAGATGTCAGTGACGATGTCAGAATTGCTGCATGCACTGCCTTTGTTGGTTTCTTTCAGACCTTGCCAAAGAAGGCTTGGCCAAGTGTTCAGTCTTTACTACCAAATCTGTTAAACAGTTTACCAAGACTACTGCAGAGTGGTAATGACGCATCATTGGCCTCTGTGCTCGAATCTTTAATTGACTTGGTTGATCTTGCTCCAAAGCTGTTCAAGGAGATGTTTGAGACCATTATCCAGTTCTGTACTGCCGTTGCTAAGAACAAAGATTTGGACTCGAGTGCCAGACTCTCTGCATTGGAGCTGTTGACCACCTTCTCCGAATCTTCTCCAAAGATGTGCAAACAGCAGCCAGATTACACACAGTCCATTGTCGTCATTACGCTGAGCCTAATGACTGAAGTGTGCATTGATGACGATGATGCTGCTGAATGGAACAACAATGACAACTCTGAGGATGACGATGAGGAGGTTGAGTACGACTCTGGTAGACAAGCTCTAGATCGTGTTGCCCTCAAGCTAGGCGGAGAATGTCTTGCAGCCCCATTGTTCCAACTGATCCCTCCAATGCTGCAGTCCACTAACTGGAGAGAGCGTCAAGCTGCCTTAATGGCGTTGTCCTCTGCCGCTGAAGGTTGCAGAGATGTGTTGATCAATGAAACTTCAAAGCTGTTGGACATGGTGATCCCACTGTTGAACGATCCTCACTCAAGAGTCCAGTATGCCACTTGTAATGCTCTTGGTCAGATCTCTACTGATTTCGCTGACCAGATTCAAAAGACGTCTGGTGACAGAATTGTGCCAGCCTTGGTTTCAAAGTTGACTAACCAATCCGTTCCAAGAGTTCAGGCACACGCTGCAGCTGCTTTGGTTAACTTTTCTGAGAATGCCACTAAAGAAGTCTTGGAGCCTTACTTGGATGACTTGTTGAGTAATTTGTTGACCCTACTACAATCACCAAAGCGTTATGTTCAAGAGCAGGTTTTGACTACCATTGCCATTGTTGCTGATGCCGCTGAACAGAAGTTTGTCAAGTACTATGACACCCTGATGCCATTGCTGATCAATGTGTTGAAGACTGATATGGGAGATGAGAACAGATTGTTGAAGGCCAAGTGTATCGAGTGTTCCACTTTGATTGCCCTTGCTGTTGGTGCTGAAAAGTTTCAACCTCATTCTCAAGAAATTGTTCAGTTGTTTGGTGCTATTCAACAATCCGAGTTGAAGGAAGATGACCCAGTCAAGCCATACTTGGAACAGGGTTGGAGCAGAATAGCCAGAATTGTTGGTAAGGACTTTTTACCATTCTTACCATCTGTCTTGCCATCTCTATTGGAGTCTGCACGCGCAGCACAGGATATCAGTTTGCTAGAAGAGGATGAGGCTGAAGAATATAACCAGAACGAGGAATGGGATGTTATTCAATTATCTGGGAAACACATTGCTGTCCACACTGCTTTGCTTGATGACAAGGCCGCAGCTATTGACTTGATCTCTAGTTATGCTGATATCTTGAAGTCTGACTTTTACCAATACACCAGAGAGATTGTCATTGATATCGTCTTGCCAGCTATTGACTTTTACTTGCATGATGATGTCAGAAGGGCTGCTTCCAGCGCTCTATCCCCATTGTTATTAACTGTACAGGCTGCGACAGGTCCAAGATCAACTGAGACTTTGGAGCTCTGGCACTTGATTTCTGAGAAGCTGATTAAGGCTATTGGCAGTGAACCAGTTGTTGACCTGCTCTTTGTCTATTACTCTGCCTTGTCTGACTGTATCACTGTGATGGGTCAAGACTCACTATCTCAAGCGCAGTTGGATCTATTTGTCAAGAACGTTGACTCTAACCTACAAGAGTTATACCAACGTTTGAAGGACCGCGAGGGCCAAGATGACGAGTACAATGAAGATATTGATGAAGAAGATGGCGATTACACTGATGAAGAGCTCAGTGATGAGATCAACAAGGTATTTACCAGTGTGTTCAAGTCTGTTGGTGTGAACTTTTTACAACCGTTCCAGGGTTTGATCCCAACTCTGGCCGCGTTCATCAACGATGAAAACACTACAGCCAAACTGTTTGCCCTATGTGTTGCTGCTGACCTGATTGAGTACACTGGCGAACAATCTTCGGTGTTCAAGGATCTCTTTATCAATGCCGTTGCCGAGTCTTTGACCTCATCAGCTGCTTCAATCAGACAGGTCGGTGCCTTTACAATTGGCTCAATGGCACAGAAGGCTCCTAGTGCATACCATGACTTCATCCTGGCTGGATTTGAGCCACTCTTCCAAATGACTCAGATTCCAGATGCCAGATCTGAGGAGAACATCAATGCGACTGAGAACGCCACAGCTTCAATTGCCAAGGTTCTCCATGCCTTCAATGGTCAGATTCCTAACGCTGACACTGTCATTGAAAGCTGGATCAAGACCCTCCCAATCACACAGGATGCGGAAGCAGCCCCATTCACATACAGATTTTTGAGCGAGTTGATTAATGCCGGTCATCCATCAGTTGCCAGTCAAGTTCCTCAGATTGTTGATGCTGTGATCCAGGCGTTGATTTACAATACCCTCGGAGGGAAGACTGCAGAGGTTGTAGTAGAGTCTACAAAGAAGTTGTTGGCCCAGCTGCCTCAACAGGATGCAATGTCTTTGATACAAAGATACCCAGTTGATGCCCAGCAGGTCATTCAGAAGTGGTTTGCATGAGAGGTGCGAGGCGAGACGGCTTGTGAGCTCGGTTTTTTACTTTATATATTTTTGTTTCTCTATCTAATTTATTGTTTGTACACTATTCAACACTGCTCCTGACATATATGACACTGCTATTGATGACACTGCTATTAGTGACAGACGATCAACGACCACTGTGACACATTATTCCTGCTTAGTCATCAAGACCTCATCGCGAATTTTTTTTTTTCCTTTTTCTTTTTTTCTTCTTCTGTTTCTGGACCAGAAAAAAAAAATTTACAAGTGTTATTCCTCTTCAGTACACAGAGATAACAGAGCATCATCAACCACAACCGAACATCAACAACAGAAGTGCGCCATGGGTCTTGCGGGTACCAAAGTGAAACAAAAGTTTGGAAATGATCCAAGAAACACCAAATGGGCAAAAAACACATCTCGTTTTGGACACCAGTATCTTGAAAAGCAAGGCTGGAAGCCTGGCAGTGGTCTTGGTCTTGTTTCTCATGCCATGACGACACATGTTAAAGTTGCTTTCAAGGATGGGAACGTTGGTCTAGGAGCGAAACTGGCCAACAAGCAGAAAGTGGATGAGTTTGACAGTGGTGAGTGTTCTGGATTGGATGCTTTCCAGAGAATTCTGGGTCGTTTGAATGGGAAAGAGGAGGCTATTGCGAAGGAACTGGATACACAAAAGCGAGAGAATATCATTAATGGGAAATGGGGGATGAGGTTTGTTAAAGGTGATACGTTGAGTAGTACCTGGGATAAAGAGTCAAAGGTGTTGATTGTGGATAGAAAGAGGAAGAGAGAGGATGATGGAGAGAAGAAGAGCAAGAAGGAGAAGAAGGAGAAGAAGGAGAAGAAGGAGAAGAAGGAGAAGAAGCAGAAGAAGGAGAAGAAGGAGAAGAAAGAAGGCAAAGGGAAGAAGAAGGAGAAACGGAAGCACAAAAAAGAAAAAGTCACCAAGGAATCCATGTTGGCACCAAACGAGGTCAGATCAGAGTCCCCAGCCATAACAACTCGTCTCAGTGTGAGGTCCCGTTGGATCAAACAAAAGAGAGCTGCCACACTGGATGCCAAAGCTCTAAACGAGATCTTCATGATAGCCAACTGATCCCATCACAACCATTGCATTTTGTACAGTAGAGATAGATACACACTAGAAGAGTGACTACACATTGGTCCTAGTTTGTAGTCTGTAGAGGAAAGAAAAAAAGCACAATTGTCAAATATAGGAGTATAGACCTATTTATTATAGATCCATCTATCTAAGTACACTTTAGAACAACATCACAGCCAGCCCACTGAAGAACACCACAGCAACAGAGGAAACAACAAATGTTAATCCCTCAGTGCTTGGTCTGACAGCGACACCGGAAGAAGAGCCCGTGCTAGTGGCAGAGCTGGAAGCAGTAGCTGATCCACTTGAAGTGGATCTGGAGTTGGAGCCAGCAGCAGTAGCGGAACCAGACACACTTGCGCCGGAAATGATGGCTGCACAGGTTGATGCAGAGCTTGGGCTCACAACTTCAGCTTGACCGTCAAAGTCACAGGCTGAAGCACGGTTGTTCTGGGAACGGTAGTAAGCATCCATGACATAAGACAACTTGGTGTTGTCATCACAGAAGGAGAAGGATCCGTAGACACCGGTGGTACCGTTAGTGGAGATACCTTCGCAAAGTTCTTCATCGGCACCACAGATGAAGCCAAAAATGGAACCATAGTCTTCCGAGTCAACGTCAGAGTGGACTTCACAGGTGAAAGATTTGCTTAGACAGTCACAGACGTCTTTACGTGGAGTTGGTGGAAGGCTTGGCGAGGCACTCCAGGTGGAACCCTCGGCAGGACAGGACAAAGTGGTGGCCTCGACAGAAGATGAGGTGGCAGAAGTTGGTGAGATAGTGGCCATTCTGCTCTTCAAGTTGTTAAAGTCGTCAAGAGTCTGGACGTCACCATCAGCGTCAATGGAGACCAAACCGTAATCGTTGGCCTCTTGGAAGTACATGTAAATGATACCACCTGACCAGACATCAGTCATTTTGTCAGAGAAAAGGACTGGAACGTCAGTGAATTCACGTGGTTGGACCTCGTTACAACCGTATTCTGAGAAGAACAATGGGACCGTCAAGTTGGAGAACTCCTCAGTACGGTCTTCGTAACCAGAACGTTGGAAAGAGGAGTCACCACACCAGGAGTACATGTTGATACCGTAAAAGTCGACACGCTCCTCCTCATCACCGCAGGCAAAGAAGTTTGCAATGGCAACACGGGTTTCAGCATCGTCGTTTGAAGAGTAACCGACTGGGATCTGTCTGTAGCCTTGGTCCTTGATGTAAGACTTCACGTCTCTGACCGCAGCCTTGACGAATGGAGAGGCATCACTGTTAGTGACATTGTTGGTTACTTCGTTACCAGCAAAGAAACCGAGGACATTGGTGTAGTTGGACAAAGTGTCGACAACGTCCGAGTAACGGGTCAATAGCTCAACGTTCCACTCTGGATTGTTTCTGTTAATGGACTCAGATGGTTGTGACAAGTCAGAAATGACATAGATTCCGGCTTCAGCAAAGGCATCCATACACTCCTTGTGAGAGACGGTGGTGTTGATGGCGTAGACTCTAATGACATTGGTCTTTAGTTCCAAAAGGTATGGGATATCACGCTTACACTTTTCACCATCTGCCAGTGGATCAATGAATGTGGTTGAACCGAGACCAGCGGTGTAACCTGAGCCAGAGGAGGAGTTCGAAGTGTCCTGTTGGTAGGCGACACCACGGATGTAGAATTGGGAACCATTGTTTGAGTAGAAGAACTTGTTACCAGAAACCTCAATGGTTGGAATAGTAACGTCTGGAGCCTCAAGGTCGTTGTTGGCTAGAGCAAGGGCAGGAAGGGCTAGTGCCTTGAACACAGAAGAGAACTTCATGATTTTACGCGGTTCTGTTCTGTTCTTTTAGGGGGGTGTGTGTGGTGAAGTTGGCGTGTCTGGAAATTGAGAAAGGTATATATAAATAGGCCCCGAGGAGGAAAATCGAGACTCGCGAAAAATGGCCAAAAAAAAGTCTTGGAAAATCGACTAAAAAAAGAAATCCAAAAGAGTAAAACAAAAACAAAGACTACGCGGTTTTTTTTTTTGAAACCAAATCTGGACTTGATTTGGTTTGGTTTTTCTTTTTTTTTTTTTTTTTTTTGACTGATGCCGATGAGTGCTTTGGTAGATAGATACGAGTGTTTTGCAGTTGTGGTATGGGTGTAGAACTGTTTTTGGTTTCTCGCTCATGTGGGGCTTTAGACGCATACATGGACCTGCCATTAATATGAGAACGACAGCTAGTAAAAGCTGGTCATCAACTTATACCACCACATACATTGTCCTGGTGGTTCATCATTTCATTTCATGGAGATCAGCAGAATAATCTGCTCTGTCCTGTTTTGTCTTGTCTTGTCTCAACATCCCACATCACGATTTTGCCCCAGTTCGGAAACGTCTTGGGGAATTTTTTTTTATCATTTTTTTCTTTTTTTGTCTTTCGGGTTTGGTTACCATGACAACGAAAGGGTACCAGGTTACGTCATCGAATCTGTAGAGTAGGGAAAAAACAGGGATCCTTTAGTTGACGATGCACATACAGACGAACACCATTTTCATTCCTTGACGATTTGCAGTCGAAAGTATCTAACGGGGTGTAATTCAACGATCGAGAAAAGCCTATCTATTCCTTTTCGCCAATTTGTCCTTTGTCTTCAACTCTTTCGCCCGCCAAAATGAATGATCTTGTAAACTTTCTTGGAAGTTTTATGCCAAGTTTGATCGTCATTTTTTCAGTTACATATAAGAACGTTATTCTGTCTATTTAAAAAAACACACACCACAAGAGGACCCCTTATTCCAGCTAATTGACAATCTTACAAGAGGGCCAAAGCTGCACATGTGAACGACACCAAAGACAACCATGGCGCAACAGTGAAACCAGAAGCAGCGCCACCCTTAGAAGTGGAACCGCCAGCCCCTCCAGAAGCTGTTGCGCTGGAGGAACCACTACCACTACCGGCGGCCTTGGAGGCAGCAGCACCAGTGGCGGTGGCACTCAATGTACCTGAAACAATACCAGTGCCAGCAGTACCAGCAGCATTCAAGGCGCTGGAGCAGGCTGGAGCAGTGGAGGCACTAGAGCGCACAGTGGCTTGGCCGTCAAAGTCACAGGCATTGGCACGCTTGTTTTGGGACTGGTAGTACAGATTCAAAACAAAGTCCAGCTTTTGCTTGTCGGAACAGAACGAGAAGGCACCATACTTACCAGTGGTACCGTTGGCTTGAATACCGGAACAGTCTAGTTGGGCATCTCCACAGACATAGCCAAAGATGTCCTCATAATCTTCTGGGTCAACATCATCGGCAACAACACAGGTTTGAGCATCATCCATGCAAGAACACAAGGCTGCGTCTGGGAATGGTGGAAGATTAGTTGAAGCCTTCCAGTTCAGATTTTGTGATGGACAGTCCAAAGTGGCAGTGGCTGATGCCGCGGCAATGTCTTGAGACTGAGCTGAGGTTGGTGCCACGGCAAGGATCTGAGACTTGTAATTGTTATAATCAACCAAGGTGCTGACTGAATCACCACTAACAGTCACCAAACCATAGTTGTTGGCCTCCTCAAAGTACATGTACACAATACCACCAGACCAGACATCTGTCATTTTGGAGCTGTACAAGGCTCCAACTTCACTGAACTTTCTTGGTTGGACTTTGTTACAGCCATACTCGGAGAAGAACACTGGAACAGTAATATTGGAGAACTCCTTAGTTCTATCAGCATAACCAGATAGGGTGAAAGAGGAGTCGCCACACCAGGAGTACATGTTAATACCATAGAAGTCTGCTCTGACGTCTTCATCACCACACACAAAGAAATCAGCTTCATAGATTCTGGTGTTTTCATCATCATTGGCAGAGTAACCGACTGGGATTTGTCTGTATCCCTTTTGCTTGATATAACGCTTGGTGTCTCTGACGGCAGCCTTGACAAAAGATGAGGCATCAGTATTGGTATTGTCATTGGTGACTTCGTTACCAGCAAAGAAACCCAACACGTTTGAAAAAGCTTGGAACTCATCCACAATGGTGGTGTAACGGTTGAATAGCTCAACAGTCCAGGATGGACTGTCTCTGTTGATGGAGAGCTTTGGCTCTGACAAGTCGGCGATGACATAGATTCCCGCATCGTTGAGGAGTTTCATACACTGGGTGTGGTCCTGAGTTGAATTCAAGGCATAGACACGTACTGTGTTTGTGTTAACTGCAGCAAGGTATGGGACATCTCTTTTACACGCAGAAACGTCAGCCAGTGGATCAACGAATGTTTCGTCCTTGGTAACGTTGGCTGTGTCCTGTTGGTACGCGATACCCTTCATGTAGAATTGGGAGCCATTGTTGGAGAAGAAAAACTTATTGCCGACAATCTCAATAGCTGGCAAGTCAGCGGCTTGAGTGAGTGACACAAGTGCGGAGGCGACAAGTGCAACAGACTTGAACAACATTGTTATTGATGTGGTTTAAGGACGGAGGTTGTTGTTTGGGTTGGATGGATATGTTGGAGGAAATGTTTCCAAATATCCTGATGAACTATTTCTCTGTATTTTTTTTTGGGACCGAGGCGGCAGTAGTTGGCGTTGTGCTAAAAGGTTTCGGCCGTTTGGATATTTTGAACTTCCCCTTTTAGGAGATCATAGCTGCATAGTGATGCAGCTATGTGCTTTCAAATTTACCCAATCAAGACTTTTGGTTAAAAATTTCGGGCCTCTGTCAATACCGGATTAGGAACGCGTCCTAAAGGTTTGTTTTGATAGTCGCCTATTTCGGTGATTGGATGTGGGCTGTGCATAATGTTGATGAGACCATTTAGAGATAAGCCCAGTCACTATACAAGATGCTGCCGGCACGCTACACTGCTACTAAACCTTTAATCGGTTAACATTAATTTATTAACAAGACAATAGTGGATGACATAAGAGTGGATGTCAGTAATACTAGAAGAAGACTGTTTTGAAAGGAGGACGAGTACCGGTGGTTGTGATTATAGTGGAAGGAGCCCTTGCTCCTGTATCATCATTATCTTGCTTGTTCGGTTGAATCAAACCAACAAATGGAGTTCCTTTCAATTCGTTAGAAACATCTGGAATAAACTTCATTGTGAACACTGGAACAATCACAAATGCCAAAAAGAACAACAATGTCAAAAAGTAAAGAACAAAATATTTTGCCACCAAAATGTTTCTCTTGTACCGTTGGTGCCGGCCCAAAATCCTTGACTGTAGCTGGTTACTTGGCTTCATCCAGAACAAGATCATTGAGTGCCACCTATCAATAAAGGGTATGAAGACAAACGGTGTTTGGACAAATAGTAAACAGTGACCTAGAATAAAATCAGCTGCAAATAGTGACATTTCCATTATCTTGACAATAAGTTCTCTGAAGGGCTGAGTAATGAACCTCCAACCAACTGCTTTGTTGAACCAATTACCCGACCACCAAGATCTATTGATTTTATCATTCTTCATCTCTCTTGACAATAATACAATAGTCACAAACTTGAAAATGAAATCCTGAAAGCCAATGACACACAAAACACAGATCAATGTTCTTGTAAAGTTCCACCCTTCTAAGTACCAGACAACATCAAACATCACCAAATGCATGACAACAGTAAAAAAGTGAGCAACTGCTGCCAAAATACTGCCATTCTTTTTGGTACAACACATCATGAAGAATGGGCCTGTAACAATTGAAATCACAAAGCATAAGCACAAGACCACTGCATTCAAAACAATCGGGGTAAGAACTAGTATCAATAACCTCAAAACGGAATTTGTAGGTTTGACATCTGCCACTCCATTTTGAGCATTTATGAATGTATAAGCAAAGAACAATAGAGTTGAACTAATGAAAGGCACCACCAATTCTGTAAAGTAGGTATCGGGAAGTCTTGATTTCCTCGTTTCAGGCGAAATCTTCTCAGATTCATGTCCAAGTGTAGACTTTTTGTAACCTGTATACCTTGCTCTGGATTGTTTGACAGTGCTAACCCAAGAGCTAACATGAAACTTACTGTTCCCTCTTGATAGCCAATGAACAAAGTCTCTGTAATCAAGAAAGTAATCGACAAAGGAGAATTGATGAGGGTTGAAAATAAATGGCGCCAAACACATAGACACTAAAGTCAACCAGAACCATAATAAAGCAGGTTGCCACATCGATAGTGTTGCAAACAACAACATCAAGAATAGCTTTGAGCCAGAATATATTGAAGACCCAGCAAATTTGGAGTAAAGGTAATAGAACTGTACCCTTGAGACAGCAAATCCTCTGCCAGTGCTAATATATCGAGCACCACCAAACGTAACATCGGTAACCAAAGCCTGTGCATATATCTGACAAACAAACACCTCAAATAGTGGTGAAAGTGAAAAGATATGATGGAAAAATCTTGAAAAAGCCTTCCATAACCCTCTTTCAGTCAACTCCTGAACAATTAAAGGGACAAAAGATATAAAGAACACAATAAAGACGGAAAAGACAAAGATTGTCACCCAGTTCAAGATAGGCTGTAAATTGTAGCAGCCAACTGGTTTCTGGAGATCGGTGAAAGGGACATCCTTGTTGTAGTTGCAAATTGTAGACTCATGTGCTAAGGCACCAATGTTAACCAAAACAAGCATAAACATCTGAACAGACAACGTGATAAAGAGGTTGTTAATGTGAAAACCAGGGTGAGCATAATAAAAGGACAAGAATCTATCTATAGGTAATTGTGTTCCCAAATAGTAATACTCTCTGGACAATATTTGTTCACCCATACCAGCACCGATTTTGGTAGTGAAATTCAAGATGGATCCAAATCCCAAATCCCTACCCTTACCACACTGATAGTAGTCACAATGTTTGATTCTTCCACCACGCAACATAGCATTCATGCCGGCATATATGTCTTCATTTAAATGCAATCCTTTCTGGGCCTTGGATATTCCACCACGCGTTACCATAAAGATGCCATTCAAGAAATCAGGGTGCCCATAGTGTAATTTCCCCCCAATCTCAGCTAGTGTTCTGGCAAATAAGGTACCGAATGTCTGTTCTTTACCTGCCGCCACATCTCCTAGAACACCGACATTCTCGGAGAAGATGTACTCTCTGGTGCCAACAATAGCAACAGGTGCACTTTGGTTATTGTACACTAGACCAGGGACATATGGGGGCGTGGCATCCAAATCAATTTCATCAAATTCTGATAGCACAGCTCTGATTTTAATACATTCTTCCAAATAGTTATCCTGATTGGCATCAACAACTTGAATGTATTCACCTCTGTAGAATATCAACGAATGGTTCTGATTATCAGACTTACCATCACCTAAAATGGGGTTACCCGATAGTCTGATCCTGTACTTAGGAATTCTTTTACCGTATTCATCAAGGGGGCAAAACCCATCTATCAAGCAAGAGTAGTAGAAACCCTCACCATTGGGATCATCATCATCCTTGATCGATTCTTCCTCCAAGTAACTGATATTGGTTTCAGGATAGGCTCTCAACAAGAATTCAGTATCTTCTCTCTCTTCGGGGCTAAATTTCTGCAATCTCTGCATAGCTATCAATAGTTTGAACTTTCTATGGGCCATCTTCTCAAGCTCTCGTTCCAATGTTGCTGGATCTGTATAGTAGGTTTGGACAATACCAGGGTTTTCGATTCTGTATAAAAGTTTGATTGCTCGAACATAGTTGACAAAACCAGATGCAGTCCGATAAAGGGTTTGAGTACGTAGAGAAGCCCAAATTCTGGTTCTCAAAATGTACTCAGGAGAGGAGGTCTTGAATCCAACACAGTAGAATGGCAAGTCATTAATACGACCCTGCTTGATATTGTCCTCACCACTTAAAGGGAAAGTGGGATTCTCTTCAAAATGAGGGGTCAACATTTCTTCATCAGAGTCATAGAGGTTGTCGGACTTACGTTCACTCTTGTTTCCTTCTTCTTTCTTGGTATCCTGGACTGACTCTGGAGGAGGATCCTTTATAGTTCCAGCTTTATTAGAATCTTTTTTAGAGAGCCCCTGACCTTTGGTTGTAGCCAATTGAGTTTTGGCCTCATCAGTATCATTATCCCGTTTGATCATATCCTCTGGTTTAATCTTCAACATCTTGGTTGCATCCGATTTCAAATTATTATCAGAGACAATACCACTCGCAGCAGCTAGTAACTTTGTATCCTTCACAAAGCATTCCCATTCTGTTGGGTACAACTGCTTTAGGTATTCCAATAAAGTGACTCGTGTGTTTTGGTTGGCTTCTCTGATGATCTCTTTGAGTGAAAGGATGATCTTTTCTCCATAGTGAGGAATTAAAACGGTGAATGTTGGCATGCTCTCCACAGCAACAGGTTCAGGAATCGGAGTTGATAAAGACTGTGCAAAGAAGGACACTCTTCGCTGTGCTTCAGAATTTGGTGGAAAGAACTCACTTTTTTTGTAGGTGGAGTCATCATGTGCAATGAAGAAGCTTGGTGATTTAAGCGTAACTCTATCATCAAAATCTGAGGGCACCTGTTGATACAACAATTTGTGAACCATATCGATGGGCAATAAGTGTTCCCGGTACATAGATATAATGATGGCATTCCAAACTTGTGAAACCAAAATCTTTGGTTTGTATTTGATCTCCATTTCACTGGTAGCTAAAAGCTTAGAGTATATTCTTTTGGGGAGTCTTGAGTAGACATTTCTCCATGGTGACAAAAGGGATATGCCCAACGAAAATGAAAGGCCCACAGAGAATAAACAGTTGCATACGATATACCACAAGTACGTATCCAAAAAAAACAATGCCATATCGGTGAAATAGATCAAACACAATGTGATCCTTGCCTGCTCACGACATAAAATTGTCCCCAAATAATGATCACCAACACATCTAGTCATTTTCATAATCGATAAGTTTCTGATAGGATCTCTTATTGATAATGTCAAGAAGAAATATGATTCAGCAAACTTCAAAGTGAAAATTGATATCCATAGGAACATTGAGAACCAACGACTGCGTCCAGCCAACTTGGGAAAAGAGGCAGTGAATGTTCTGGATGAGGCGTATCTTCTGGATTTTTTGCTCAAGTACTTTCCAAATAAAGATCCTAATGGCACCACTGCAAAAACAAAAGTCGTTATGAACGAGATAATTAGCTGAACTATTGAGACAATGTAGGCAACCTCTGAGTGTGTTTCAAGGTCATAGTACGAGAAGATGTACACCGAGGGTGAAAAGTTGACGAGGAGGCAAAACGTCAATGCAAACATTCTCTTCGTCAAATGTTCAGCCCCTGGCCATTCTCTTGGGACAAAGGACCATTCTGATAATGTTGCAAGGAGTTGGATCAAACAAGCTAGAGTACCACCAAATGCCATCACAGTCAACCTCACTTGCGGAGTGGGCTGATTATCAATTAATTGGTCATAGTCTTTGGTGTAGACTGAAGGAGAGTTAAAGCTTGTGAAATACCAAAATGAACATAGATGGATGATCCAAATCCGGTTGAAGTCTGTTGCAACATGGAGCCAAGTTCTTCTTTCCAAGAAAGTCTTGTAGAAAGCCTTATTCCAATTGAGGTCTGCCAATTTTGAAAACCTTTCTTTGAGCTCAATGTCCACCAATCGTTCGTTAGTGGACCTTAATCTCAATCGTTCTATACCCTCTGGATACCAGAATAGCTGGTTTATATCATCATAGCCAATGATATCTTTATGATCTTTCTCTCTTCTTTTCAATTTCCCATCCTTACCAACTTTGTACATTTGATCTCTCAAGAATGTGTAAAGGGGTGTTATAATATCGTTCAAGAAGACAAATTCAGGAAGTGGGCTGTGCTTGAATCCTTTTGCGTGCGCAGACAATGCCAGGTAATGATCCCAAGCGCATTTATAGATAAAACATAGACATTCAGGAATAAACCTGATTTGGTTAGCCTCACCCCAAATCAACAAGTACAATGCGATTTGTTCAATCTTTTCAGTATGGGATAGTTCATACATCTTTTGTCTCCATTTGTAGTCAGCAATGCCATAATCAAAGCCCCTTTCTAGTTGATCAGGGGTGAAGTCCACTCTTTTCTGGTTTTGGGCAAATTTCTCCTCATTCTCTTTGGCCTTTTCACGTTGGGCATCCAAGTCAATTTTGTTCTTCTTGGCTCTCTTTTTATTTCTTCTATTCCCCTTCCCTTGTAGTTCCATAGTATTAAAACCAATCTCCTCGTCCAAGTCTAATTGCGCAGCGAAAAACCACTTCTTGTAGTTCGAATGATCTCCACCAATATAAGAGGCATGTATCGACGTTAATGCAGCAAGGGGATTCAATCTGGAGCTTCTGGATTCTAATTGAGACATAAAATGGTCATATATGTTCTCCATGGATGAAACCTGAAATCCAAACACATCTCTCAATCTTACAAAGATTTCTCTTATCTCAGCAGTGGAAATAGGAACATGTTCTGACCAGCAAGGATATGGATCTGTTTCTGAACTATAGGGTTGACTGGATTTTCCTCCATCCAAACCATGTGTTGGGGTTGCTTTGTCCTGGTTTGAAGGAAGTGGATACGCATTGGTATCAACCGGCTCTTCATTCATGGGTAAATCTGGGGGAATATCTGGAGGAAAGTCATTATTTCTGGGATCAGACTGGTGTATACCATCAACCTCCGGATGCTGTGATCCAGGAACACGGTTTGGGGGACTGGTAGAAGGCATCTTGGGAATTGTGGCTGGTCAACACTCAGGTAATAACGGCAACTACAATGCTAGAAAAAGGTCTCCAATCTGTTGAGAACACAAAATCAAGATTGCGAAGAGCTTTGCACAGGCCTAGCCACACTGAAAACACACACACACACACACACATTTTTTTATGGAGGGTGTGAAGAGAGAATTCAACTGTCTTTGTCGTGTTTGTGTCAAAAAGTTCCACACAATCGGACTGGAGTAAATAAAGATTACATAACCATTTTATAAGCACATTGTCCCTTTTTTTGTCTTGTCAGGTGACGTCTTTTTTTTCTTTTTTTGTCTTTTCTTTTTTTTTTCTCAAACTGGAAAAAGAGATCTGATACTTTCTCACTCAGGTCATTAAACTTGTGAAAAATCACGATTTTGGATCTGTCCATATGTCGGGGAAAGATAATCTGTATCTTCCGATGAGGCGGGCCGGAGATTTTGTTTAGTCGGTTGGGGAGAAAGTTCTGATGTTGTGTGTCCCTATCAAAAGAAAAGAGAAAAAAGTTTACCGCCGATTATGCCAAATGGCGAAACCATATAAATGTCTCGGACACAAATTTTTGAGGCATGAGAGGGAACTAAAAGAAAATACTTAGTTGGTTTATGAATTGGATCCATAACCAATAGTAGCACAACACACCTGCCGCTCAACGAATATTGACTTTTCCATTAAGGAACCACCTCTGCTTAAATGGATCCTTGGGTTTCAAGTATGATATGATTTTCAATAACAACACAAGATCTGAAACATTGACGAATAAATCTCTTAGCATTCCCATCCAGAAAGGAGAACACAGTAGGTTTACCTACATTCTGGATGGAGGCTGTAGAGGGAGAGCTTTTCATATATATATAACCTAAGACTACACCTACCGATCAGATCACACCTGATTGATTCGAAAGCGTCTTTTCGATCCACCTACTTCTGTACTCTCTAGTGTTTTTTTTTTTTTTGGGGGAGGTTAAAAATTATGGTATTTACTTTTTACCGCATTAGGCGGGACACGACTTTTTTGAAATCTCACTTAATCGCCGTTCCCGAGCAAAGGAAAAAATTTTTGTATCACCCCCGAAAAAACCTTTCCTTTTCAAACACCTTTTAGAAAACAACCAAAAGACCAGTGTTATTTACAACCCACTTCTGTTCCTTCCTTTTACACAGAAATACACTCCTTTTGAAGCGTCACTTAGTTCGCCTGTCCACTCGTTTCTGATTCTAAACTTTTTTTTGCCCCCTTCGTGTTGTCAAGCCGCTTTTCTTCACTATGCTTTTTTCCAAGTTGTTAAACTCAGCTACCTTAGCTGTCTCTTTGGTTGCTGCTCTTCCAGCCCAGCACGTCCACAACCAACACAAGAGAGATGCTGTCGTTGTCACTGAGACCAATGTTGTTATTGTCACTGCAGGCGCTCTTCAAGCTGCTGCCGAGAATACCGCTCCACCAGCTCCAGCTCCACCAGCTCCAGCTCCACCAGCTCCAGCTCCACCAGCCCCAGCTCCACCAGCCCCAGCTCCAGAAGCTCCAAAAGAGGCCGCTCAATCCCAAGGCTCTTTGCCAAACTCTTCTGGTGGTTTCACCAACAAGGGTGTTACCTACTCTCCATACACTTCTTCCGGTCAATGTAAATCTTTGGAGGAAGTCAAGTCCGACTTGGGTGCTTTGACCAACTTTGAGATCATCAGATTGTACGGTGTTGACTGTAACCAAGTTGCCAACGTTTTCCAAGCCAAGGCACAAGGCCAAAAGTTGTTCTTGGGTATCTTCTTTGTTGACCAAATCGAGTCCGGTGTCTCCGAGATGGCTGCTGCTGTCAAAACCTACGGTTCCTGGGCTGATGTCCACACCGTTTCTATTGGTAACGAGTTGGTTAACCAGGGTGCTGCTAATGTGGGCCAAATTGCTGATTACGTTAACAGAGGTAGAACCGCTTTGACTGCTGCCGGTTACAATGGTCCAGTTGTCTCCGTTGACACCCACATTGCCACCATTAACAACCCAGGTTTGTGTGATATCTCCGACTATGTTGCAATCAATGCTCACGCTTACTTTGACTTCAACACCGCTGCTCCAGATTCTGGTGAATGGTTGTTGCAACAGATCCAAAGAGTTTGGACTACCTGTGGTGGTAAGAAGGATGTCTTTGTCACTGAGTCCGGCTGGCCACATCAAGGTGATGTCTATGGTAAGGCTATTGCTTCTAAAGAGGCTCAAGCTGCTGCCATTTCATCCTTGAAATCCGTTGTTGGTGACTCTGTTATTTTGTTCAACGCCTTTGATGACTACTGGAAGGCTGATGGCTTCTTGAACTGTGAGAAGTACTGGGGTATTAACTAAGCAAGTTTACTCTCTTAGTTACCCCTAAATTACTATGATACCAATATTATTATTATTACTATTATCTTTTTTTGTTAGGTTCTTTTTTATGTGAGGTTGATGAGAAAAAGTGGAGGAGTGGATTTCACCATTCATTATTTTTTCTTTCTTTGACTTATTTTTGTGTGGATATTTTGATGGATAACTTTTATTGAGCACAGTTGATACTTTATTGTGCTCCTTTTAAGAATGTATGTAGCTTGGTTTATTTTCTTTGCTTTACACATCTATTCTACTGAGTTTTGTTTATATCTTATCGCATTGTATTGGGATCTAAGAAACGTTGAGATGATAAAAAATCATTCCTTTGAGTTGACCGAAGCTGTCAATTGAGCTTGCTTAACCAAGTTTGGTGGAGCATCCATGACTGGCAACATCACTTCAATTAATCTGATCTTATCATTTACGGCAAAGGCGGAATCAGAAGCGAGCTCCTCGAATTCACCAGTGGAAGAGACTCTAATGGATTCAGAGTTGGATTCCTTGGCACCAAAAGTCTTCAACAAGGCCTGGTGGTCCCAGGATTGGATATCGTTGTAGCTGGCCTTCTCGCCGTGAATCAATCTCTCAATGGTGTAACCATCATTGTTCAAAACAAAAATGTATGGCTTCAAGCCCCATCTGATCATTGTTGAGATCTCTTGAACAGTCAATTGTAAGGAACCATCACCAACAAACAAAATGACTCTCTTGCTTGGATTCAGTTCTTCTGCAGCAGCAGCAGCACCCAGGGTGGCACCAACTGAGTATCCGATAGAGCCCCACAAGACTTGAGAGATACCTGTGGTGTTATTTGGGAACCTGGATTGGACAATACCAAAGGCAGAAGTACCAGTCTCCGTTAGGACAACATCACCCTCTCTCAACCAAGAGGAGACCTTAGTCCACAACCACTGCTGATTCAGTGGAGTCTTAGCTGGACTAGGAGTGTTCACCAATTTTAGAGATGGAACTGGCTTTTGAACATAGGAGGCAGCAATAGGCCCAATTTGTTCAACCAACTTCTTTAATAAAGGCTTGAAGTGCAAACCTGGGAAGGTGGCACTTTTGATTTTGATGAAGTCAGAATGGAATTCCACAATGTTCTTAGTCTTGTAGGAGTAGGAGAAGGAACCAGTGTTGAAATCAGACAACATAGATCCAACAGATAGAACCAGATCGGCAGACTCAACAGCCTCCTTAACATCTGGAGAGGACAAAGAACCGACATAAACACCACCAAACCTTGGATGTTGCTCATCAACGACACCTTTACCCATTGGTGTGACAAATGTAGGGAATTGAGTGGCATCAATCAAAGCTTTGGCCTCAATCTTGACATTGTGTCTAGCGGCACAAGCATCGACCAGGATGATTGGGTTCTCAGCCTTTTGAACCAAGTCAAGGACAGTCTGAATGACCTCAGCCTCGGACTCAGGATCATTTGGATTCAAGGACAAGTCGATGGAAGTATCTAGCAAAGAAGAGGAAACCATATCATCCACCAAGTTGGCTGGTAGAGCCAAGTAAACTGGTCTTTGGTAGACGTATGCTTCTCTGATGACACGGTCAATCTCAGCCGGTGCTGAGTTAATGTCCTTGATGAAGGCAGTGGTACGTGAGATGTTGGAGGACATTCTGTGGAAGACGGTGAAGTCACCATTACCTAGAGTGTGATGCAACAGCAATTGCTTGGCCTGGGAGGAAATGGATGGAACACCAACAATATGGACCAAACCAACATGTTCAGCGTAAGACCCCGCAACACCGTTCAGGGCAGACAACTCACCAACACCAAATGTGGTAATGAGAGCACCTAGACCCTTGATACGGGAGTAACCATCTGCTGCATAAGCGGCGTTAAGCTCATTGGCATTACCTGCCCATCTCAATCCATCAACTTCGTAGATCTTGTCCAACAGAGCAAGGTTGAAGTCACCTGGAAGACCGAAAACAGTGTTAACGTTGACTTGTTTCAATCTTTCGAACAAGTAGCGACCTAGTGTGATTTCTGGCATTATTTGTGTTTCAAGTACAGTTGTTACCCTTTTATCCTAACAGGTAGCAAACTTAATTGATGACTGGAGGGAGGTTTACACCTCCCTTTATAGCAAGTAAGACACACCAGGAGTGCCACCATTTGATGTCCCCCCCTAGATTGTTTTGATTACATAATCTGACGACTGTTTAAACGCATACAAGGAGAGAACCCGTTGGTGGGTTGGTGGGTGGGGGCGCCTTTAAGGTCCACACATGATGTGTTTTGTGTGTGTGGTGTGTGTGTGGATGTCAGATTCAAGGCCAATCAAATGCTAATCATCAATATGATCAGACCACTGCAGCAGTGGCTTTCGTCACCAGACAGAAGTACTTCAACCGTGATTCTATATTTATATAGTAGATCATATTATACATCTACATCTAGCGAATCATCCCTTGGCTACTAATGCAGACTTATACAGAGAGACAACCGCCGCCGCCTCTCTTTTTTTTGTTCAATTAAAACCCGCTTCCGGCATTGCCAGGAGAGAGTGTGCAGCACTAAACGTGCGTTTACTTGTAAGTTTTTCTTTGAAGTTTTTAAGTTTTTTTTGGCACCATGTTATGTGTCAAGTTTGCCACAAAGCCATGCTACAGTAGTATCATCTCGTTAGGCAGTGAAACTGCATTTGTAATCGCGTCCTTCAATCACCGAATTCAATACATTTTTTTAAAGTTATCTAGAAGACGCGTTTACAGTTTACCACAGATGTATGTGCGTGTGTGTGCCTGGGTGAGTTTATACTTTTATTTAGTGTTTCTTTTTGCATGTGATATACTCTGTGTCTGGCTGTCCTCTGTCATCCTTTCTAGAAATAACTCTGTTTGTTTGAGGAACTGAGAAACTCAATCTCCTACAGCCAACAATACTTTTTTTGGTTTGATCCATTCCGGTGTGAATCAAGTTGTTATGGGGTGTGTGGGACATAGGTTCGATTCCTGGACGTAGTATCATCCTTAGAATTATTTTCTATGTAAACAACCCAAAAACAGAAAAATATGAAAGGAGCGAGTTTGAGATAACAACACACACAACCAAAATCGTTTAAGCTACCCTAAACCCACTACATTATTGGTAGATACGGGACAGTGAGAGCCTCAATTGACAATTCTTGAATCAAAAGTCGGAGAAACAGAGCGCATTTTAGGATCTTCAGAATCCTTGTCAGAATTCCATCCATATAAAGTAGCACTGTCCCACCCAAAATGACAGACAGAGAGGCCACGTTGATCGATTTGGAAGACTCTGCTGGTAGCAGATCTCCCAAAGTGGATCATCCTATTCCAGTTTCATCATCAGCTGCAGTCTCAAATGGCGACAACGAGAGGAGGCAATCAACCCCGCCAGTCGACTACAAGAACGACACGGTGGATTTCAACTTCCTGAATGACCAGATTTTGCCATCGCTGGATGATGAAGTGGTTGCTGACATAGGGAGCAGCACATGGACGATTCAGAATTACAGAGAACTTACCGACTCGAAGCACATCGGTCCTGTTTTTGAAGTTGGTGGTGTGCAGTGGCGCTTGCTTTTATTCCCTCGCAACAACAACCACAACATGGCCTTGTATTTGGAACCAATACCGCCAACAAAGCGAGAGGAAGGATCTGATGAAGAAGTGCTTATTGACCCCAAATGGTATGTCTGCGCTCAATTTACCTTACTTCTTTCCAACCCTAAGGACCCCAAGAACTACATTCTCTCCACGTCGCACCAACGATTCAACAAGGATGCCACCGATTGGGGGTTTTCCAATTTTGTTGACATCAGATCTCTTTGGAATGCACGCAAAGAAAATGGCCCACTTGCGTTTGAGAACAAAGTCAACATCACCGCCTTTGTCAAAGTCTTGAAAGATACAACAGGTGTATTATGGCATAATTTCATGGACTATGACTCAAAGCAAGTGACTGGATTTGTGGGATTCAACAACCAAGGTGCTACTTGCTATTTAAACTCTTTGCTACAGTCTTACTTCTTCACCAAGATTTTCAGAAAGGCTGTATATCAAATTCCAACTGAAAATGAGGTTCCAAGTGACAGTGTTCCACTTGCTCTACAGAGAATATTCTACCAACTGCAAAGATCAGATGAAGCTTTAGAAACTTCAGAGTTAACCAAATCCTTTGGCTGGGATACGGGGGATGCCTTCACCCAACACGATGTCCAAGAGTTGAACAGAGTCTTGATGGATAAGTTGGAGACCAAATTGAAAGGTACATCTGTGGAGAATATTCTAAACGAGACTTTTGTTGGTAAGATGAAAAGTTACATTAAGTGTATCAATGTTGATTACGAGTCATCCAGAATTGAAGATTTCTGGGATATCCAACTGAATGTGAAAGATCTCAGCAACCTGACAGAATCTTTCCAAAACTATATTGAGGTGGAGGTGATGGATGGCGAGAACCAGTATGCTGCGCAAGATTTTGGATTACAAGATGCAAAGAAAGGTGTTGTGTTTCAAGAGTTCCCAAACGTGCTCCACCTTCAGTTGAAACGATTTGAGTACGACTTCAATTATGATACCCTTGTGAAGATTAATGACCGTTATGAATACCCGCAATCAATTGACTTGAGTCCATTCCTAGACCATTCTGGATCAGCAGACAAACCAGCCCCTTGTATCTATGATTTACATGGTATTCTTGTCCATGCGGGTGATATTACTACTGGCCATTACTACACCATGATCAAACCAGACAAGAGTGACAATTGGTACCGTTTTGATGATGACAAAGTCTGGAAAGTTACCAAGAGACAAGCCTTTGAGGAAAACTTTGGTATGGATTTGATTCCAAACGAAGAACTTTCCAGGATCTCCAGAGCTCAATTCCAGAGTTACCAAGTTCGTCGCCACACCTCAGCCTATATGCTGGTTTACATCAAACGGGAGGCAGTTGACAAGGTTCTTCAGGAAGTCACCGACGAAGATATTCCTAAGTACATCTCTGACAAGGTTAATAAAGAACTTGAAGAGCGTGCTGCCGCTCGCAAGGAGTTGGAGGAACAGCATCTCTATGTCAACCTCAAGTTCTATACCAACAGGTTGTTCCAACGTTATGAGGGGTTTGATTTGGGTGCAGGTGACAGCAACAGTGCTAGAAGCACTGAAGGATATTCGGAGGATGACCTCCCTGTTTCCATTAAAGCATTGAAATCGATACAGTTTGTTGATTTGTTTCCGGAACTGAATGAGAAGCTTGGAATTAATTGCGCCAATGTTGAGTTTTGGTCAATGCAGTACAGAAGAAACACAACTTGCAGACCAAGTTCGAAGATTGAAAAATTTGAAGGCCTCACTGTCGAGGAGGTGTACCACAAGTATTTTTTCAAGAAGCACTTGAATGGAAATATCTGGGTCGAGCAGCGAGAACTTCAACTCACAAAGCTCTCCAACTCTGAGATTAAGAGTGGCAGAACAGTCAATATTGATGAGAAGGGAAGCCTTGTTGAGGCGCCAAAGCTCTTGATATTCATCAAATACTTTGATATGGAGGCTCAATCCTTGAGGGGTTTGACACATGTTTTTGTCAACGAAGAGAATTTGGTCTCTGACATATTTCCTAACTTGAACAAGTATCTTGGGTTCTCTGATAATCAGGAATTGGAAATATTTGAAGAGATCAATGCTGGATTGATTGATAAAATCAATGAATCTTCCAGTTTTTACCAGTCCGAACTATCGTCGGGTGATATTGTAACAGTCCAGAAGAAGATTGATTCCTCCACCATTGATGTTGACAATCAAGAAATTTATCCATTTTACCGAAAGGTGGAAGACTATTATTTATATCTGAGAACAAGGATCCATGTCACTGCGAAGAAGATCCCAGAACATTCCGAGGATGATGATTATGTGATCACCGAAGATGATGGCGGCAATGACAGAAATCATAAAGAAATTGGTTTCATGATTTCAACCCAGGCAAAATATGAGGTTTTGGCTAAGATCGTTGGGAAGAAGTTTGATGTGGACCCAGAGTATCTAAGAATATTTGTGAATTACGGTGGTCAAAGAACCCAGCTACGCAGTGACATGATTATCAGTAACATTATCCCAAGAGTTTCTTATTCTATTCAACCTTTGTTTGAGTATGAGTTATTGAGTATCCCATTGAAAAAGCTGGAAAATATGCGCCTTCTGAAGGTGAACTGGCTGCCACAAGGTTATATGCGTTACCAGGTTAATGATATTTTTGTTGAAAAATCTGCCACACTTGCAGAGATTCTTGACAAGCTACAGTCCAAGTTCAATTTTACTGATGAGGAAAGAGCTTCGGTTTTTTTTTGGGGAAATACTGATTCCAGATTCTACCAGATTCTCTTTGAAGAGACGAACATTCAGACTTTATCCGAGGATCTTGATATCTATGCTGCCATTCTCCCAGAGGAGTTCCAGATCTTGGAGAAGTATTATTTGAACCAGGTGGACACTGAAGATTCTGAACCAAGTACGCAGAACCCAAGGTTGATTCCCGTGCTACAGTTCTACAGAGACCCAAGAACCCTACATGGAATTTCCTTTGTATTCCCACTATACCCAGGGGAGAAAATTGGAGCGACTAGAGATAGACTTCAAAAAAATCTTGGCTTGGGTCAAAAAGATTTCTCCAAGGTGATGCTTTGCTCACTTGACTCAGAAGTAGGCCAACCAGTGTACTTTGAGAGCGAGGAGAACAAAGACGAGAGCTTGGAACTGTACGTGGAACTGTCAGACTCTGATTACTTAGCACTAGATCATCCGGATAGAACAACACGTCAAGGTGGGCCTCACATTGGCGGAATTTCGATAAGGTAAACGTGCTATGCTATTTATTGTGTCCTTTCTTTTTTTCTTTTCTCATTCTCTGGGAGAAGATAATTTGGTTACATTGAGTGATTAAGGAGTATTATGTAAAAAGTATCAATTCAACGTTCTAAAGATTTCTTGTGCTCATTTTCTCTTAGTTGTGTACTGCTTAGTTTGGTTTTAAATCCATCGTCCTCCTTGCCTCCAATGACATTGATAACATGGACTTTAAGTGGGTGCCAGCCTTTCTCTTTTCTGATTTTATTGATAAAATCACCTCCTGCAGCTGTCTCTCTACTGACTATAAGTGAGTCAATCTCTTCGATATAGCCTGTTGGGCCAGCAACGTCATTGATCGCGATTGGATCAATGACGAGTTTAGGTTTGATGTGGTTCAGAAACTTTAAAAGGTGATACTTTCGTTCCTCATAGGACTGCAAAAACTCTTGATACTTCTTCTTTGCCAGCAACTCTTGATCAGTGATCCCAACAATAAGCCTTTCAGATGATAGGAAAGCAGCAGCAGTTAGCAAGATCTTGTGACCATCATGGAAATGATCAAACGTTCCACCAACAGATCCAACTTTGTGAATATATTCCGAACTCGCATCATCATCAAGCTTGAGCTTCTTGGATTCAAACTCTGTTGCTCTTGATATTCTCTCTGTAACGAGCCTTTCCTTGTTCTCACAATCGAATTCTCCTAATGCAGTGTTGTCTTCTTCTCCAGCCCAAACAAGTAGGTCCCATTTTGGCGAGGACAATTCCTTGTAATGGTCATTGAATAGAACATTGACATCTATGTTAGATATCCCCATGTCATTGAGGATATCTGTGGCCAGTGTGTATACCTCAGCGAGGATCTGGTCAAGTGTATTGAGGTGTTTGATTTTGAAGAGGATCAGGACGTCCAGCGTCCCACCATGTTTCAAATTGGTAGCTGCATGTCTAAGAAGAGGATAATACGACTGAATTGCGTGTACATCTTTCAGCAAAACAATAGCTGTACTGTATAGCGACATCTTAACTTGGAGGGTTTCTTTGCTTATAACTCTGACATTTCAGCAAACCGATTTTTTGTTTGTTTGTTGTTGGTCCGGGCATCATAACCATCTATAGAGTAAAAAAAAACATTCACTTTTAGAAGAGAAGGAAGAGTTAACAATGCTGTGAAATCGAATTTCAATGGCGGCAGAAGAGATTACGGCTGTTGGAGAGCCGTTGAAGAGTGCCATTGAAAGGCAAGCGTTGGATACCTCACATGAACAACAGTACAAGGAGTTGGTGGCGCTTAAAGCCAGTGGGAAGTACATACCACCAGCCAAACTCAAAGGCATACTCAATAATCTTCAGCTTGAGAAATCATCAGAGGAGAACCAGAAATTACAATGGGAAGAGCTTCGGAAACATATTAATAGCCTTGTAAACAAGCTGACAGGCAGTAATATTAAAACAGTGATAGTTGAAATGTTCAAATTGAACATTGTTCGGGGAATGGGGTTATTGCTAAGGTCCATCATGAAAGCCCAGAGTCAAGCGCTCAATTTCACGCCCGTATATGCTTCACTAATATCGGTTTTGAACACAAAGATTCCAGAAATCGGAAAGCTTTTGTGCAGCAGGCTGATTTTACAATTCAAGAAGGCGTTTAAGAAGGATAGCAAGACTTTTTGCTGTTCCTCAACCGTTTTTCTGGCTCATTTATGCAATCATCAGGTTGTTCATGAGTTGTTGATATTTGAAATTGCACACCTTCTGCTCATCAACCCGACTGATGATTCTATTGATATCTTGATAAATATGATGAAGCATGCTGGTTCATTTCTGACAGAACAAAACCCACATGCAAGTATGCAGATATTCGAGAAGCTTAGACATGTTCTACAGGAGGGTAACCTGATGAAGCGCACACAGTTTTTGATTAAGAAATTGTTCACGCTACGGAAAGATGATTACAATGAGTTCCCTCCAATTATTGATGAGCTCGACTTGGTTGACGATGATGATATTGTTACGCATAAACTCAGACTTAATGACCAACTCACTGCCCAAGATTCGTTGAATGGGTTTTCTCTCGATGATAAGTATGAGGAGAATGAAGATTTTTACAATAGCATCAGGATAGCTGTTTTGGGTCTTGAGAATGAAGCCAGCGAGGAAACCGATGTTGAAGAAGAGACGGATGTTGAAGAGCTCACCGAGGAAGAACAAGAGGAAGTGTTACCCGCTCCTCAAGAGGAGGATCAAAAAGAGAGTGAAACCAAAGAAAGCAGTTCAGCTCAAGAACTCATAATAAAGGACATGACCGAAACGAACCTCATTAACTTCAAGAAGACAATCTACTTGATACTCAAAGGATCAATGTCAGCAGATGAAGCTGTCCATAAAATCTTGAAATTGGCGGTAAAGGAGGATGAGGGTGCAAGGGTTGTTGACATGATTGTGAAGTCATGTTCTCAAGAAATTACTTATTCCAAGTATTATGGTGTCACTGGCGAGAAACTTTGCTCACAGAGCAGATCATGGTCGAAAGCGTTTGTGGAATGCTTTGTTGAAAATTATGAGACCATCCATAGGTATGAATCCAATCCTTTAAGAAACGTTTCAAAGTTCTGGGGTCATATGCTTTCGTCCGATTCTCTCGATTGGGAGTGTCTCAGTGTGATTAATCTGACAGAGGAGGACACCACGTCATCTGGTAGAATATTCATCAAGTTTATCTTCCAGGAGTTGGTGGAAGAACTTGGAGTCTCCAGACTGAAGGAAAGACTAGAGGAAGACTTTATCCAGCCTTTCATTAAAGGAATTTTTCCTAAGGAAGACGCTGAGAGAATCAGATTTTCAATCAACTATTTCACTGCGATTGGCCTGGGTATTCTAACCGACACCATGAGGTTGGACCTTCAGGAGATTGTGGAAACACAGAAAGAAGAGGAGAACCATAGGGGTAGATCGAGATCCAGAAATGGTGGTTCTAGAAGCTCATCCTACTCTCGGTCTAATTCAAGGTTTTACTCTAGATCCTATTCTAGATCTTATTCTAGATCAGGTTCAAGGGGTGAATCACCTGGAAGACCTAATCCTGAACATGGCGACGGCAGAAATTATGGGAGGAATGCACACTCTAGATCACCTTTGAGGAAGTACTCACATGACAAATCAACTTCCAGAACAAGGACAGGGAGAGGAAGACCCGGGTCTAGATCTCGATCAGGGTCAGGATCACGATCACCGAAGAGGTCACGCATCCTGCATGGATCGAGAACACAGTCCAGATCTCCAGTAAGTTCTAGATCCAACACATCATCGAATGGCTACAAGGGAAGCTATGAGTCAAGGCCTCCTCGTGGTGGTAGCTATTACAGTGGAAATAGAGATACATATAGGGGGAGAAACGTTGCAAGGACCGGATACAATAGAAGCGGAAGAGGAAGAGGGTATGGAAGGGGAAGGGGAGATTATTAATTTTAAATAGGAGCGGAGAGGAGACTAATAATGGTTACAAAAACAATGCAATACTGACTATATATAAATGATCTGTTAATAATAGTGGCGGTTTCTCTTAAATCTAAATCAATCCAGGTTCACACCGTTCTTGAAAGCCAAGTTAATTGCTGATTGAGTCCGTTCCATCACGACTGGTGGGAATGCCAGATTGTCTCTATGAGCCACGTACTCAGAGTCCGCGTAGCCCAATAAATCTTCAATTTGATCACTTTGGCAGCCCTTAATTTGGTCAATTTCAATGCTGGTATAGTTGACTCTGGCCTTCCCTATGTTCTCGATTGGTTTCGTTCTGTCAACGCCACCACCAGGTTGGGCTCTGTGTCCCGCCTTGACAATGACAAGTTCATGCTCATGGAAAGTTCCTTCAACTTCAAGAATGCCAACTGGTAGCAAACCGGCCTTGTTTGAACGAGTGAGGGCACGTTTAGCTCCTTGGTCCACAATGATAGAACCATGCGTTTCTGTGCTATGAAGAAGCCAGAACTCACGGCTTTTAATGTGTAAATCACCTGGAACAAATCTCGTGTGAAGCGGAATGTCATGACTCTTCATATCTTCTAGAATCTGGTTTTGTCTCTCTACAGATGATGTTAGATTAGGGGAATCATCAACATCTGTGTGCTGAATGTACTCAACAATCTTTGTGAGATTCTCTGGGTGGTCTGATTTCATAATGACCATGGTGGTGCCTGCCTCAGTCGCAAGATCTGCAGCAATGAGCTTCGTGGTCATGCCACCAGTGCCGACTTCACTACCCCCACTAGAAGTCTTAACTCTGAGCTGTTGAAGATCATCAACAACCAGGACAGGCTTTGCGTCTGGATTGGATCTTGGGTCGTCGGTGTAGAGACATTCAACATCAGTCATCAAGAACAAGTAGTCTGCACTGATTAAAGCAGCAGTGATGGCACTAAGCGTATCATTGTCACCGAATTTGATTTCAGCAACAGACAAGGTGTCGTTTTCATTAACAATTGGAATAACTCCCATATTCAGCAGCTCATTAATAGTGTTCTGGGCATTCTTATACTGGGTCCAATCAGATATGTCATTCCTCGTGATAAGAATCTGTGCAATTCGTTGATCCAGCATCTTGAACAAGGAGTCCCATCTGGCAATGAGTTTTCCTTGTCCAATGGCTGCAAGTGCCTGAACTTGTGAGAGCTTCTTTGGTTTGGCACTAAGTCCCATTGTCTTCAGGCCAACTGCAATACCACCAGATGAAACAATAACGACTCTGTGGCCGGCACGACGTAGTTCAACACAAGTTTCCACTATACGAGACATTCCAGCTACCTTTGGTTCCCTGGTGTTCTCGTCAACCAGAGACGAAGTGCCCAGTTTAATGACAATGGTATAAACTCTCTTGCCCATTATAGCCCCGAGCGATCTTAATTATTGCCTATAAAAAGCAAAAAGGGTTAAAAAAACAAGAAAAATAAATGGTTATATTCCCACAGGCTTCCAAAAGAACTGTACCAGGTATGCAGAAGAAACTGTAAGCTAAATTTAGTATGTGGTGATTGTGTAGTGGTTAAAATTAAAGAAATTCAGTAGACAGTGTTTTTTTTGACTCACCTTGTTGGCACTTTCCGCGAAAAATATGACACCAGGAGGATTTATTTAAACTGAACCCCAACCCAACCCAACTTCGGCACCCACACAGCACAACACAACACGCCGCCAATGGGTCATCTTATCACCATTGCTACATGCAATCTCAATCAATGGGCACTGGACTTTGAAGGAAACCGTGATAGAATTGTGGAGAGTATCAGAATTGCGAAACAGAGGGGGGCTACTCTGAGAGTAGGTCCTGAGTTAGAAGTGACTGGCTACGGCTGTTTGGACCACTTCTTGGAGAATGACACTTACCTACACTCCTGGGAAATGTACGCGACAATTCTGACCAACAAGGACACACATAGCATTCTTTTGGATATTGGAATGCCTATTATTCACAAGAATGTGAAGTACAACTGCCGTCTCTTGTCTTATGATGGCAAAATCCTGTTGATCAGACCAAAACTGTGGTTGGCAAACGATGGTAATTATCGTGAAATGAGATTCTTCATTCCATGGGGCAGACCAAAACATGTCGAGAAGTATGTGCTTCCAAGAATGATTCAAAAGATCACAGGCCAGGTTTCTGTTGACTTTGGCGATGCGGTCATCTCCACTCTTGACACTGTGATTGGCGCAGAGACATGCGAAGAGTTATTCACACCAGACTCTCCACACATTGGAATGTCCCTGGATGGGGTTGAGATCATCACCAACTCATCCGGTTCACATCATGAGTTGAGAAAGCTTCATACTAGAATGAACCTTATCAAGGAAGCCACCACCAAGTGTGGTGGTATTTATCTATATGCCAACCAGAAAGGATGCGATGGTGACCGTCTGTACTATGATGGGTGCGCTTTAATTGTCGTAAATGGTGAAGTTGTTGCACAGGGGAAGCAGTTCTCATTGGATGACATTGAGGTTGTTTCTGCCACTGTGGACCTTGAAGATGTTCGCAGTTTCAGATCACAGATCTCATATGGTATCCAATCTACCACCACTGCCGCTTATGAACGCATTTATGTCCCCATTGAGCTATCACCGGGGTCTTTAACGTTTGACTTACAGGTTCATCCAACCAAGCCTCAGGATATTCACTATCATACTCCTGAAGAGGAAATCGCGCTGGGACCGGCGTGTTGGCTTTGGGACTATGTGAGACGCATGAATGGAGCTGGTTTCTTTCTCCCACTAAGTGGCGGGATTGATTCTTGCGCGACTGCTGTCATCATTCATTCCATGTGTCGCTTAGTGGCACAGGCCGCTGAAGATGGTAATGAACAGGTCATCAACGATGCCAGAAAAATTGCTAACGTTGATGATCTAGAGTGGAAACCTTTGGACCCAACGGACTTGGCTTCCAGAATTTTCCATACTAGTTATATGGGCACTGAAAACTCATCTAACGAAACGAGAACTAGGGCCAAGCAGCTCAGTGAAAGGATTGGATCATACCATGTAAATCTTAATATGGACTCACTAGTCACCTCTGTTGTGTCTGTTTTTGAAGCTGCCACTGGTAAAAGACCAATCTTTAAGATTTTTGGCGGATCCCAGACAGAGAACCTTGCACTTCAAAACATTCAGGCACGCTTGAGAATGGTGTTGGCTTACTTGTTTGCACAGCTTCTCCCCTGGGTTAGAGGTCGCCAGACTGGTGGTTTACTTGTTCTTGGAAGTGCAAATGTTGATGAACAGTTGAGAGGTTATTACACCAAGTACGATTGTTCTAGTGCTGATATCAATCCTATTGGTGGTATCTCCAAAACAGACCTCAAGAAATTTATTGCCTATGCAAGAGATGAATTTGACATTCCGATCCTCCAAGAATTTCTGGATGCTACCCCTACAGCTGAACTTGAACCAATTACCGAGAATTATGTCCAGAGTGACGAAGTCGATATGGGTATGTCTTATGAGGAGCTATCTGTCTTTGGTAGACTGAGAAAGAACCAAAAATGTGGACCATACTCAATGTTTTTGAAGCTGTACCACGAGTGGACTCCAAGGCTGACTCCAAGACAGATAGCGGAGAAGGTGAAGAGATTCTACTTTTTCTATGCTATCAACAGACACAAACAAACCATCATCACACCAAGTTACCATGCAGAGCAGTATTCCCCTGACGATAATCGGTTTGATTTGCGTCCGTTCCTGATCAATCCAAGATTTTCCTGGGCGTCAAGGAAGATTGATGAGATTGTTCAACAGACTGAGAAGGGAGCCACTGATGAATTACAAGAGTTCGTAGTTGAGTAAATAGTTGAAGAAGTATAAAGTGAGATATATTCTCAATGATTCTAATGTTTTGTACCCCATATGCTCTTAATACTATTTTGACTCCTATCATTGCGCTCCCAAAAATCTACTATTGTGATCGCTGTCTTTCTGGGCACATCTTCTTGAATGAAATGGCCAGAATCTTGAAAGACAACAAGTTGGTATTTCCCTTGCATCTGTCCTATCATTAGATCCTTATCCAAGCTATCTGTTCCTGCCAGAATGAGAAGCTTGGATGTTGGTGCATTCACAAAGCTTTTTGAGAGACCAGTAAACCAACCCCCCCAAAAGGGAACAGTCCTCTTCAGATCCATAGACCAGACAAACTTGTCGCCTGCCCATTTAAACAAAGGAGGAATAGACACCGTTGCACTGTCATGATTTCTGAGAATCCTGGCCTTGAACTGATGATCCAACGCGTCTGACAGAGTTTTGAAGCTGTCCGGAAGGTTTCGGAGGTAGGAATGCATTGCTTGGAGAGCTTGAACCGCTGTATCCTCAACTATGTCAAACATGGCCAAACCTTTGATATGGCTGATCTCAGGACTATAACTAACCTTCGTCAGAATTGAGCCTCCCAGGCTGTGGCCGACCAGGAAGATGGAATTCGTTTGTAGGTTCTCTCTACTGATCAAGTCTTGTATGAGAAAAACTGCATCACCAACAAAGGCTTCCAATGAGAAATCCTCCTTTCCACTTTGCAAAACAGTCTCTCCATGTCCCCGTGCGTCAAATGTAAATACACCTGCTGTGTTTTGAGACCATTCCACGTTGTTGGATGAGCTCATCTGTTCCACAAGTTCCCTTGACAGAGCACCAAACGTTAAAGCCGAAGAACCGGCACCATGGTGAAAGACAAATAAAGGAGAGTGGTTGGATCTGGGAGGAGTGTAGTAAGTCATGAAGGCATTTCCAGCAATGTCCTTTATAGCCTCCTTTCTATCGAAGAATCTATTCCACGACTGGAACGAGTACTCCTCTTTGCCACTATTACCAACCAGGGCAGCAGCGGCAGTGGCACAGGGTGGGACCGCTAGTGGAAGTTCTGCGGCAAGGTCCGGCTCTTCAGCCTCTTCGCCAAAATTGAGACCAAGCTGCAACTCTGCCTCACGTAACTTCTTCTTAAACAAACTTCTCTGTAGGTCACCTGGCATTGCTTTTATTTACAACAAGTCTACAACTTCTGTGGTAATATGGGCTTCAGAAAAATCCCCCAAAATCCCCAAAATCCCCAAAACAACAATAAAAATGATAAACAAAGAAAAACATCACCTTGTAAACAAACAATCTGAAAACTCACCACTCCTAATTCTGATTGACATACACACATACACAAACGTGTACGAAAAGGTGTATAATGTCAGAAGGACAAGGATCCATAATTCTGGCGCAGACGCTGATAGATTACGTATTCAGCATTGCCAAAATCCTACAGGATGCCAAGGCGGAGGACGTTGTTCACTTCAGCTCAGATGACACCAAGAAGACAGCCACTGAATTCATCCAGAACCCTTTGCCAGCAACGCTATTTTCATATCGACTTGAAGATGGGTGGATATTGTCTGACTCGTTGGAAAGAGGTTTAACCAGTCTGTCTTCTTCCACTGTTGTTGTTGTCAAGGAAGGTGGATTTTTATCCGGTGAATCGTCATTAGAATCTCAGTTACAAGTCGTGAACCTGCCGTCGATAGGCTCTTCCTTTGAAACTTTGAGGTCTTTTGTGTCATTTGGAGTTGGTAACTATTTTGATGCTATCACTAGTGATAACAAGACTGACTATGTTACTTCTACACGAAAGAAGATCAACGAGTTGGCCCTGTCCCTGCGAAATCTTGAACAGTCTATACAGATACCAGATCTATCAATTTCCCTTCATCCTATTCTCAGAGAAGCAATTTCCAATGGTGTCACATTAGAGAATTACAATGAGTTTCTTTCGGATGAAGTTCTGTTGGATCCATCTTTCCTCAACAGTCTCCAGAACATTGTGAACAATTGGATCAAGACTATTCAAGACATTACAAAGATCCAACGTGACGTCCCAAGAGGTTCTGCTTTTGAAGAGATCAACTTTTGGACATCAATGGAGAATTCTTTGGACTCCATTCAGCATCAAGTTGACTCTGTTGATGTTCAACTGACATTGGAAGTGTTGAAGTATGCTAAAAGATACCATACAACCGCCAGTTTCGTTTCAGACGCAGGCATCAAGGATGCTATTGCGCTAACTGCAGACTATAACAAGCTAATGAAGGATGTTCCACTCAATGACCTTTTAACTGCGGAATCTTTACAGAAGATTGAAGAGGCTATCCTGTTGATCATGAACCACCTGAAGAGAATCAGACTAACATCGTACCCAGTAAGTCGAGCACTTCCGTTTGTCGAAGCCATATCTTCTGACTTAGAAGCCAAGGTCAAGCCTCTTTTAAGGGACATCTTGTCTTTGGAGTATAGTGTATTTGAGGAAGAGGTTGCAACCGTATCTTCAGTCTTGGACACTTGGGAAAAACAGGTTAAAGAATTCACGAATGTTGCAAGAGAACTGCTTAGAAAGAGAGCAGAGAAGTTCATATTTGTGAAGATCACCTCCAACACAACTCCATTGAAAGATCGTCTAACCAAACTACTCTCATTCAGAAGGGGGCACCAAGATTTTGTGAATACTCTACAGGAATCACCACTGCTAGAAAAAGACCTGGATTACGCTTATGAGGCAGTTCTATCTGTTGACGTGTTTGAGTCTGATAAAGTCTGGGCTGCATGTATCCAGACGTATGACAAGAGGATTGAGCAGATTGAAAATGATATTGTAGACGATTTAAGGAGTTCCTTAGATGCTACCACAAATTCAAATGAGCTTTTTGAGATCTTTGAGAGCCACAAAAATCTTTTGGAGAGGCCTAGAATAAGAGGTGCTATCCAAGAGTACCAATCGCACTTGTTAGGAATTGTGAAGACTGAAATCGATCATTTGCAGGAGACGTTTGCTTCAAAGACTGACATCAAGAAGCTTTCGGACTCAAGAGATTACCCTGAGTTATCTTATGTACTTTTGCGGGGACAAAAAGTCGAGAATAAATTAGAATTCCTGATGAAGCGTCTTGAATTTGTTTTTGGTCCTGATTGGAACTCTTATTCTGGTGGTCAAAGGATTTATGAAGAGTGTCAAGTATTGAAGAAGAAACTGGACATTACTCCTCGTTTTGAGAAGTGGTTAGAGAATGTCAAACAGTACAATCTTTCAGGACATGTATTGAAACTTGTCAGTGACGGTGATTTTCCTCTTCAACTCGATTTTGATCAGTCTCTGATGAATTTCTTCAAGGAGGTTAGGACATTGAGCTGGCAAGGTTTCCCTATTCCACATCAGGTGATGCTCAACTCCAGGAAGGTCAGGAAGGTCTATACACACGCAGTTATCCTAAAAGAGTCATTTTCCTGTCTTCACCAACTATCACCTTCAATGGAATCGTTGGATGACCTTGATATTTTACTTGTTGACCTCAAGCAGCAACTCTTTACTGCGATTTCAAATGCTGTTGAAATTACCTGGGAAGATCTCATCAGAGCGTATGACCTTCAGAATATAGATGTGAAGGTGGAAGAACATAGAAAGTTGGCCACCATACTTCGGATTGAGAAACTAATCAATGAACTGTCCAAGAAGACCAATGAGCTTCTGCATTTTCGTGATCAAATCAGAGTTTCCTTCATGGGACTAAATGAGGACGAATTTAACCAAGAATCTCTAAATTCATCTATTCAAAAGCTTCAGACTATCGTTACCCAGATTTCCAAGTCTGGATACTCTCAACTCGATAGGTTCATTTGCAGATTGAACCGCAGATTGGCTCAGAAATTAACTCAGAAGTTTGTCAGTTTGAAGCTGGACTCACTGATTTTTGAACACCACATTGTCGCCAAAGATGGCATCATCGTTGATCCTCCGTTAGAGGAATCCAAAACTGCTCTCATTGCCCACATTCAGGGGCTCACGAGTATCATTTTTGGCCAAAGGAGGTTAATTGGCTCTTCAATGCAATCTGATGAGGATGATTTTTATGTTGAGTTCACTCACCAGTGCGTCGTTGAGATTTATGAGAAACTTAGAAATCTGCTGTGTTCCGCGGAAAAGTGTTTTCGAGGAGCCTCCTCTTTTATCTCTGACTGGCAAAAGTCTCGTTTTCTTTGGGAACCGCAAGCTGAGGGCAAATATGACTCACTATCAATTCAGACCTGGCTTGACCTATTTGATGAAGTAAAGTTGCTGAAGTCAGCCTTTGATGCGCCAGGCTCGGTAGCGTCATATGGAAATTTTATGGTTGAGTTTCAGGAAGCCAGAGTTTCGGTTTACTCTAAGTTCTTGAATTGGAACAGGGACTTACTCATGAAGTTTTCATCTGTTTTGAGCACAACTGTCAAATCTCTAGATTTGTCCATTTTGAAGGGCAGAAGAAGCCTAGAGAAAGTTGATGGTTCGTTATCATCTGTTAGTGGCACTGTTGAATTATTGTCTGATGTTCAAATCCAAAAAAAACTCTTGGCTGATGTTGGCGAGAGGTTGGAATCCCTAAGAACTGGAGAGGCCCTCTTGTTGAGAGGCAAGGTCATATTTGATGATGATCATGTTTTTATTGAACAACTTGAGAACGACTTTGCCAGCTTGAGTGAAATTATTGATGTGAAAACAGCCTCAATCCAACTGAATATTGATATTATCACAGGTAACATCCAAACAGAGGCTCACAGACTTGAGCATGCAATCTCTGAAGTCAGAAGTTCGTGGTTTGAGAGTAAACCCACCAGTGCTATTGATCCTACGAATGCCTTAGTATTAATCACAGACTTTCAGCAAAAGTTTGACAGTGTTCAACAGAGACAAGATCTTCTAAACCAAGCATCCACCCTTCTGATTCTTCCTCTATCCATTGAAGGTACTATGAAGGCTGAAACTGAAGAACTTGAAGAACTCAGATCAGTATGGACTGCTATCAAGGGCCTATGGCAGACACTCGAGGACTTGAAGGGAACTTCTTGGAATTCATTGAAACCACACCAATTGAGGAAACAGCTGGATGACCTCCTGCAACACACTCGCTCCATGCCTATGAGAATTCGTCAACATCAGCCTTATCAGAAGTTTCTCAAGTTAATAACTGGGTTCTCAAGTTCCCAGAAGATCATTCTCACTTTGAAGGAAGACTTTATCAAAGAACGCCACCTTCGCATTTTGTTTGAGAAACTGGAGAAGGAATTTATCCCAGAGCCTACTATTGGAGATATTTGGGACTTGGAATTGATTCTTCATGAATTTGTTGTTAATGAGGTTATTTCACAGGCGGAAAGTGAGCGTGTGATCGAAGAAGCACTGACTGTTATTCAAAAGAATTGGTCGGACCAAGGGTTTGAATTGTTTGAATTCCATCAACAAAAGCTAGTCAGTAACTTCCAAGAACTGATTGACTTGTCTGCCAATGATTTGACCAGTTTGAGCTCAATGAAAAGCTCACCATCCTCTAAGGTGTTTGATGCTGATATTGAGCAATGGACACAGAAACTCTACGTTGTATACAATTTGCTGGATAGTTGGGTTGAAGTCCAGAAACAGTGGATGGATATGAGTGGCGTATTTGAACCCTCA
Source organism: Barnettozyma hawaiiensis (assembly GCA_003706665.2). NCBI lineage: Eukaryota > Fungi > Ascomycota > Saccharomycetes > Phaffomycetales > Phaffomycetaceae > Barnettozyma > Barnettozyma hawaiiensis. The sequence goes on along the minus strand of PPLY02000018.1, from coordinate 150,111 downwards.
TCTGGAATCAGCAAATTGCTAGGCGCTGAGTCGGCTCGTTTCCAAGTTCTATCGATGGAGTTTCTAGCAACTACTAAGAAAGCATTCAAGAATGCAACTGTTGTCGATGCTTCTTCCACAGGAAATATTTCGCAGATCATGGCCCGTTTGTCTGATTCGCTGTCGAAAATTGCTAAAGCGTTGGGTGACTTTCTAGAGAAGCAAAGAGAGCTATACCCAAGGTTTTATTTCATTGGGAATGATGATCTATTGGCCATTCTAGGAAGTAACGGTGTCGGTGTGATTAACAAGCACCTTAAGAAGATGTTTCAGGGAGTTTCCACCGCAATTTTTGATGAAGAGAGTAGCTGTATTACTGGTGTGATGTCAAATTCTGGCGAGACAGTGATGTTGAGCGAACCAGTGGCACTGGAAAACTATCAGAGAATTGATGAATGGATGACACAATTGGACTATCAAATTAGGATTACATTGGCCAGTATGCTAAAAAAGTGTCTTGGAGTGTTTGAGATGTCTGAACTGGGATCATTGATGAACCTCTTCCCACTTCAGATTGTTCTTTTGACTTTGCAGATAATATGGACCCACCAAATGGAGCAGTCCATTATGGACGGAACCTTCAGTGATCGATTAGAGATTGCCAACCATAGATTGGAGTCTATTTCATCACTGACTGGATTTAGCCCTAGTGTGTTAGATGCCTTAATCATTGAAGCTATCCACCAGAGAGATGTTATCCTGGATTTACAGAAGAATAATGTGAAGTGCAAAACCGATTTTCTCTGGACATCCCAACAGCGGTTTTACCACCATGACTTACCAGTGAGTCCTCTCCAGTCAGTTACAGTAAGGCAATTAACCGCCTGTTTTACCTATGGCTTTGAATATCTTGGCACAATAGAGCGGTTGGTTTACACACCTCTTTTGAACCAGTGTTTTATGGCTATGTCAGGCGCCCTTGAGCAAGGACTCGGTGGTTCTCCTTTTGGACCGGCTGGAACCGGTAAAACTGAAACAATCAAGGCATTTGGAAGTCTCCTTGGTAGAATGGTCATTGTTTTCAACTGTGATGAATCATTTGATTTCCCAGCTGTTGGTAGACTGCTGAGTGGTATTTGCCAGATTGGCGGTTGGGGTTGTTTTGATGAGTTTAATCGACTTGATAAGAATATCTTGAGTGCTGTCTCTTCGCAACTTTCCCAGATTGAGCTTGGTTTGAATCAAAAATCTACAAACATTGAGCTTCTTGATAAGAGAATACCACTGGTTTCTGGGACTGGTATCTTTGTGACTATGAACCCGGGGTATGCTGGAAGATCTCAATTGCCTGAAAACCTAAAGAAGCTGTTCCGCAGCTTTTCGATGTCGAAGCCTGATAGTGTTCTGATTTGTCAGGTTCTTCTAACAGCTGGTGGGTTTAAGACAGCAACTGAAATATCCTCCAAGATTGTGGAATTCTTCGACATACTTTCAAAAAAAGTCTCAGTGCAGAGGCACTATGAATTTGGTCTGAGATCAATGAAGGTAACGCTTCAGAATGCTGTTAGTATACTTAGACTAGGGTCCACAATGAATGAGATATCTGTCGTTGTCAAGAGCCTTCAGGAAATGATTCTTCCAAGAATGACAAACGAAGATGGTTTGATTTTCAATTCATACAAAGAAGAATTCTTTCCAGGGGTTGAGGATATTGATACCTCATTTGAGTTATCTCAGTCGTTGAAGTCGATTGCTGAGAAACGAGGGTTGATTGTAACAGAAAACTGGTTGACTAAGGCGCTGCAGCTTGCAAAGGTTCAAGAAACTCAATATGGTATCATCGTCGCTGGTGCTTCTGGCACAGGAAAATCATCTATAATCTCTTGTGTGATTGAGGCTCTGTCTCAAACTGAGATCAACATTGATCCAAAGGTTCTTCGAAAAAACGAGCTTTTTGGGGAGTTTCACTCTGCAACAAGGCAGTGGACCGATGGTTTATTCACTCATATTATCAGAAGAGTCAATGAAGACCTCAGAGGTGATCTTCACAAGCGCTTTTGTGTGGTTTTTGACGGTGACATCGACCCGGTGTGGGTAGAGACCATGAACAGTGTCCTCGATGATAATAAGACCTTGACTCTACCAAATGGTGAAAGACTACCAATTCCATCAAATATCAGGTTTGTTTTTGAGGCAAGCAATTTGGACTACACCACGCCTGCCACCATTAGTCGTTGTGGTATGATTATTGTTGAGTCTAATGTTTTGGACTCCATGGCCATTGTGAGTCATCATCTTCATGAACTTAAAAATCGTTTCATTTCTAGGTCATACGACTTTTCAGACTCTGAGGCTGCTATCCATTCTTTTGTTTCTCAGTTACACGCCCTTGTTGAAGATGCATCATTCGTTGAGATCCTGAAGTTTTCGTTATCAACTATCCCACACGTTCTCAAGGCCTCTAGAAATTCTTTAATCAAATCATTTTTTGTTTTCATTGGTGCATGCTTGGAGAAGTTTTTGGTTTCTTCGGATTCATTGGATATTATTGATGATTTTGTGAAGAATGGGTACTTCCTGGCCCTCTTTAATGCCTTTGCTGGACCATCAGGTATACCGGGACGCAAAAAGTTTGTGGATTTTGCAATTAAGCGGATAAAGGGATTTCATGAAGTGGAAGATTGCTACTTGGACTTCCAGGGACAATTGAGACCATTTTTACCAGTGACTGCAAACTTGGACCCACATTCGATTGATAACCCGAATATTGTGATTGAAACATCAGACACTTTGAGGCATGAGCAAATAATCAAGTCTGTTCTATCTCAAGAAATCCCTATGATCCTGTGTGGTCCACCAGGTGCTGGTAAAACCATGTCACTTTATGCTGTCCTACAAGGAGCACCCGATGTCGATTTGGTTAATTTGAACTTCTCCAAAGAAACTGACGCATCCTTAATCATTCGATCACTAGAAGCTGTTTGCGAATATCAACGCACTACCAAAGGATTTGTGCTAAGACCGAGAGTTCCTGGGAAGCGAGTTATTCTTTTTGCTGATGAGATCAACTTGCCAAAACCAGATCAGTTTGGGACCCAGATTTCGATTTCGTTGCTTCGCCAGCTAATTGAAAAAAGAGGATTTTGGAGGGTTTCTGATAACCAATGGGTCTCATTGCAGGATGTTCAATTCGTTGGTGCCTGTAATCCATCGACAGATCCTGGACGGTATGAATTATCTGAGAGATTTCTGTCTCAAGTTTCTGTCTTGATGGTCGACTATCCAGGTGAAACATCTTTGGACCAAATTTATGGGACATTTATCGTATCTGTCCTCAAACTGGTTCCACACTTGAGGGGATTCGCGGAGGAAATCACTAGATCTATGCTTCAGATATATAAGGAGGCATTGTCTATCTTTTCTATTGAGAAACATGCTCATTATATCTTTACACCTCGTGAGTTGACAAGATGGGTTAGAGGCCTAGATAGTGCTCTTTCATCCAATATTGAAATGTCAATTGACTTGGATGACCTTGTACGTCTTTTGATTCATGAAGCTATAAGACTATTTTCAGACCGGTTAGTGACGGTTGAAGAGAAACAACAATGTCGCACAATGATTTTCAATGTTGTGAGATCCTTGTTTCCAAATTTGAATGAATCGAAGGTCTTGAGTGAGCCATTTGTTTACAGCAGCTGGCTCTCATTGAGCTACACTAATGTTTCTCTGGAGGACATCACTCAATTCATAAAGGACAAGTTTGATGTCTTTACTCAAGAGATAATGGATGTTGATTTTGTTTTCCATGATTCCATGATTCAGGAGATCCTGAACATTGACAGAGTTTTGAAACAAGCTGGTGGCCACCTAATGCTGATTGGACCAAGTGGTACTGGCAAGAGAACACTGACGAAGTTTGTTGGTTGGATGAATGGCTTGACTGTTCGTCAATTGAATGTTAACAGAAACTATACTATTCAACAGTTTAACCAAACATTGAAGGATATCTTGAAAGTTTGTGGTGTTGATTGTGAAAAAGTTGTCTTTCTATTAGACACATCGACTATTCAGCAACCTTCTTTCTTTGAGAGAATCAATAGCTTGTTGGCTAATGGACAGATCAATGATCTCTTTGACCCCGAGGAATACCAACTGATTATCCGCTCCCTAAGAGAACGCTGTCAACAAAACAACATTCTTGTGGATTCGGATGAAGAGGTCCAGGAAAAGCTGATATCAAACATTACTCAAAGTTTGCATGTGGTTTTTACAATGACTGGTATTGATAATCAGGATGGCCCACAAGTAATAAGTTCTCCAGCGCTTTTCAATAGATGTGTTATTGAATGGATTGGTGATATGCCATCTGATACTCTACTTCAGATTGCCATAAAAAAACTTCAAATGTCACCAATAACTGATGAAGACAATCTGGTCGCCAATGCATTGGTCTTTATACATTTACACCAGAGAAAACCAGAACCTCCTTCCAAGTTTTTCCAGTTGATTGACAATTTCATGTCTCTGTTTGAGTCCAAGCAACTTGACATCGATGGTAACCAGAGACGTACAAGTAATGGTGTTGTAAAATTGAAAGACACAGTGTTGGCTGTCTCTCAACAGAGAAGAGATCTTGTTGAGAAGCAATCCAAACTGAAAGAGAAGGAGAATGAAGCTCATCTCATGTTGAACTCTATTTTGGAAGATCAAAACCTTAGCGAAAGAAAGAAAGAAGCGTCAATTACCATCAAAGAAACACTACAGAAGCAAGATGTGGTAGTCGAAGAGAGAAAGAAAGAAGTCCTTAAAGATCTTGAGCTTGCAGAGCCAGCAATTCTTCAAGCTCGTGCAGGTGTTCAAAACATTAAGAAGCAACACCTTACGGAATTAAGATCGATGTCTTCACCTCCTGCAACAATTCAGCTGATTTTGGAATCTGTGTGTGTGTTATTGGGCTATCAAGTATCAACCTGGAGGGATGTGCAATCCATTATCCGTAAGGATGATTTCATCTACAATATTGTTCATTTTGATTGTGAAGAAAGGGTTACCCCAGAAGTGAGATATTTAATGGAACAGAAATATCTTGACAGACCCGAGTTTAATGAACAAGCTGCGTATAGAGCCTCCTTAGCGTGCGGGCCGCTGTTACAGTGGGTTGAAGCGCAGGTCAGATACTCTTTGGTCTTGGGTAAGGTAGGACCTCTTAGAGCAGAAATTGCAGAGCTTGAGGTTGAATCGCAGAGGACCAGAGCGCGTTTATTAGCTGCTGACGAAATGATTGAGGAGCTGGAAGAGAGTATTCAGAAATCAAAGAGTGCTTACACAGATGTGATCAGAGAATCAGAGAATATCAAGGTTGAGATCAAAACAGTTGAAGAAAGAACAGAACGATCAATGGCCATTGTTAAGAGTTTGGAAACAGAAAAGAACAGATGGATTGCTAACATCAAATCTTTTGGTAAGCACAGAAATGACCTTATTCCTCAAAGTATACTATCAGCTGCGGTGCTTACCTACTGTGGTGTTCTGGATTTCAAATCCAGATCTCTGCAGTTTAGAACTTGGTCAGAATACTTGAGGAGTAAGTTCATTCAATTCAGTGAAGTCAGTATTGTTGAGTATTTGAACAATCCAGCGAATTTGTTGGACTGGGAAAGAAATGGATTACCAAATGATCAATTGTTCCAGGAGAACATTACCATATTTGAGTCTGTTAAATCTCCAGCTACCAAGTACCTCATTGATAACGTTGGAAGCTTGTTGGAAGTGGTTGAGACCAAGTCTGAGAGAAAGCTAAGTATCACCAGCTTCCTAAACAAGAATTTTATTCATGACCTACACAATGCATTAAGATTCGGTGGCTATTTAGTGATACAAGATGCTGAACACTTTGATCCGATTATTTCGCCTCTGTTGAGCGGAGAGTTCCAGAGAGTGGGTGGTAGGAAGGTGATAAAGATCGGAGATAAAGATGTCGACTGTGCTTCAGACTTCACACTGCTCTTGTACACCAGGGATCACACAGTTAAAATCCCAGACTTTGTCTATGCTAGCACTTGTGTTATTGACTTTACTATCACTGAAGCAAGTCTCGAGATGAAGTCATTGGACATGATTGTGAAGTCTGAGAAACCTGAGACTTATCAACAAAATCTTGATATTGTCAAGTTGGGAAGTGATTACAAATTTGAGTTGAGTAGTTTAGAGGATCGCCTTTTGGAGTCTCTGAATACTGATTCAAATCTTTTGAATAATTTGGAACTGCTCAAGGCACTTGAGGATATCAAGATCAAGGCCCAAGATCTCGAACAAAAAATTGAACAAACCACAAATGTCATGAATGAAATCAACTCTATAAGTTCTCAGTTTGAACCGTTCTCCAAGGCAGCTTCAAAACTTTTCTCGCTATTGTCCAGATTGACTGATCTCCATTCATTTTATCAGTTTTCTTTAAGGGATTACCTGTCGTGGATTGATGCTGTTCTGGAAACACCCACAACAAACGGAGATTCTAGGTTGACAGGTTTAATCAAGGGTTTGTTTAAGGAAACCTATGGTAATCTAGTATTGAGTTTGACTGTTAAGGATCGAGATGTGGTGCTAGTTTGTATGGGAATGTTGTTACTTGGAGAGTTGGACAATGATCGGATGTCAAATATGGTATTGAAGCTTTTAGCACTAGAGTACTTGGAGGATGAGAGTCGAGCTGATTATCTGAAGGAAGCACTGTATGGACTCTCTGTTGACATCCCTTCTAGTGAAGTTGAAGAATCTTTGTCTAGTGGAAGTATGACTCAAATTTTCGAGGCTCTGAAGAGTTCCAAGGTTGATTTTGGTATTCTGGAAACCATGTTGAAAGATGTCACCGGTGAAAACAGACTTTCTGGGGTCTCGTTGATTACATTGAGTACTATACTTCGTTCAGAAAAAGTATTTAACCTTGCTAATCTTGTGAAGACGAGTGAAAGAAGGCCAGTGATTCTTGGATCCAGTGGTTCTTTTGACCCTTCTTCCAAAATTATTGAACTATCCAAAGAATTTGCAAAGAATTTGAAAGTTGTTGCGCTGGGTTCCACTGAGAGTTCTAAAATGGCTGATAGGGCAATCATGGCTGCAGTTAAGAATGGTTCCTGGGTGATGATTCAGAATATTCACACTTCACCGCTATGGTTGGAGTCATTTGAGAAAACATTTGCTAGTTATCATGCACAAAAGGAGTTTAGATTATTCCTAACGTGTGATTTCAACGCGGATTTACCAACAACTTTACTGTCCGAGGCCAATGTTGTGATGTTTGAGAATACCCCTGGTATCAAGGCCATTTTCACTGAAAATTTTAGACCAAGAGAGCAGACAACGCCTGTGGAGATGAAATATATCGTATATCTTGTTACATGGTTCCATGCTATTGTGCAAGAGAGGATTAGATATGTTCCAGAGGGCTTTTCCAAGCAGTATGATTTCAATGATTCTGATTATCAAAGTGCCTTGTTCTTTGTGGGGAGATATTTTGACTCTCTGTACAATGGCAAAGAGCATGTATCACCAGAGAAGATTGATTGGGTTCTTATTTACTCTGTCTTGAGTGAAATCATTTATGGTGGTAAAGTTGACGTTGATGCTGATTTGTACTACTTGAAGTCGTTAGCAAAGCACATTTTTAGAACTGCAAGTTTTGATTTCAGTTTTAATCTGATTGGTGAAGGTGCTGAGGTGTCGTTGAATCCACCAGAAGGAAACACACCAGAAGACTACGAAAGTTGGATCAGAAACCTGCCAGGGTTACAGCCAGCGACATGGTTGGGATTGAGTGAGAAGTCAGAGAGTGTAGTTAAGAAGGGTGAGTTGAAGGATGTTGTTAAAAAGGTAAAGAGCCTTCTTTCCTTATGATTTTGGATATATATTAATTAAGTCGGATATAGAAGGTACAGGCATATATATACACTTGTAATAAGCCTTTTTTTCTATTAGAGTCCTTTTTTATATTAAGGAGGATGTTTTGTAAAGCAAAAAAACAGATGCCCGACGTGGGGCTCGAACCCACAACCGCACGATTAAGAGTCGTGCGCGCTACCGATTGCGCCAGCCAGGCCCAAGAATGCCGTCTTAAATGACTAAAATATCATAACCGATAGGTTACGATCTATAAACACTACTATAACAAAGGCAAAACAAAACAAAACAAAGAGTTCTTCCACCACTACAACAAAAACATCACACAGCATCTCAAATTAATTGTTGGACATATGGGGCCATGTTGAGGAATAACATATCCTTCTCTGATGAGGAACAGCTCACACATATCACAGAAGTATTCAAGAAAGATAGCATACAGAGCTACATCTCCAAAGACCAGCTGATTTATGACATTAATGCTACCAGAATCATCCCCACAACACACCACCAGCGGGGAGTTGAAGGAGACACAATTGGGCTGAAAACAAGATTTGATGACCAGGCAGCAATGGGCCGCTTCATCTTTTCGGAACTATGTGATCTTTATGAAGATGAGGATGGAATCAGGGAACCACTACAGTCTGAACAGCAGTACTCAGAAGGGATACGTCATTTCTGCCAGCAGTTGATCCATTGTACAGGACTTCGGGACAAATACATGCAGATATCTAATCAGCGGAATATTGATAACCCGATCAATGATGTCAATTCTTGGGTGACCTACCCTCGTCCTCCTGTGAAGGGATGGCACTACTCTGATCAATATGGGAAGCCAGAGTACTACTTTGATACTAAACTGACACCACGCTATTCGGGTGAAAGCTTTGATTTGAATGATTATATTGAGACTGTTATTCGTAACAAGATACAGGGACAATCCGAAAGGGTCTTGGTTGTCTTTCGGAAATCCAGTTATCACATTTTGGGATTTACTCACTCTTTGAAGCCAACTTTCAAAGAGTTTTTCCATGACTTGAATCATTTGATCGCTCTCAGTACGTCTAAACTTGGATGTTCATTAGCAATTAAAAGAGCTCAATTCTTGAAGGCCAAGTTTGAATCATATTCCCTGCTGAATGAGAATCGAGAGAATTATATCACCAAACTGAACCCGCACAGAGACTTTTACAATGTTAGAAAGATCGATAACAGCGTTGCTGTGTCGATGTGTATGTCTAAGACTAGAGTGTTGAATATAATTAATGACAAATTGCGAACAGAGCCTGATAGAGTGGTGTTTGAAGAAGACGGTGTTAGGATGACCTTGGCTGAGCTGTTCAAGCCTTACTTTTCGGATGACTCCTCAAGAAGATTCAACATTGATGACCTGTTCGAATTTGGACTTATTGACAGAAACTTTAGCAATAGCACGTCGGAGTTCACTGTTGACTCTTCCACCTCCTACAATCACTTGATTGAAAACGAGGCACTGTTACGGATTGACAAGACATTCTTGCGAATTGACAATGCTATCAATGGTCTATATCTTGCTGAAATTATGAAATTCGCCTTTGCAGATTATGAGCGATCTAAGTATCAGTTTGGTGAAATGGGAATCAATTTTAATATGATGTCTAACTATGAACGCTTTGGGAATCGTTCTAAATGGGATGCCATCTCAAATTGGGTATTGGATAACAAACTTGTTAGTCATAACGTGAAGTGGAACATAAGAATACCCAGAAACTACTCAATGCTGAGAAGAATCAACAAGGTTCAGAATTTCCAAGAATTCATTGACTTGATCTTCAAAGAACTGTTTGAAGTGTCTGCCAACCCACTAGAGAATCCAAAGCTGCACTTTTTCTTGACTAAGGTGAGTTCATTTGACCTTTTATCTTCTGGGTGTGACAATGATGACAGTTTATTTGATGTGAAGAGACTTACCCCTCCTCACAAGTGGTGCAGTGACGAGAATCCTCCATACTGCTACTATTTATTCTACATATTTTTGAACTTATCCAATCTAAACGAGTACAGACAGTCCAGATCATTCAACACACTGTCTTTAAGGCCACACTCTGCTTCCGTTTCGTCCAAGGCAGGGCATGGAATCATTACAGAATCACTCTCTGCGAATTACCTGTTGGCCAAGAACATCATTAATGGCGAGAAACTCTCCAATTATCCTGTTTTGGAGTACATGTACTATCTAAAACAGGTGGGTATCATTATGTCTCCATTGACATGGAACAAAAGAGTACAGCTACTTAACGATGATGATCGCAACACTGAAGCGAACAAGGCCAAGACAACCTATAAGACCCATCCTATTATTGATTTCTTTAACAAGGGCCTCAGAGTCTCCCTCAGTACGAACAAGCCGTTGTTTTCCAGCTTGACAAAGGATCCCCTAATTGAAGAATACTCCATCGCTGCTTCAATTCACAAACTGGGAGGTGTGGATCTCTGTGAGTTGTCAAGAAACTCTGTTCTCAATTCGGAGTTCAACGGTGAGCTGAAACGTCACTGGATTGGAATCCTATACAACAGTGAAGACAAGGAGATTGACTATCACTACTGCGACGAATACTCAATCCAACGTTGTAACGTCCCACAGATGAGACTTGACTATAGACAAGACACACTAAGACTGGAACACGAGTTCATAGAGATGATGAGCATCAAGTGTTGATCCCGATGAATTGATGTATTACTGAAATTGAATGTGAAAACAAAACTAGTCGTACTGCTCGTCTCGAAGTCTGTGCAAGCGGACAATATCGGCCATTAGCTTATCTTTCTCTTCCAAAGTCAATCGTCCATCATATGGGAGCTTGATAGACGGACCGTTCCTGTAGCCATATGTTTGGGTTGGAACAGGTTTGACCTTGTCCAAGAATTTCTCAAAGCTCTTGATTAAATCTTTCGGAAACAGAACAGGAAGATATCCCAATAGTTTTTTCACCTTTTCAGAGCCCTCACCCTTTCCACACTCTTCTGCAGCACTCTCTAATAATGGTAACATTTCATCTCGGAGGAGCCTCACAAACCGAATCTTCTCATTGATTAGACTCTTTGGGCTTGGAACTTTCTTCCTATCCTCAAATGTGTCCTCCTCGTTATCGTATTTCTCGGGCACAAGAAACTGTAGTCGACGGTTACTATCGTTCCCCTTTTTCCTAACAAGATCACTATCTAGATCACCTAGGAAAATGTTATTTAAAGTCATCTTATTAACATTGATGTCGTGCGGCATATCCCCCAAATCATGGACATCAAAATCAAGGATTTCATGACCGTGGTGTTTAAACTTAACAGTGTAGGTCTTATTCAAGACATTCATATTGATAATCACTTTGACTGGGCAGAGGTAGTGTCCCGGTGTATTCTTCGAAGAGGGCCTACCAAACGAAATCGTTATTCCATACCCTGAGGTCTTTGATGATTCAAACACTAGTTCAAATTTGGTGGATTGGGTGATTGTGCTCCTTACAAATTTGCAATGTTGGTTGAATGCAAGTTTCAACTTGGACTTGATTTGTTTCACGTCATTCTTGAAAGTGGATTTTAAGAGCAGTTCGTTTCCATCAGAATGTCTTTCCAGCCATTCAATCAACGGTAGTGCTTCTTCAAAGTGTGGAATTTTGGTAAAGTCCTTTCGCGTGTACTTCACCTGGGAATGAAAACTGTCAGAATGTGTTACAGTGGACGAGTACCGTCCAAAGTCTGCAAAGTTGTCAAAAACGAGCTCTGGTTCCTGGTAGAGCAATCTGGTAGACTTTTCATTGGTACAGTCGAAGTGTTGTCTTGGTTCAGGAGAAGCTGGGGATTCATAAATTTTTCTCTTTTTATTACAAGTTGCCATTTCATCGTCTAGAATCTTTTCGGGATCATCACTGTCAGCTTGTTCAGAGATAGATGTGGACGATCCACAGGGACTTGTCTTATATTCCTCTGCGTGACCGTGTCGCCAACTCAGTCCCCCCCGTGTGATTTCCTTGCACTGTTCAGAACCATCTGCAGAGGAGGAGAAAGATGAAGAAGAAGAGGTAGATTTGGCCGTTTGGGGAGATGGTAGTGGTGGTGGTTTTGTAGTGAGAGGCAGTGACTCATTTTCAGGTTCAGTGGTAAGAGGTGCATGGAATGATAAGGCATCAGACGAGTGGTAGGCTCTTGGGTCTAACAACTTATGCCCAGTATGGGTGAACCGTACTGTGTAACTGTTGGATATCACTTGGATCGATATGCTGAGATTGAGCGAGCATTGGTGTGACTTAGGGATATGACTCGCTTTAGAGGCCTTGAGTCTTCTGGTGAGGGTCTGTGTGTAGAGCTTGCATGTGCTGAATGCAATTTTAAAAGAAGTTATCTGTGCGATGTAGTATTTGAGCTTGTCACAATGGTGTCTGAATTGCTCCTTAATCTTAGTGATAATATGATCCTGGTCATGTAGAATTATTTCCTTCAACTTGTCTTCGTCATCTGGAGACATCTTGTGAAGCTCTCTCACTGCAGCTAACACATTACCAAAGTCCGGCACTGGGTGGTCAAAGAAGTCAGTAATGTTCAGTTCAACCGCGAATGTGTCATGATGCGTCGAGATCTTCACCTTCTCCAGAAAATCGCGGAATGAATAGACCTGATACTCTCCTCGAAGCCGAGAGGTGTTCAGTGCTTGTGGATCATCGCTATTCATCTCCAAATCTTTCTGATCAAAAAATTCTTCTTCAACATGCCTACTTTCGCTCTGATCATCTTGAACCTGCGTTGTTGTCATGTCATCAATCGCTTCTTCAACCATTATTTCTTCACCCAATGGCTTTGAAATCGCGTCAACCATAGCATCGGCCACTGAACCGTAGCCCTTAACTAACAGTTCTTCACTTTTCGTTCTGACTGGCTTATTCGGCAGATGAGCCCTCTGTTGTCTCTCTAGACAACTGGGACATGCCAACTTCAACTTCTCTCTGGTGGTGGTGGTAGGATCCGTGATAAGTACTACGTCCTTCTGGCACTTGACACAGAAGACTTCCTCATAGACCATTATGGATACAAGACGTTGAGGAAGTTCGGGTTCGCCTGGTTGTAGAGGGAAGCTGCGAAGCGTCGTGGTCCGTGGCGGCTAACAAAGTGGATTGTTTACGTTTATGTTTTTTTCTCCCCGCGCGCCGCCGCCTGTTCTGTTTTGGACAGGGAAAGGCGGTAGGTTTTTTTCCCGTTGGCCGGGGCCGTGGCCGCTTTGGTCCCCGTGAACAAAAGCCTCCTCAGGTTGTTCGGTGGAGTCCACTTACCTTATTAAAAGACTGATATGGATGTAGTTATTAGATATGATACCACTGTCTGGCCTCTTAAAACCTGGTGTGAAATTCAGAGAACGCTGCAATTAAAAGTGCACATCAATTACCCGGCAACCACTGGCAGCAGCAGCACATTTCGGTGGAATGGGCATATTAATGTTCATTTATGTATTGATGCAGTATAGGAGTGTCATTCTATCGTTTTAAATATCACGTCTCCAATTCTTCATGGCTGCTATGTTGCAGCTTCATGGTGTACGAGAGGTCAAGGAGGTTCAACACAATAACTAGACGCAGTTTACAATGCATCTCAGGTTTCACCGAGGGTGAGCCCTTTGGGGCTTTGAAAGATATCGTCACTGTACCATTCTTTCTTAAAGGAAAGTTTTGCAGCAAGTTGATTTTGAGCCCAGTCCATTTCGCAATGTCCTCCCTGAGCCTCTTCCCCTGATCGTGAAATTCTCGTGTGATCTGCATTCTCATTGCCAATGTACTACTGGAAGGATCCAGCAATTCTCGACATACCAAAGTTGTATCGTTTCCAAATAGTTGGTGGAATTCGCACAGGTTTTGTACCAATGTTGAAGTGTATGGGATTGCGCCCAATTGTGATATTCCTTGAGCAACCATCTCAACTTCAACGGCAGACTGGTGGGATATATCACTTAGTGAGTCAAGGAAGACAGAAAGAGGGTGCGTAGGGGTTAGCAATTCCTTGACAGTGGCATGGTCAGATTGATCAGGCCCCACTCCTCCAGTAGCAGCCCTCCAGTGAGGTTTCTTTAATGGCGTGTCATGAGCTCGGTGATGCAAATACACCGAGTACACACGTCGAACCACATCCAGTGATACCGTCAAGTTGAGGTCACATCTTAGGTGTCCTCTAGTCTCCTTTGTGATTTCAATGGGTGTTCCTTGATATGCACACACAAAGCCTGTGGATGTAACGTCAACTGAATTCAAAAACAAATTGAACTTCGTGACACCATGTATGTGATACTTCAGTATGTCACAATGCGTTGTGAGGAGTCCGCTGAGATCGTTTTCCAGTAACTTCTTTTGTTTGGTGAGGTCTCCCTGGGATTGGTTTGGTTCTGCATGGATTCCCTCAATCAGACTCATGATGCTTCCAAAATCAGGAACTTCAGTCTTCAGCACATCGTCCACAGTGAGATGTATCGCTAGATCTTGGTCATGCTGTGCATTCTTGAGATGATCAAAGAACTCAAAGTAATCTTTGCAATTCACAGCCGAAGCTGATGGTGGTGATGGTGCTGTGTTGGAGGGAGTTATTGTTTGATGACTTGTGCTGATAGGAGTTTCAAAACTGTCCTCCTCTCCAGTAACGGGATCAATTGAATCTGTGTTTTGATTCGTTTTTCCAATGTTCTCTAATAGTGTACGATTACTCTTAGCTGTGAACTCCCCAGTTGTAGTTGTAGTTGTAGTGGCCGTGCTAGTGGTGATGGAGGTGGAATTGTTGATCTCTTCAAGCTGGGAGGTCCCAGAAGACTGTGATTGAACCCCTGTGAGAGTCTGCAATGAAGTATCCATTTCTAATCGATCCTCCAATATAAGACCCCTATAGCGAGATAAACGACAGTGGTGGGTATAGTTGAAAGCGCTGAGTTGACGTTTTTCAGTCTATAACACTTTCAATTAAAAAACACACAGTGCGTGCCCCGCCCAACCTACAAGTGGAATAATGATGCATGAAATTAAATTTTTTCTTCTGTGATTTCCGTCCGTCTCTATTTAGGATATATGCGGCTCCGGAGTTTATATCATTACCAGTAGTTACAAGCGCCTCTTCCAAACTTTGGGCCATCTCACATGAGGCATCTTGAGCTGCAAGTACTGTACAAGTTCGTCCTGTTTGATAACAACCTCAGCTTCAGAGCCTGACGAATCCGAATGAACATAAGCTACCCTAGATTTTTCTTCGCTGGAGTTCTCTTTTTGGTCGTGGGGGAGATCCTTGGACTTCTTCGTGTTTCTTCCTGAACGACTTAGCCGAGGTGCAATAACTCTTACTTTCTTCCCACGAATTGGCTTCTCGAGCTTCAGTTCCAATGGATTCCCCTCAGTGGGATGCCCATGGTGGCCAATCTTCAAGACATATGTCAAGTCAACCATGTTGATTATTACAGAGAGCCTGAATCTGCATTTCAGCTTTGTGCCTATCAGATTTATATTCTCAAGCTTGGATTCTCTAAAAGTGGCAGAGATAGTGTTTGCGTTCCCGAACTTATTGTAGTCTTTCAAATCAACTTTGATCCCAGTTAACAGTGAAATGTAGGTTCTCAGCTCTCTTGCATGTGAATTGAATTCACAACGCAGGTTATCATATAGTTCAGTGTCCTCTTCTCTGGAATCCAGCCATTTATCCTCAATCTTGTCTTGATCATTGCCAAACTTGGAATGGAAGCTTTCAATGGCTTGGCACAACTTATCAGTGAATGGCACAGTCTTTAAAGCATCCAAACCTCTGATGGTCATGTCTGTGCTGAAGTCATCTTTATGTGTACAGGGCTTGACAACTTCAATGAAATCAGAGAATGGATGCGTGGAATCAAGACTTTCAAGGACAAACATACTTTCTGGAGTTGATACCGAGGATGGTTTTGGTACAGAACGTTCCCTTTTCTTCACTATTCTATTCTGTGGGTAACTCTCAACTCTCAACTCTATTTCCTTCAGTGGCCTCTTTGGTGCTGTAACATATGGTTTAAACTGCACCCCTTGTTCCCGCCCCTTCGAATGCCCGGTGTGAACGAATAGCAAGTCATATCTCCCACCGTCCAGAAGATTTAGTCTCAACGTGAGCTTGATCTCACAAAGTTGTGATTCAATGAATTTGTTTGCACTGGACTCCACCAACAGGACTCTAAAACTAGCTTGCCCAGTGGATACTGTGGTTAGCTTCAATCTGAATGAAGTGGCGTTGATGAGGGATCTCAGACGCTTGGTATGTGTCTTAAATGACTCCTTCAATTCCTCAAAGAGTCCATCCTTGTTGCTTGTAACGGCTCTAAACAAAGTATTTGGACTCTCATTGTTCTCAAGGTACAGCCTGTCAATGAGAGCCTGTGATTCTTTAAACTCAGGAATATCATGCCCTTCTAAAAGTCTGTCAAGCTGCAAGGAAACTTCAAATGTTTCTCTGTGATTAGAAGACCTGAGCGTCTTGAAAAAATCTGTGAAATTGGATACGGTGACGTATCTGGGCTCTGCATCGGGGTCTAGAACTGGCGCCACATCTGATACCCCCCTCCACTTATCCAAAACACTACGTACTGGAACGTTATCTGAAGTATCCACATATGACTCTGGACTCATCGATGAGCTGACATAACCAATATCCTCTACTTCAGCATCAGCATCAACATCAATATGAGCATTACCATTTTTTTCCTTCATATTGGAAGTTGTGTTGTTGTTAGCGCTTGCCGCCGATGTAGGTTCTCGAGGTTGAAGTGACTGTGTATCCAGCTTGAAAGCGGGCACATGGTCACCAATATGAGCAGTGACGTCAGTCTGCTGTGTATCTGTGTGTGATGCGAATGAGAATTGTGACTCCAAGAGACTGCTATCTAGTGCTGAACCTGGGATCGAGATGCTGGTGGTGGAATCTGGCGCATTGAGCCTCTGTGTGTTTAGAATTGATGCTGTATGTGTAGCTGTATGCGTCTGCGATTCTGTCATCATGAGCATCCAGTTAACTGGGATGAAGTATCACCTGTTAGAGTCCTGTATTGATCAGTAACTAGAGCTTTTAATGATTACTTCTTTGGAGCCACCCTTAGGATTTGGTTGGAGGGGGTTCACAAAACTTTTTTTTTTTTTTTGCTGGGGAAGAAGAAAAAAAATTCTGCGAGATCTCATTTTGGTAGTGGTTACCGAGACAACGGGGAAACTAACACTTAGTTCAGTCCGTTATTTAGATCTACCAGAAGTGATTCTCTTTTAGTTTGGCATTAGATCATTTGTCTATTGATGACGGCAATAGTGGTTTACAAATATTTCGCCTTTTAAAAGAAAAGTTTCTCCAATATTTCGGATCTCACGTCCATTCCTCACTGTACGCTTCTCTCCATCCATATGACCATGGTATGTTCGCTCTCCCCATACGTATATTCCTTCGTTTACGGCTGAATATGGACAAATTAGTGGAGAATCTGAAACTAGAAGAGGGGCAATTTGATATCCATAATCTCCGAATCCAGTGATTCGAACCCAAATATTCCACAATATAGACTTTTAGCCCCACTGTTTCCAATCCAACATGTTCCGTTTGGAGCATAATTGCAGATGTACTGAACATGGCAATCCAGTAAAGACTGAAATGCCTCTGTGAAGATCGGTTTGGTAATCAAGATTTAAAACATCAACCAATCTCTTGATCATCAGTTGGTATTTCTGCCCCATCCAGTGGTAGGTGCTTTGACTAAACTTTTGAACGACAGTATTTCCCACATTTTCAGTTCAGTTGAGTGACTTACGCTTTAATTTCCTCTCTTTCAAAGTATTCATCCAAAACAGAATCTTGGGCTATGGTGTTCTCCTTCCAAGAAATGAGTCCTGGGTTGTCTGATTTCCTTAAAGACCTCGTTCAAAGCTAGTTGGTGAAAGCTAGTTGGTGATCATAGAATCTCCTTCATCGATTCCTGATAGAAAATCCAGTATACTAGAAGTCTTTCCAAAATCTGTCAATCAAGTTCGAACCTGGCTTTCTCTCTCCTCCCATTGAGCAAATGCTTTGTTGCAAAGTGGTTTGTTACTTTAGTGCCTCTACCCTCTATATATATATGTTTTTTTTTCTCGGGCCTATATTCATCAACCAACGGGACCTCGACTTGCCCTTTTTAACCGCAATAGAATCTCTCTGTTCCTACTCATCAATATGGCCATCTCACTATGGCTCTGTCCGGGTAAAGACACCCAATCCAGCAGGATACTCACAGCCCTGATGGACTCTCTGTCGCCTCTCTTCCAAGACTCACCCCACTTTGAACCCCATATCACCATTACATCTCAGCTCGCAATTAACTCATCATCAGATGTCATCACAGTGCTAACAGCAGCCCATGCTGCCTTAAAAGATGTTAAGGTCGAAGTGTCATTCACAGATCTGGCCATCAACAACCGGAATGGATTCTTCAAGAAGGTGTTTCTACGGTGTCAGCGAAACAGCGTATTGGTGGGGCTGGCCACCATCATCAGAGAGCTTTATGTCGAATTGCCCACCCTTAAGGTTGAATTGGATGCCAAGTATAAAGCCCAGGAGTGGGGTGCTCAGTGGGACCCGCACTTATCTCTGATCTACACTGATGGGAAAGTTGATTCTGCTCAGACCCGAACGATTGAAGGTCGAATCAAGGATTACTTTGACTGTGGTCCTGAGTTTCAGGCAAATACACCAGGCTCTCTTACTGACTATGAATTGGGATGGGCTGGTGGTGTTTTGAGAATTGTGCGTTGTGAAGGTCCAGTTGAAGAGTGGGAGGTGTTGGGTAGTGTCGAAGTGAGATGAGAGGATATGTAATATACATTATGATGGACTTCCACTTGTTCCGGGGATAATATTTCGAATTGGGTCATCAATATACCATACCTACCCCTAAATTCCTAGTACTCTGATTCTTTAGTACTTAGATGCTGTGACAGGAACACCGTTGATAGCAGCGTCGTTAGTGAACCAAGTGACAGGGACCTCAAGCTCATTCACAAGTTCACATGGAAGACCAGACCCCTCACGGAGAAAGATCTTCTTGAGAATGGCAGCTTTACCAGCACCTTCAGCGACAAATGTAATGCTCTTGGCAGCCCGAAGAACAGGGAAAGTTACTGTGATTCTTCTGCTTGGTGGTTTCGGAGAATCGGCAATGGTGGCAATCTTGACAGATTCTTCCTTCAATAGCGCATGGCCTGGGAACAAAGATGCAGTGTGCCCATCTGGACCAGCACCTAGCAGCACCAGGTCAAGAGATTCTGGAAGAAAAGATTCGTACTCCTTGGCAATCTCAATATCAGTGGTGGTATCAGTCTCATGGAGAAGAGACTCGTTGATCGTGAAAACAGTAGGACCAGCATGACCCTCATGTGCCAATGGCTTCAACACTAGCTGATCAAACAGACCATAGTTGGAGTCCTCATGGTCCAATGGAACCAGTCTCTCATCAGCAAAGAAAATCCGCCATTTGGCCCATTGTACCTTGTCTCTAACCTCTTTATTATCAACTAAACCGACCTTTAGAACTTTCCCCAATGAACCACCAGAGATCGCAATGTCAAAGGTGTCCTTGGTTTGTAAAACAGCGTCTTGGACTCCAAGGATATGACGAGCAACAGCAGCTGCAACGTCAGAAGAGTCTGTGTATGAATATAATTCCATTTTCTTTTGAAAGGGTAAATCGTTCACCTCGAGATGATAGAGGCTAAACCAAAAATAGTTACCGGGGGGTTGTTCCCCATTTCAGCAAAGAGCTCAGCTTTTTCTATATATAATAGATGAATGTACTTACATAATATGACGTCACCGGTAATAGCTAAGCGTGGGCGTGTTTCTCTATCCTTTGCTGCTTAGCGGTGTTACTGCTATTGCAGAAGAGAGACATTACACAAGACCCACATGACTTTCGACACTGTATCTGATTGGCACAAAGACTCACACCCGTTGCCCGAGCTTGAGGAACTAGTGAAAGCCGCTGCTGAGACTGTTGCCTCGTCAAAGTCAAAGCCAGAAGAAGCAGAACCAGTAGTACCGTCTGAGAAAGAAATGGTTGGAGGCATGGATATCAGATGTGGGCCACTGTTGAGGCTCATTGGTTGTCACGAAGAGCAATCTAATAACTACCGCGCATCAATTCTCCTTGTGGTTGGTAACACGACTAGCACTGCCGAACCGAGGATTACATACGCTCTGGGTCCTGTTATTGCAGAATCCACCTCCCAGTTTTCTACCAGTGATTTCCAAGGTACACGTATTGCCTCCAAAGGTGACGTTTCATTCTATAGATTTGAGGTCAACATTGAGTTGTGCGAGGACGAGCAAAAATGTCGATACGTGATCAATGGTGATGCTGCTGCGCAGTATGACTTCTTCATCCCTTCCAAGACTCAACCAATGAACATTGTGTCATACTCATGCAATGGGTTTTCCCTCTCCGCAAAGACTGAAGATTTTCAAGGTTCGCTGTGGTTAGATGTCCTGAGAAGACATTACACAGAGCAAAGATACCATGTGATGATAGGAGGTGGTGATCAGGTCTATTGTGATGCAATCAAGAATGTTTCAAAAGAGTTCAAGAGATGGACGGAGAGAACTAACCCCATAAAGAAGAGGCACGCGAAGCTGGATGAGAGAATGACTGACTCGTTTCATGATTTCTATCTCAACCAGTACATCTCATGGTTTGGTTTTGGTTATTCGAAGGATTGTTCGGCCTTGCAATCTTGTCTCCCAATTGCATTTGCTTCAATTCCATCAATCAACATCTTTGATGACCATGACATAATTGATGGTTTTGGATCATACAGTGATTCCTTAATGAGAAGTGAAATTTTCAGCGGTGTTGGTAAAGTAGCGTATGAATACTACATGTTGTTCCAACACCACACATCCCTCTCTGAGCCTGCCTATGAACAGGATGCTGCATGGATTATAGGGGGAACCGGTGCCTATATTAGACAAAAGTCACATTCAATCTTTGCAAAACTAGGTAAGGGAATTGGATTCATTGGGCTCGATTGTCGGACCGAAAGAAGGATGAAGGAGATTGTTTCTCCCTACACATATGGAGCGGTGTTTGATCGTTTGGAAAAGGAAGTCACAGAGGACCCTTCGATCAAACATATATTGGTACTTTTGGGTGTTCCAATCGCCTATCCAAGACTAGTTTGGTTGGAGGTTCTGCTGAGCTCATGGGTCTTAGCACCCTTGAGGATGTTGGCCAGAAAGGGTATCATTGCAAAAGGTTTGGTGAATGAGTTTGACGGGTCAATAGAGCTTCTCGATGACCTGAATGACCATTGGTGCTCGCACCACCACAAAGAGGAACGAAACAGATTTGTCGCACAATTACAGGAATTTGCTGCTAAGAAGGGTGTTCGAATCACTATCCTTTCAGGAGATGTTCACTTGGCTGCTGTGGGCCGGTTCAAGTCCAAAATGCACTTCAACCACTTGTTAAGTCGTGATAAGTACAGAGAGATCAACGATAATATCAGAACGTCTCCCCAGACAGACCCAAAACTGATGTTCAATATCATTTCATCAGCTATTGTCAATAATCCACCCCCAAACACAGTGACTACCATGTTGTACAAGCGTTCTGGTATCCATCACTTTGGCAAAGCGACTGATGAAGACATGGTGCCACTGTTCTCATTCGATGTTGATGGTGAGAGAAGAACAAACAATGAGTTCTTGAATCGCAGGAACTGGTGTGACATCGTTCCTTTCCCCAACCACAACCAAGTCGGCTATGTCTTGGGTGACTTTCGTCTTCCTGGGCCTTTGAACATTGACCAGAGGAGATTGCAAAAAAATGTTAAACTTAGGGAACAGCGAGAATTGCTTTACGTTGTGACTGAAAACTGTTTAGTCAGTCGCATTCACGTCGAGAAGGACCCAAAGTCACTTGAAAGCAAAACTGAGAGCTATGAGCTAATTGTCCCAGAGTTGATTGGAAAGCATGCTTTTGAGGGAGCTCGTCCGACGTAAGAACGTCGTGATCTTTTATATTTGTGTCCGGTATGCGCCACATCTCATCTCCTTCCTATTGCGTAATATTTCCTAATCACGGCAGTTTTCCTAGTTTTAAAAATTTTTCTAGTATAAAAATCTTGAGCCGGTTTTTGTAGTTCTATCATGTAGTTAGTTTAGCTGACTGACTGACCCTTTGGAAATTCCTTGTTGACAGTATGGCCAGAAAGGAGAATTCCAGCAAATCTGCTAAGCGTGCTAAGCAGCTGAAGAAGAACCTCAAGCGTAAACACGCAGAGGTTGCACCACCAGAAGAGAATACCGACAAGCTCGTTGATGAGGTTGATGCAGAGTATGATGAGATTGCAGAGTTGATTGGAGCCCCTGCTGAAAAGAAGAAAGAGGACAAGCCTGAGTCTGAGTCTGAAGCGGAAAAGAACAAGAATGAGGAGAGTGATGAAGAATCTGCGGACGAACTTGCCGAGTCCGTCTCTTCCCAGTCTATCGTCTCATCTTCAGCCACCTCCACCTCCACCTCCACCTCCTCCTCTGATGATTTCAAAGATCACAACCTTTCAGAACCAACACTGAAAGCCATCAACCAGATGGGATTCACAAAGATGACTCAAGTCCAAGCACGTACCATACCACCCTTACTAGCTGGCCGTGATGTCCTCGGTGCCGCAAAGACAGGTTCAGGGAAGACACTTGCATTCTTGCTTCCTGCCATTGAGTTACTTTACTCTTTGAAGTTCAAGTCTAGAAATGGTACTGGTGTTATTGTTGTATCTCCAACTAGAGAACTAGCGTTGCAAATTTTCGGTGTTGCCCGTGAACTGATGGAGTTTCATTCCCAGACTTTGGGAATTGTGATTGGTGGTGCCAACAGAAGAGCCGAAGCTGAGAAGTTGGTCAAGGGTGTGAATCTCTTGATTGCCACTCCAGGTAGATTGTTAGACCACTTGCAGAACACGCAAGGCTTTGTGTTCAAGAACTTGAAGGCTCTTGTAATTGATGAAGCAGACAGAATTCTAGAGATTGGTTTCGAAGAGGAGATGAAGCAAATCATTAAGATCCTTCCATCTGCTGAGAGACAGAGCATGTTGTTCTCTGCTACACAAACTACCAAGGTTGAAGATCTGGCTCGTATTTCTTTGAGACCAGGTCCCTTGTTCATCAATGTGGAGAGTTCAGAAGGTGCGTCCACTGTGGATAGACTGGAACAAGGGTACGTTGTTTGTGAAAGTGATCAGAGATTCCTGTTACTATTTTCATTCTTGAAGAAGAATATCAAGAAGAAGGTGATTGTATTCTTGTCGTCATGCAATTCGGTGAAGTACTATGCTGAGCTGCTCAATTACATTGACCTCCCAGTTCTGGACCTACATGGTAAGCAGAAACAGACCAAGAGAACAAACACATTCTTTGAGTTTTGCAATGCCAAACAGGGGATCTTGATTTGTACCGATGTTGCTGCTAGAGGTTTGGATATCCCATCTGTGGACTGGATCATCCAATTCGATCCACCAGATGACCCAAGAGACTACATCCACAGAGTTGGTAGAACTGCCCGTGGTACTGAGGCACAGGGCAAGTCGCTGATGTTCCTAACTCCAAACGAATTGGGTTTCTTGCGTTACTTGAAGGCTGCCAAGGTACCACTGAATGAGTATGAGTTCCCAACAAACAAGATTGCTAATGTCCAGAAACAGTTGGAGAAACTGATCCAATCCAACTATTGGTTACACCAGAGTGCAAAGGACGGTTATAGATCATACTTACAGGCATACTCATCACATCATTTGAAGACGGTTTATCAGATTGACAAGCTTGATTTGGTGAAGGTAGCCAAATCATTCGGTTTCACTGTTCCGCCTAAGGTTAATATCACTATTGGGGCCAGCAGCAAGAGTCCAAAGACCCAACAGAGAAAAAAAGCCCGAAAATAGAATAAAAACTGACCAATAGATGCTCTGTAATAGTGTATACAATACCTAAGAAAAGAAAGAAATCTACACGTATATATACATATCTATCCATGACAACTTTTCTGTCTTGAAATTGAATTATAATTAAATGTTTTGAACTGGCTGTGGACCACACACATATATATATCTTCTTTTGTTCTTCTTCTTGTTTGCCTCGATCTATCTCTTTCCCAGAAGGGTCAAGAACTCCTCCCTTGTCTTCTGTGCTTCTCTGAAGCATCCCAGCATGCAACTAGTTACTGTGGAGGATCCTGTCTTTTGCACACCACGACTCACCATACACATGTGCGTGGCTTCAATGACAACAGCCACACCTCTTGGTTTCAAAGTTTCGGTCAAGGTCATCGCAATCTGTTTAGTCAATCTCTCTTGAACTTGGAATCTTCTAGCGTACATCTCCGCCAAACGGGCTAGTTTGGATAAACCCAGAACCTTCTTGTTTGGAATGTACCCAATGTGCACTTTACCAAAGAATGGAACCAAGTGATGTTCACAAAGGGAGAATATCTCAATGTCACGTACAATTACCATTTCATCGTGGTCTTCGGCAAAAACCGCATTCTTTATCACATCACGGATATTGTCCTCGTAACCCTTGGTGAAGAACATCATAGCACGGGCATAACGCTCCGGGGTGTCAAGAAGACCCTCACGTTCAACATCCTCACCTAGTTCAGAAAGGATGACTTTTACAGCCTCAGCGATACGGGTCTCACGAGCTGCAGTCTCCTCCTCACTTGAATCAATACGGTCACGCGCACCGAGAGATGGCCATGATAAACCATCGTGGTCGATTGGTGGGTTCAAAGTGTATGGCGATGCCGGTCTAGTAGCAAGAGGAGAGTCCACGACTGGCTTGTGGGACATTTAGTTTTCTTTCTTTTGGCTTTCGGTGTTAGTCAACTACACCATTGGTTTTTCTTCCTCTTTTTTTTTTTCAATCATTCAACTAAGATGGCATCAACACTTTTTGTCACATGCACTGAATCAGTGAGTAAACAGTGTAAACACAGCAGAACGATTTGTCATTCTTCGAGAAACTAAAGCAGATCGAAGAAAAAAATATTCAAAACTCTTTCTCCTCTTCTCTCTCTCTTTCTCTTGACTAACAGCTACGAAGAGGTGATGGGATGTAACCCATATAGATAAAGAGATGGGACCCATCGACCAAAGAATAACTTCATAGAACGCACATCTGTCTCAATAACATCAATGATAACATCGTAAGCGCATACCATGAATGAACAGTTCGATAATGATGTGTATTAGGGAGAGAGAGGTTTCTATTATAGAAGTACAGGTATACGTCCAGGTACTATGTGCCAGCATGAAATGAAACCTTTATGCATATAGTTGTTCCAGATGTGGGAAGCACTTGACACATTTCTGAGCTTCTGTGCCATAGAGAGAAATCATGTAAACGAATCTCCAAGCAACGTTGACAGATTGAGTTCTTATCAACTCCCTCAAGATCCAAACCATAGCAGGAGTCATCAAGGCACTATCAACCATATTCTTCCAGATTGCCACGAACCAGGCTTGTTCAAAAGTTTTATACCGTCTGCGGTTTACTTTGTGTAGCTTTGCACTGAAGAAGAATCTTAGTGTGACCCACCATAGTCCCACAACTGAGATAACACAGAAACCGACAGAGATAAAAGAAGGTAACAAAAGTGAAATTATGAAATGGTCAACTGCCATACCAGCAGACAAGGCAATTGCCAACTGAGTTACTGATTTCCTTTTGAATGCTGGGTGGAAGACGTAGTACTGGTGAATCGTGATGCGGGGGTCGTTGAAAGTGGTTCCCGAGTACACCAATCTGTCCCGAGTACAGAAAGGCAAAGTTTCAGTCAAACGAACCAACTGAATGGACATTTATCTTGTATAAAAGTTCAAGTCCTCCCAACGCACACGTATTGATTTTTTTTTTGAGCATACCACCAACAACCAGACAGATTGTCACTGACACAAACATCTATAAAACTCATTTCTCATACTGATCAACACCTTTAATCCACTTCTTTGCAATCCCGTCTTTCAAACGTTCCCCTGTACCCCATAATCCGACACTCCAAAAATGTACCTCTTTAAACATAGGTGCTAGCATTCCTCCACTAGTGGCATGGTCAACGTCTAGTTCCCTATTCATTCCTGTTTCGGTGGCTTGGGTCTCCTCCCACGGTCTCACCACTCTCTCTAGCGGTTTCCAGGCCTGTTGTCTATACGACTGAGAGTCAGTCATCTCCTTGATACGGCTGACAGCACGACGATATGCGAATCTCTCATCCTCACCGGTGAACTTTTTGATGTCACTGAACTGACTATCCACACTGAGGTCAAAGTCTCTGACGTTTGAAAGGTCACCTTCATTAAATACGATCTTTTCATCGTCATAGTATGAAACGTTCGGTCTATATGGGCTGGACATGGCGATTTGGGTCTTGGAAAACATTTCCTCTTCCGCAACACGCAGTCTGTTGGATTCCATCCCCTCCTCTGTAGTGGTACTAGCAGTGGTGGTGGAATCTGGAAAGAAGAGGGAATCTAACGGTACCTCCAGGTGAATGAACAGTTTACATTTGGATTCGTAGAGGGCGTCAATGAGCGAGATGAAACGACGAGCCTCGTTCTTCATGTTCATCTTGAGGACTGGTGTATTGGTAATGATGAACGTCTCAAAGTTAGATGCAAGTGAGATGTAGTCACTCGATGCCAACGGTGAATCACATAGCTCTTTGAACGAAAACTTCACCGTGTTGGTCTTCTCGCAGAGTGATGGGATTTCAATGTCGCGTCCATACACCTTGAGTGAAGTGGAAGAGCTGAGCTCCAAATCAGCACCAACAAGAAGATCCAACAGGGGCAGACTATCTTCACTTTCGGAAACAACCAAATGTGAAGAGACACTGTCATCAGACGACAAGATCTTTCTGTAGTCTCTCTCAGAGTCCATGTCGACAGAATGGCATCTCCCCATCAACACACCCAAAAATTCAGTGAACTCTCTTTTTCTGAAGTCAACACTGTATAGATCCTCAGGCAGTCGGTTACTTGTCGCAACAAGAACACCACCCATCTTAAAAAACCATGTAAACAGCAACTTCACGATCTTCGCTGTGGCCAAGTCAGGCAGCTGGAACTCATCAATCAAAAGGACCGTATTTCGCTCAACCAACTTGGTGGCGATCTCAAATAGGATGAAATCGTTATGGACATTGCTCTTCTCAGCGAGTCGACGCTGTGAAATGGCGTGGATCTCAGCGTACACCCAGAGCATGAAATGAGAGTGATGCCAGCGACCCTTGGCCTTGTACGGGAGAGACTCTGCCAGTATGTCAAGAAGAAGAGATTTCCCACAGCCAACATCGCCATTGACAAGGAGTCCATGAGGTGACGGGTAGTTAGCGAGCTCCTCCTCGTCTGTGAGGATGTGTATCATCTCCTTTGTTCTCGTGTTTGTTGGTTGAAGTGAAAACCATGACGGACGACGACGATGATCGGGGTGGCTTGATGATTCCAGTTTGGAAATAGTAGCCTTGAGACGCCGCTGGGTGGCCGATTCAGGAACGTAGTCCTTCACTCGATAGTACAGCTTCTGGAACTCTTTTGCCAGTCTCACTTGTTGAGGATCTGGCTGCAACTTCCCCCTAGCGACCAGAGACTGGTAGATTACGAATGGGTCCGTGACGGACAAGGAGTTGGAAGCATGGGAGTAGTGACAACGAGGAGACGAAGCTCTAACGAGTCCGTGGACAGGGATTTTGATGGTACCAATGACCATTGTACGTACCGTAGGCGGAATACCACCCTGGAAGAGATACAGAAACGCTCTTCCGTTCAGTGAAAAAGGTGCCAGTCACCACGCTACGACAAAAAAAAAAGAGGTGTGTGTGGTGTGTAAAATCTTAGATAAGCTCCTCTATAATGGTCCATACCACACTACTGCCTGCCTAGTAAACCACCATGTTTCAAGGAGTAGGCTAGGCTTAGTCGTTATGCTTCTCTCTCTCTCCCTGTGTGTGTGTGTGCCCAATCAGGAAAACACCCTCCCAGCACCACCACACACGGTACAAGTTTCTTCACCCAACATCCAATTGCCTACTAATCCACTGCCTCTGCAACGACCACACAGGATACCACCCATGCGTGGATCACCTGGTCTCACAACTCTTGGGGGCATGTTTATTGGTGCTAATAGAGGAGGAGGTGGTGGACGGTACTGTGTCTGTCCGGGAGAAGCCTGTGCTACACTTTGGTACTCCGAGTAACTTGGTGGCTGAGCTGGTGCCTGAATGGGCATAGGCATCATTGGTGGTGGTGGTGGAACGTAGACTGTGGTGGTATATGCAGGAATGTTGTGACTCAGACCAAAGTTGTTATTGAGTTGATAGCCAGTGAAGGGGAGCATTAGGGCTGGTTGCAGCGGGGGCGGAGAGGGTAGGTAAGTTATATTGTTATGGGCAAAGCGCTCCCAGCACTGTTTGCAGGATTTGCCATTAGGTTTGTAGCCTGTGTTCTGGCACTTCTGACAGTAGAAGCCCTTTGGGTACTGCCATGGAATTGGTTGCAAGGTGGCTGGTGGCGGCATGTGCTGTTCTTCTGCTGCTGATCGTTCCTCTTCGTAGTTGATGATCGTGATCGTGGTGATCTTTGTGTAGACACAAATTCCGGTAGGGTAAACCCGGCTCCATCAAAAGCTCCTGCTGGGGTAAGATTCTAAGAACCAACGCAAGAAAAGAGTGAACTTATATATCGATGATGAATTAGAATGCAGATTTGAGGATAATTTCCATGTCTAACTTGTACTTACCGCTTTGCTCTGCTTTGGCTTTGAAATGCTCTGGATTTGGTTTAGCTAAGCCTTGATGACCCTCCAAATACAAGGGCTCACAACCCAAACGCGTAACAAAACAAACAGCCACAACGAAAAAAAAAAATAACCAGGGAAACTTTTCACTCCAACAAAACAAAACAAACGCCAAATTATATTCAAACTGGGCAAGATGTGGCTCTCAGAGATGCAAAAGTTTGGTGCTGCATTCACTGGTTTTGGCGCCATCTTTTTCCTTCTCGGGATCTTCACCTTCTTTGACTCAGCCCTCTTGGCACTGGGGAATCTTCTCTTCATCATTGGAATCGTTCTCTTGATTGGGCCATCCAAGACCTTGACGTTCTTCACCAGACCTCAAAAGCTAAGAGGAACGATTGCATTTGTGGTGGGCATAATCCTGATCTTGTCCAAGCATGCATTCATTGGATTTGTGGTGGAGAGTGTGGGACTCTTGCAGTTGTTTGGAGATTTCTTTGCAGTCGTGGTGGCATTTTTGCGAAGCATGCCAATCATTGGACCGACACTATCAGGTCCTGTAATCGGTCCAGTCCTTGATAAACTGGCAGGTGTGAGAGTGCTGCCATTATGAACCTGTTGAGTTGTACTGGAGCTTTATATTCTTTAACAAACACCACATCCAAAACGAGAACAAGAATACTGCTGATATATGATTGAGGGGTGTCACCTAATTATTATCATAGAGGTATTACTAAACTACACATAGACTATATTTTATTACAGGGAAGAATGGGGAAGTTTCTTCTATTTGCCTGGCAGCTTTTGTTGGCCTAAAAGCTATATCGCTTTTTAGCTGGTGTATATGCTCATCGGTAGGGCCACACTTCTACATACTAGAAAAAATTAATTTAGTTCAATAGGAAAAAAACATTACATATTCTTATTAGACAGAAAACTACTACTACATATAGAACTATCACCCCAGTACATAGAACCATGCCGTCCAACTCAAAGCGCAAGACGCAGACAAAGAAACCACAGCAATCTCAAAACTCTACCCAGAAAACAAAGCGTCAAATCCGTGATCTGACCCGTCAGTTAGAGCACTCTCGTGATAAACTGCCATCCAATGTTGTTGTTGAAAAGGAACGTAAACTTGCTGCGCTCAACACACAGCTGCAGATCCTGCAACAGAAGCAGAAAGTGAGCGAACTGATAAAGAAGTACAAGATGGTGCGATTCCTAGAATGGAAAAAAGTTGTCAGGGCGTACAAGTCTGCTGATAAGAAGGTGAAGGATTTGGAGGAGGGGATTCAAGAGAACGACGACAACGGCGACGACGATGACGAAAAGAAGAAGAAGATGATGAAGAAAGAGTTGAAAAAGGTGAGAAAACTTATGGATCAGTGTGCAGTGGATGTCGCTTATGTGGGAAACTTCCCATATGACAAAAAGTATATGTCTCTGTATCCAAAGGAGATGGCTGTTGAGATGGATGACAATGTCAAAAGGGGTATATTGAAGACAGAAAGGGAAAGACAGGCCATGAAGAAACTGTTTGGGCAGCAGATCAAGGATGGCACTCTACGGTTGAGTATCGAGGATATTCTCAAGGGTAAGAATGATACAAGTATCTGGTCCAAGAGCATCAACCAGGAAGAACCAGACGCAACAGAAGAGCTGGTGGATGAGATGGAAGATGAGGATGAGTTCTTTGAATAAATACAATTAGAATAAGGAATCTAAACAATGGCATATATATATCTTCTGCCACTTCTAGTGTACCCCCAAGAACAAAAAAAAAAAAAACACCACAGACTAACCTCTATATCTCTACTCTCACATCACCAATGAAGAAGACATCACCTCCAGGACGAGCAAAAACGATTTCTTCTCTCAAAGAACTGGCTGAAATAAATCTCTTGATACTCCAATCACCTTTACCGAACACCTCAGGAACTTTTTGAACCAATTTTGGAAACAGAGCACTATATACATTCAAGGTTTCTTTCACATCCTGTTCAGTGATAACAATATTTTGACTCATTTGTTTCATCTTTGAGAGTATCCATTGAGGAACAACAACACCATTAGGCTTGGTTGCCGCACGCATAAGATATAATGTCAATACATGGGTCAAGTCATCCTCCGTGGACGCCAATTTGTCATAACTATCAATGCCAAATGTCAACAGCAGTGCATTTGCAAACTGCTGATCATTTTTGAACAATGTACGGAACGAGTCTGGTTTGTGCTTCTTGATCAACATTCTTTCCAGCTTGAGCAGTTCGTCTAGGCCCTTCTGTAGAAACTTTCTCTGAATGGTGCGATACGACTTCGATACAGTGACAACCTGAGTGGAGATGGCGACTCCATCAGGTGCACGGGTGGCCTTAATCGTACTGATTCTTTTCTCAATGATAGATTTCAACTGTCCAAGACCCAAAAGGACATTTCTCAAGGTCAAGCACGATTCACCCTTGGTCTTGACTAGGTACGCGAACAAAACCACCAGGTTCTTGTCAATATTGTCTTCTCCTTTGAACAGGAAGGATATCTCATTGGTTCCATTGAAGCCGGTCGCGCCAAAGTCCACCGCTGTAGAGATGGTTTCCTCAGGAAGGCGAAGTGCCAGCATTGCATTGTCCTCTTTGTTTTCAACGGATACAAATCCATAATTCAACAACAGCTCCTTATTAGTCTTTGGACCATAGTTGTTCCATATCTCAGTGCCCTTCTTGATTGGTGATAGGTTGACAAAACTGTAGTCAGGGGAATCGAAGGACCATTTGATCTCTGCAGTTTCCTTATAATTCAACAGATCAAACAGTGGAATCAAAACACCTTCATTCACATCATTGACGACAGCCTTGGATGTTGATGGTGATGGCTCAGATTCAGATTGTGACTCCAGCTGAAGGACATATGGGAATGCCCTTGAAGTAAAGATGGCATATGCCCAGAGAAATGCCGGGAAGGACGTCCATGATGTTCCTTCAACCTGGTTCAAATACCCAGAAAACTGCTCCTTCTTACCATCTTTGAATGGTTGGTAGAATTCCAAATCAGACTGTACAGCAGTTCTAGATCTCACACTCTCTGGAAGTTTCGAGACGGTGGCGTGCCAGAGTTCCAACACCTTGTTCAGTTCAGAATCAATAGCTCCATGCGCATCAGTGGCGACGATTAAAGATCTCTCTAGTGCATCCCAAAAGAGAGGGGAATTTATCTCTTTCCCGCAGGGAAGTGTGGCGAGGTATGGCGCAAAGTGCTCACTGGCATTGATCTCCTCCCCACCACCAATATTAACCAAGGTGGCGTTCTTCGTATCATACTTCAACTTTGCCAAAAAAAGCTGAGACAGTGCGTTCCTGTTGTTCCTCTTACCACAGATTTCCGAACCAAAGAAGAGCTCTGCTAGATGTGGGTTGATAGTGATGGATTCAGGCACTTTAAACAGCTCCTCGCCACCTTGAACTTCACCAATGGCTACACCGTATGTTCCTGCTTCAGAGGTCTCAAACTTGAGATTGGGAGAGATAATGGCGCCATTGGAAGACGTCCATTCTATTAGTTTCTGTATTTTAGCTTTCTTCGCTTCCATTGACCTCGCAGTGTGTTGGTACAAGCACAGCCAAGTGTGTTGGTAAAAATCATAGAGCTGATTATTGGGGAAAAAATCACTTACCAAGAGTTTCGCGAATATTCTTTTCTGACAATAAGGAAAGCTCTTGCCCAGACTGACAGTCTGAGAGCTGCTTTGCTGGCAGATTGTGATGTAGACAATATCAAGAGTTGATCAATCTGTGTGCCCAATTTAATTCACCTCCCCAGTTACACAGAAATAGTACTTTGTTTAAAGTCTTGAGTCTTGGTTTTCTATATGCTTTATTTAATTAACCAGTCATCCATCGCCTGGTCTCTAGGCTAGTGAAACTTGGTTTCTGTAGGTCAGGTCAAAAGCATCATTGACAACCACAACATCAACTTTCTTGCCTCGCAAGTCATCAGAGATTTCAAACTCAGTGCTGAAACCACCTTTCTTGTCACCCTTACCCAAAAACTTTGGATTGGCTCTCTTGATCAGATGGAGCTCATTAGTTTCTGCATCACACACAAGGACAAACCAAGCCTCCTTCTGCATCTTTGGAAAATTTGGCAAAACCATTTTGAAATCAGAGTTTACAGGTGTGTTCAAGTGCTTCAGTTCAATTTGAAGCCTCTTCTCACTGGTTTGTTCAAGCACATTAACTTGACCAACTGGCAGTTTGGATACCGCATACTTGAAGTTCTTGGTGTCTATCTTGTTCACATTCAACTTTTTCATAAATCCAGAGAGCTCTCTCTCCTTCAGCATACCCAAATCACTCAAAGAAGTCATCTTGCTGCTGCTCTTTAGCTCGTTCAAGTCACCATCTGAATTGAACCCATTCAATCTTCTCAGGTCAACGCCAGGGAAGTTAGACACTGGATCATCATCGAACCAACATCTCTGCTTCACACAGCGCATCACATTGATGAACATCAATACGGTGTCCAAATAGCCCATCTCAGAGGCAACATCAATGTATGCCTGCAAGATACGCAAAGCTTGATCCAGCACGGTCACTGTATCCTGTGAATAGTCAGTAATTGGTAGGTCAACTCTGCTCATGAATGCTTGTAAAAGCAAAAATGTCTTGATGTGGGGGTCCCAAATTGGCAAGTCTGGAAGGTCTTCTGCAGGGTAACGTAACTGCTGGGACATTTCCATGTTCATCAGCTCCTCGCCGTGACGTGTTGGCAGTTCATTGTACTCTGCAGCCTCACTCAAGAATCTTAGACATTCTCTAAAGCTGGAATTTTCACTGACTTGCTTGAGCAGGTTCCTCATGGTCTTGTGGGACATGTAGTAGTATGAGGAGATAGATAAGTATGGTGTTGGATACAAGTTCTTCTCGCCAGTAAGCAGACATCCTGACTCCTTCAGATTATCAATCGTTGTGTCAATCAAAGTAGATAGGTAAGAGTTGATACCTTCCACAGAAGTATCATCAATGTCATAGTATGTTGGGTTGTTGTGTACTCTACGGTACAAGAAAGTCCAAGTCAAAAATTCAATGGCTTCCTGTCTGGATTTGATAGTACCTGACGCGATCTCAGCACCAATGTGATCATCCAACACCTTGTGCAAACTGGACTCAACAGGGAACCCAACATTCAGGAAATGCTTGTAAAACATCTTCTTGCTCTCCTTAGTATATACCATGGCAATACCGCTTGTATCATAGGCTGGACGACCAGCGCGACCCATCATCTGCAAGATATCGGTCAGGTCCATATCCCTGTAGGCCTCAATTTTCGCATCGAAGAACTGTGTGCCCTTAATGATCACCAAATGTGCAGGTAAGTTGACACCCCATGCCAGTGTTGAAGTGGCAACAAGGATTTGGATCTTGTTGTTCTGGAACAAGTGATGTGATATCTTACGATCACTGTTGACCAGACCAGCATGATGCAGTCCTATACCAAACTGCAGAGCCAATCTCAGGGTTTCATCCTTCACATCTTTTAAAATGGTGGTGAGTTCAGAGTCATCCATCTTCAAAAACTTACGCGGGTTGTCTTCCATACCACATAAATGAATCAAGTCAAGTGCAGTAAGTCTAGTCTGGCGACGTGAGGCAACAAATACCAACACAGGCTTCTCTGGTGAATGAGCTTTAATCGCCATGAATGCAGGTTTGTTCATTGTCTTCATGAGCGGACAAAAAGCAAGGTTGTCTTGAAACCCATCAATATACATCTGCAATGGAACAGGACGAACAGACTGTGGGAAGTTGAACAATCCTCCCTTCACACCCAACCAACCAGCCATGTCAAATGCGTTAGACACGGCAGTAGACAAACCTAGAAGTCTGATGGTAGACTTATTCTGTGATTCAATGTATCTCATACGACTCACAATCATTTCCAAGATAGGACCACGATCACTGGCCAGCAAGTGAATTTCATCCATAATCACCAACGACACTTTCTGCACGAACTTTCTAGTCTGCCAATTACGCGAGATACCATCAAACTTCTCAGGCGTAGTAATGATAATGCTGGCTTCCTTGACCTCATGGGCACCAGGGATAGAATCACCCGTCAACTCAACAACTTTGTCTCCAGTAATCTTAGTGAGTCTCTCTCTCCAGTCATCAACTCTCTCTCTCACCAAAGCTTTCATCGGTGCGATATACACTATCTTCGAACCAGGATTGTCCCGGAAGGCTTGCCAGATAGCGAGCTCAGCTACCACAGTCTTTCCTGAGCCAGTAGGGGATCCAACAAACACACTTTCATTTGTGTTATAAAGGGTATGAAAGGCCATTGTCTGCATTGCATTGAAGTACTTGAACTTCTTGTTATAGACTGACTCTACCAGTTCATTATGGAGGGCAGCCACAGGCAATGGATTCAGTCTCAATAACTTGGTCTGCAACGTATCATTGGTTGGTCTAATCAAATGCTGGAATGAAATACTATAGGAACTTTCAGACCCAATCCAGCTGTCTGAGACAACTCGTACAAACACTTGTGGTGGCAATGGATCAGACAACGGGATCATGAAATCCATCTCGTGAGGGTTCTTCAGTGATCTTCTGTTCAAGATAAACTTCTCAAAGTGGAGGATCTCAGACTTATCGGATTCTTCGACAAAGACCCAAAAGAACTGGGCATTTCCGTGATATCTTTCATCCCAAATAAAGACAGGTTCCAATGTGATATGAACTCTCATGACATTCTTTGTGATTGGGAAAATTTCAGCGTTTATTGAGATGTCTGGAAGCTTTCCAATAAGTTTGTAAAGAGTTCCGCCCATTCTGTTGTTGTGAACCAAATCACCCAATTCTGAGGCTTCCAGTTGACGAAGGTCATCCATGGATGGATTCTTAGCTTCAATATTTCTCATTATCTGTTGAGGCAGATCAAACTGTTTCAATGGATGTTCAAAAGACCAAAGTCTCTTTTCAATAGATTTACACAAAGAAAGCATCACCTTCGCAAAGACACCCCATCTCCTGTGAATACCAATGAGAAACAATGCACGACAGATTCTGATGGAGTTCTGAGCAACATAGTTCGTGTCGGAAAACAGGGCAGAGTCAACTATTTGGGCCTTGGAGATGTAAGCCTGTAACAAAATATTGGCTTTCCCAGAAGATGATTCAATTTCAGAGCCAACTTGGCATTGTACTTTCTCCTCGAACAGCTTTTTTAACTCAGTGAACTCTTCCTCTCTGAATTTAATACTATCAAATTCTGAGCTCATAGAAATCATAGCCAGCACATCAGCTTCGGTAGCCTTTGGGTTGCAGATCTGGTTGAAGATTTCAACAGACTCATTTAAGAGATAAAAGTCAGATGCAACTCTTCCAAGATCCTTTGAGATGAAGTGCATCGACCTTTCATCAAATATGATCATCTGAAGGGAATGAAGCTTTCTAGCAGCAGTGATGATCATTTGTGTTCTCCTCTCAAATAACTGAGGATCCTCTTTGAGTTCTTTCCAATCGATACCATAGGCAAACGGATTCTGCCTCATTCTGACAAACATGTATGTGTAACCTAACCACTTCACAGCTTCACCAACATTGGTTACTGTGCCCAAAGAGATCTCTGCATTCAAATTATCCACAATCTTGTCAGACAGCTTGGATTCAATTGGGTGTTGTGAGGTTAAAAGTGTGACATATCCATCCAGCTTGTCACTAGTTGTGCACAAGATACCGGTACCAAACTTCTCAAATTGAGGTCTACCAGCACGACCAAAAATTTGAATAACATCAGAAATCCCCAGGTCTGTAAATCCACCCTTTTTTGAGTCGTAGACTTGTGTACCCTTGACAATGACAACCGCAGCAGGCAAATTGACACCCCAGGCCAGAGTAGCAGTGCAACACAATACCTTGATCACACCGCTGGCAAACATCTTCTCAGTCAAATTACGGTCAGCTCTCAACATACCAGCATGATGAACACCAAAGCCTGATTGAAATAGTTCACGCATTTCTCTGTTATGGTTTTTACTCATTTCCCCACAGAATCGGTCATAAGACTCTGAATCAGAGCAGTCGAAAATCTCACTCTCGTGCATGCTCCGAGCCATTTGAATAAATGTTCTCGCTGTCTTAACTGTATCTTTTCTGGAGTGTACAAACACCATCACTTGAGCACCACCACCAACCTCATCGATAAGCTTCTCGTACGCAACCTTGTCAATATTCTCTCTTGCCTGTCTAGAGCCTGTCTTTCCCCTAACACCAATCAGTTGCTGTTTCAAAGGAATAGGACGAAATGATTGATCAAAAAAGAACATACCAATCTGTCTATTGACACCCAAGAAATCAGCAACATCGATGAAGTTAGGTAAAGTGGCAGATAACCCCAGCACTCTGATCATTGACTGAGAACTCTCAACTTGTCTCAAAGTACGAGCAACAAGAGTTTCAATAACGGAACCACGGTCTTCGTGAAGCAAGTGCACTTCATCAATAATCAGTAATTGAACCTTATCAATCAGTTCATTATCACCGTTTCCCTTACGAGTGACAACATCCCACTTCTCAGGGGTTGTGACAATGATTTGAGTTTGGACAATCTCAGCTTTCGTAAGTTGCATGTCACCGGTCAATTCCCTAACTTTGATACCAAGCCACTTCAATTTGGAGCTGAACTTCTCGACAATTTCAGCTGCTAGAGCTTTCAATGGTGCAACATACACGATTTTAAACTCACTGTAGTCTATATCAATTGTATCAGAAGATTCAGTCGTGAATTGCTGTATTGTGTGCAAAATCGTAAGCAATGCCACGTCGGTCTTACCCGCACCGGTTGGTGCGCAGACAAGAATGTTTTCATTGGTGTTATAGGCAACAGGGTAGACAAGCGATTGCATTCTATTCAGAGACTTGTAACCCCTGAATGTTCCCTGACAGAGGTAGTCTAAATCCTTAATGTAAATAGGGGTTTCAGTAGGCCCTCTTAGTCTATTTTTCTCTGAAGTTGGAATCGTAATTTCTTCGTATAAATCTCTTGATTCTCTGGTAGTCCCAAATGGAAGAACGAACTTCTGGCCATTGAAAGCCATGGTGTTACCAGATTCAGAAGACTTGAAAACATGTGGATACTTCTGACTTTCTTTCATTGGTAGTATTTTCTGGTTCTTGGTCTTGAGCTGATTTGACTTCACTTGATTTCTGATGGCTTTCGCAGATATGAATTCCTTCTTGGTGGCAGTCTGCTTAGATTCACTCAAGATTAGCTCCTTGTCATTGATAATTTTTGAAATCATATCAAACTGCTCAAATCCAAGGATATCAAACAGTAATGATTGTAAACTATCGTCAGAAGTTTTCTCTTGTAGGATAGACATTATAGACTCAGCCAGTTCATCCGTACTCAAACCGTTTCTCTCCAAAGCCACTCTTTCACAGTCCATCTTGAATTGATCATAAGCACCAGAATCAATCACATCATCATCGCTGTCACTATCTTCCTCTTCAAAGTTAAACTTGATGTCCTTAAATGAGTTCAATATGCTCAGGTCAGCGGTCTGTTCCTCTTGCATATCAGTAGTCATGGGCAGATCTAGCTCCCGAATCTCCAGCTGCGCCAATGCATTGGACATCGAATCCATGGCCTTCATGAAGGACCCCGTGGATGACACAGAGTACTGCACTGACATGATGATGCTTGCGTACTTTTTAGGTTTGTGGAATATAAGAAGTGAAAGGCAAGCCTGTTGGAAAAGAGTTCACCATGTATGGAGGCAAATAAGATTAGAAGCCCGCACAAACTTTCGCGAATAGGTAACCGTGACAACCAAGTCTACACTACAGTTTATACTCTGATTGATTGATGGGCATATGTATATAGTTTGTTTGGTAATTCATTCATACTATTGTACAGTATGTAGCAAGACTGTTGTTATAAACCAAAAGTTTTATCTCTCAACAATTGTCTACCACTCAAAATATCACCGATATGGTCGAAATGTTTCCAGTGGATGGTGAATCCCTTTCTCTCCGGGATATTGGCTTCATGGTTCCATAGCTCCTCGACTGGTGTGAATAATAACTCAGAGCCCTTAATACCGATCACAGATGCAGACTTTGAGTTATCACCCACAGTGGAGATCTTCTTACCGTCAGTAAACTTGAAGCGCAGGTGTTTGTCACTGCCCTCAAGGTTCTGGTCTGGCAATGATGCATTCCACTCCTCGATGAACTTACAACACTTGATACCAAATCTGGACGCATTGACACGGTCAAGAGCAGTTGGTTGACCACCTTGTTGGACATGACCCGGCACAGCAGTTCTTGTTTCCAACTTACCATTAGATGATTCCTGAATGATGTCAGCAATCAAATCAGCAGTGAAGATCTTGGATGCCGTCTCGTTTCTAACAAGCATCTTACCAGTACTGTTCTCACCTGTATCAGAGTCATACACATTCTTCAAAAGGGAAATGTCCTCTTGGATGCTCTTCAATGTGCTCTTGTTCTCAGGGGTGTATACCGCAACAGCACCGGTAACCAGACCGATGTAGCTCGCAACAAAACCAGAGCGTCCACCTTGGACTTCAACAACAAACACCCTTCTTCTAGACGCAGATGCAGATTGCTTCACAGCGTCGCAATACTCCACTAGAGTGTTTAGACATGTATCAGAACCCAAGGAATACTCACTGCCTGGTACATTGTTGGACACGGTGGATGGAATCAAAGTCATTGGAATGTTGAAGATAGGAAATTGTTTTCTAGCCTCACTCAATTCATGAAGAGCAGTAAACCCTTCAAACCCACCAATGATGATCAAACCATCAAAGCGGTACTTTTGGAAGTAGAAGGCAACAGTACCCATATCTGATGATGGCAAGGAGCGATTTGTTCCAATCTCAGAACCACCTAGCCCATACCATCTGTATACGTCCTCAAAGCTGAGTTCCTTGATAGAACCATGACGTATCAAACCAGAGAATCCATTCTGGATGGCAAGCAGTCTGTGACCTTTAGACAAGGAGTAGAGAACAGCAGCTTGAGTGGCTGAGTTCAACCCCGCAGAGGATGCACCTACATGAACCACAGCAATATTCAACTGCTGCTCTTTCGGTAACACTTGGGATCCATCATCATGCTGTGACAAAGAAACGAAGTTGTCATATGATTCAATAAAATCACTGTTTCTCAAGGAGATTGCGAGATCAAAATCCTTGTTTGCAATAGCTTCACTGACCTTTTTGGTGAGCTTTACTGCATCTACCAATGGTGTTCTGATGATTTTATTTTCCAAGACACCAATCATTGGGGATGGATCATCTGGGGTCAGTTCCAAAACGGCTCTCACCGCCTCAACACCTTGAAGGGTAGCAAGCATTCTATCAGATGCAACCGCAGCACCACCTCTTTGGACGTGACCCAAAGTTGTGACTCTGGTATCTAGACCCAATTCAACAAGAACATCCTTGACTTCATTTGCTGAGATTGGATTCAAATCACTGTCCAAAGCCCCTTCTGCCACAATGACAGTGGTATTTCTTCTGCCCTTGGCCCTATGTCTCCGACAAGCTTCTTTCAATTCCTCTTTCCAGGTGTCCTTGTTAGGAGCACGTTCAGGAATGAAGATGTAGTCAGCACCAGTGGCAATACCAGCGTTCAACGCCAACCAACCACAGTGACGACCCATGACCTCAATAACAAAGGCACGTGAATGAGAAGTGGCTGTGGCATCAATGTAGTCCACCATTTCACGGATACGCTCCAGGGATGAATAAGCACCAATCGTAGTGTCTGTACCGGACATATCATTGTCAATGGAACCGACAAGACCGACAATGGTCAGGTGCTTATGTGGTTCGACTTGCGCAGCAGTAAGCTCTCCTTTGGACACCAGTTCTTCCAACAGGGATGGCCACTCAGCTCTGAATAAATCAGCACCAGTTAAAGAACCATCACCACCACAGACAATGAGTGCATCAATTCCATGGAGAACCATGTTCTTAGCAGCGGTCAAACGACCCCAACGTTCTCTAAACTCTTTGCAACGGGCTGTACCAATCAAGGTACCACCTAGAGCAAGCCAACCGCGGACATCACTCCAGTACATCTGTTTGATCTGTTCACCCCCTTGGACCAAACCAGAGTACCCTTCGTATATGGCAAACACGTCGCAGGAATAAAAGATACCAGCACGAACAACGGCTCGAACAGCGGCATTCATACCCTGGGCATCACCACCAGAAGTCATTACCGCAATCTTCTTTTTAGACGTGGTGTTTGGTTGCAAATGTATCTTAGGCTTTGCAGCATGTTGGGAGAAGAAGGAATCATCGAAGTTGCCAACCAGTGGGTTTGGGGTGGTAACAAAGTGCAAATCGTTTCCCAGAGGGTCCTTGGTAATGATAGAACCCTCATATATCGGAGCCTGGATGGCCTCAGATATCTTTTGGAGATCAGTGGTGAAGAAACAGATAACTCCATCAATATGAGAATGGTCTAGCTTGCTATCATGGATGAGGTCTGAAGCAGAAAGTCTAACTTTGATAATGACACCTTCAGATTGGAAACTGTTACTCTCTTGCAATGGAATACGTTTGCCATTGTTGAACTGGGATAGCTTGTGTGATTCAAGCCAGGCCTCCTTGATCGAATCGTGCGAAATTCCCATGGAGGAGGAAGTTGCTGTCA
This sequence comes from Barnettozyma hawaiiensis, assembly GCA_003706665.2. Classification (NCBI taxonomy): domain Eukaryota; kingdom Fungi; phylum Ascomycota; class Saccharomycetes; order Phaffomycetales; family Phaffomycetaceae; genus Barnettozyma; species Barnettozyma hawaiiensis. Next base: position 108,730 of record PPLY02000018.1, on the reverse strand, counting down.
AGTCCCTGGTGTAACTTCTCATCAATTGAAATCCCAGAGACTTGTAGAATGCCAATGTCTTGTGATAACATTCACTGTCACGAGTGACCAGCGAGGTGAAGGCAGTGCCTGTGATTGTCATCTTCTTGAGGTCAAGAGGTATATTAATTGATTGGGTGGATGTGTGTGTGGATTTGAATTGAAGGTCTCTCAACTTTTTGAAGCAGTCAAAACCTGGGAAGCATCCATCACATGAGCCACTACAGATTGATCGTCCGAGTTGTTGCCTTGGTTACAAAAATATTTCGCGGTTTGTGCTTATATAAACAATGTTACCCTGACTGGACAATTTTTAAAAAGGAAATGGTTTGTGCCGCATTTTTCGCGATTTCAGTTCTTTGCCAGAACACAAAAAGGCCATGAACAGTACTGGTGAGAGTACTACTGGTCGAGGATATGCTGGTGCTGCTCAGGGGCGATACGCTAGCATCGTGTATCACTGGCTCATCACTCACTGAGAAATATGGTCACTCGGTCCAGGTATTGGTTCTTCAAGAAGATGAACTCCAACACAGAAGAGCTAGATTCATCACTGGACCACTGCCCTATTGCATGACAAGTCTGCCAGGTCGGACTCAGTCACACATTCTAAGCGCAGCATCCAGGAACTTCTCCCGGTCTTCAGTGACTTTTCTAAACTCGGCTCGTAGATTGAAGCATCATCAGTTCAAGCCAGAGTCGCCTACCACGCGATCTGTGGCTGTTGAGCCATCGCCAGACATTTCCAGTTTGGTGATGTACCACCCTCAATTACTTGAAAGATACCTCAGATCAGTGCTGATAAGCAGAAGCTTTGAGTTCATAAATGTGTTCACCCTGAAAGAGATTATTCAGTCCAGCGGCACCCCTTTAATCATTCAACTCACCACCAAATCACACCAATCACTTCCAAAGTTTAGCATGAGTGAAGTACACTGGGTAGGTTTAAACAACTGGAACCTCCCGACGGAAGCACTGGTATTCGACCAGCGTTTCAAGGTTCGTGTTGCAAGAACAACTCAAGGGTATGAAATTAAAACAGCCGGACGGAGCTACGATTTGGGAAGTTCGATGGAGATGGCTGAAGCTGCAGCGCATATTGTGAAAGATCTCATGAAAAATAATAGAATTTATAAACTATAGAAACTACACTAAAAAAAATCGTAATAGGTCAAGAGCTATATGATAATAGTGGAATAGTCCAAAGATAAACTCGCCCATTCACGTTTTCGCTTTCTCTCCAGTCTGTCCTTTCCTGTTAAATATCAGACGACCAGTAAAATATACGCACTCATTCAGAAGTAGGAGGAGACCAGAATCTTTCACCACAAGTATTTTCTCTATCTCCGTGATAAAGGATTAAAGTGGAAACATATTTAAAACGCTACATAGTCAAGGCATTTTCGGGCTTGAATTGGTTAAAACAGTGGGTACTGTGACAATAGTAGTTGGAAAAATCGCGCCGCGCTTTACGCGTTTTTTTTCCCTTCTGTTTCTTCTTCTTGTTTTTGACTCTCATCATCAAGGAAGGTCATCACTCGACACGACACCATCAATGCCGTCAATCTCACCGACAATGACTGATTTTCTCACAGATTTCAATCCTTCTCCCGCTGATTCTGCACAACAGCATCACCAGCACCAGAGAACTCAAACCACTGTCCCAACAGACTACAAATCCCAATCACATTTTTCTCTTGACTTTAACGACAGACCATATGGAAATCAATTTGCCTCAATCTACTTCAATCGTCTGATGCAACTGCGTCCACGCGTACTCGCTTCAGGAAAGAAGAAATGGGGTAATGAGATGATCAAGGAAAAACTCGTAGTGAAGAAGGACAAAGTACTAGACATTCGCAGTGATGAGCCCTGTTGGGTTATAGGAACAGTCTATTGTGAAATGAAGTACAAACCAAACGTCATGGATGACGTTCAGCATGGCGATACTCCCCAAGTCGATCAGAATGTTGAATCTTATGCTGATATAGACTTGGATGAGATCTTGTTGGAGGATGAGTCGGGTAGGGTTAAGCTTGAAGGTGAATTGTTGAAGGAAGTGGTCCTTGTGACTGGTGTAGTTGTTGGTGTTTTAGGGATGGAGTCAAAACCAGGTGTTTTCCAGGTTGTGGATATCGTTTATCCAATGATGGCTGCTCAGAAAGTGGATAGAAGCTCGTCAGGTAAAGTCGCCCTGGTATCTGGACTTGAGTTCAATGGACAAGATTCTATTAAACACGAACTTCTGAGCGATTATCTCACTGGTCAATTGGGAGGAGAGACACAAGAGATATCACGTATAATAATTGCTGGTAACTCCACCATTGTCACTAAAGAGGAACAGACAGAGTCCCAGCAGGCCAAGAAGGATGACTATGGTGCCAAAAACAAGTCAAACTACAGTCTCCACTCAGTGCAACAGTTGGATTATTTCCTCAATGATCTCCTTTCTAGCATCCCCGTTTCCATCATGCCTGGCGAGTCAGACCCAGCAGAGACATCACTCCCCCAACAGCCACTGCACAAGGCGTTCTTTCAAAACTCAAAACAGTACATCAACAATTCAACACTCCAAATGGCAACAAATCCACGTTGGTTCCAAATCAATCAGCTTCGAATATTGGGAACTTCAGGGGAAAACATCAATGACATTTACAAATACGTGATCCCAGACCACATCAAGGAATCTCGTCTCGCGATGATTGAAGCGACTCTTAACTGGCAGAACATCATCCCTACTGCGCCTGACACACTATGGTGCTACCCATTCCCTGACAAAGACCCCTTCACCTTGACAGAGACACCACATGTTTATTTTGTTGGGAATCAGCCATCGTATGAGACAAAGTTGGTTGAATGTGAACGTGGAATGAAAGTGAGAGTGTTTACAGTACCAAAGTTCAGCCAGACTGGAGAAATTGTTATACTGGACACAAACACGCTCGATACAAAAGTAGTGAAGGTGGATGTTTGAACACCTAAAACGTCAATGTGTATATGTGTGTATATGTATATGTACAAGTTTTATATTCTATTCGACCCTACAGGTGACCTTCTTGACAGGATAATCGCCTGTTCTGTTGGCTCCTTGACCATATACGGAATCAGCACCAACTTGCGCAGCGTTCCAAGTGTCATTTTTCACGTTCAATCTCAACAGAACTGCTTCTGAAAATTCAGGAGCAATTGCCTTGATCAGAATGGCAGAGACTCTGGCTGCCTCAGCAGCAATGTAAATGATCTTATCCTGCTCCAACTCGTCACGCTTCCAAGGCTCTGATAATTGCACAAACTGGTTGGCTTGTGTGACAAGATTCCACCAATATTTCAGAGCGCCAGCAGTGTTAAATTCAACCAACTTGGCGTCCATTTGGTTTCTCAATGAATTAATGTTTCTAGACAGCAACTCATACTCCTCCTGAAGTGCAGCATCCTCAAATATGTGGCCCACATTAGCCTCTCTGTTCTCAATTGCACGAGCCAAGTTGAACTTCTTACCACAGGATCTCATTACCAGGTTAGCAAACTTATCAACAACCTGATCCCTTGAGCGACTCAACTCCAGCTCACTAAAATTGCCATCGCCAGTCAACACAGAATTCTCACACAGAAACAAACGTACTGCATCTTTTCCATAATGTGACATGACACTTACGGGCTCCACGACGTTTCCTCTTGATTTACTCATCTTGAACCCTTCACTCAACCAATGGCCATGTACGACAATCTGTTCAGGCAGTGCAACATCTACCGCAAGTAAAAGTGCTGGCCAATAAATACAGTGGAAACGAGTGATGTCCTTCCCGATTAGATGCGTTGCAGGCCACTTGGTCTCGTAGCCTGGCGTGGGGTATCCTGTTGAGGTGAGATAATTTACCAATGCGTCTATCCAGACGTATACTCTCTGTGAAGAATCACCGGGTACCTCAATACCCCAATACAGACGGCTTGCAGGACGTGACACACTGAGATCCTGCAATGGTGTGGTCTTCAACTCGTGTAGCAATTCTGCATGTCTTTGCTTAGGAATGATGGCTGTGGGATGAGTTTCATAGTAATTGATGAGTTGCTGCTGGAACTGTGACAATCTGAAAAAATAATTACTTTCAGTAGTATATGTGACTTCGGTACCTGTCTCAACAGAAAACCATTTCCCTTCTCTTTCTTCGATCTGTGTCTCTGGATAAAAAGTCTCATCAGAAACAGAGTACCAACCGCTGTGTTCTCCTTCATAGATGAGTCCTTTTTCAACTAAGAGGGTCCAGAAATGTTGCACAGTCTTTACATGATCAACATCTGTCGTTCTGATGAATCGGTCATACCTAATATTAGCATGCTTGGCCAAGTCTTTGAACACAGTGGCCAACTCGTCAACAAATTTTAAAGGTGGGACGCCCTTGACCTCCGCAGCAGTCTGGATCTTCAAACCATGTTCATCTGTTCCTGTCGTGAAGAAAGATTGTTTGCCTTTGAGCAATTCCCAGCGGTTACGAACATCACAGAGGACCATTGAGTAAAGATGGCCTAAGTGTGGGGCTGCATTAGGATAAAAGATAGGTGTGGTGATGTAGAATGGCTTTGTAGGTGTGGTGGTGCTGGTGCTGGCACTGGCGCTGGTGGTGCTATTGAGTCGTTTTACTAAAGCTGTTTTCAAGCCACGTACTGGTGGTTTAAACATGGATTGATTAACTGTGGCGTGATGGGTATATATAGTAGATCTCACCAGCGGCTAAGTAAAGTGTTTTGAGTTTGTTGTCAAGTGTCGCGAATTGATTTTCCCGTACACACGCCTTTTCAAGTATTACCCGGGGTCACAGTCCATTAACTACACTAACATGTATGTAGTTTACCGAAGTGAGGATCTCCAAGGTGAGGGTTATAATATAGACTATTATTAGACCCGGGTTGCACACAGTATACATACAGTGCCCCTGATCATTATCGAATCTACAGAAATTAAAAAATAAAAAAAGATGTATACAATAATTATATTCGCATCCAGGATGTGTCAACATCAATGATTCACAAATATGTCTCTGGTGCTAAGTTTCAACATTGAACCAAGTCAACAATACCCAAGTGGATTGCAGAACATTGGGTGCCAATGCTCTCATCGTACAAGTTGTAGAAAGTACCGGACAAACATTTGTAAAAGACATCGTTATCCCCAATAGCCAAGTTACCCTCCTTGGTAACGGACCAGCCAACAGCGTAGATGGCACCAGCCTGTGGTGGTGGACCATCGAATTGGAATTGTCTGTTCGCCACAATGGAACCAATTCTACCAGCAGAATCAGTCAATACACTATCCTTCAAAGTCATGGCAAGAGAGTCAGGACTGAAACAGGACTCTGGAATGCTCTCAAAAGTGGATGCATCGGTTGGCTTTGCAGAAGAGGTAACACTTGTGCCTTGGATCTGACCGTCTTCCACCTGAGAAGCCACCTCATGGGACTCTGGCTTGGTAGCAGTGGTGGCTTGAATCTGACCATCTCCTACCTGAGAAGCCACCTCATGGAATTCTGGCTTGGTAGCAGTGGTTGCTTGAATCTGGCCATCCCCGATTTGAGAAATGACATCGTGAGATTGTGGCTTGGTAGCAGTAGTTGCTTGAATTTGACCATCTCCAATTTGAGAAATGACATCGTGAGATTGTGGCTTGGTAGCAGTAGTTGCTTGAATTTGACCATCTCCAATTTGAGAAATGACATCGTGAGATTGTGGCTTGGTAGCAGTAGTTGCTTGAATTTGACCATCCCCAATTTGAGAAATGACATCGTGAGATCTTGGTCTGTCGGCAGTAGTTGCTTGGATTTGACCATCTCCAATTTGACTGATGATATCTCTCTTAGCTGCTGCTGCTGTAGTGGTGGCGGTTGGTGCCAAAGATCCAGTAGTAATTGGGATAACAGCAATACCAAAGGTCTTAGTATAGTCCTTGGTGGCACCACTTGGGGCAGGGACAGAAGGAGTAAGTGTAGACCAATCATCAGATGGTACGTAGGCACCTTGTGCAATGGCAGCAGTAGCGAGTGTAACAAAAGTGAATGTGAACTTCATATTTGTTGATTGAAATTCTCTATCTTAGAAACTCTAGGGAGGAAAAAAAACTAAAACGAGAAGAAGGTCGTAGTGGGTGGGAATCAAACACCATTTTATAGGACACCAGGGAGGTGCCCTTTTTAGCATTTTGCATCTATATTTGGGACACGACAGCGGCGGGAGCGGGTTTTTTTTCCCTGTATGTCCCGGAAAATAACCGGCCATTTTTATTTACAATAATAATGCCCAGAAAACTGCCACCAGACAGACAGGTGAAATAGGCTTGGTAGCAAAAGGAACGGCGATATGTATATAACGTTATTGTCATTGTCATTGTTCGGCAACAACAACCCAACCATCTGAATCACTTCAGAGGATCTTTTTCTCTGCGAATCCTTCCAACGGTTTCTGGCTCAGTGCCAGCCAAGATTCATGTTCCATAAATAAACCCCCAGTGAGAGAGTTTTTTTTTCTTTTTCCTGTGTGTTTTTTTTGTCGCTTCCAGCATCCAAACTATAGGGAAAAAGACAATTCGTCCGCGATAAGAAGAGAAAATGTCTGGCTCTGTCCGTTGCATTTATGATCGCGTCATCCAACCTCCACTACATGAAAAAAAAGGTACACTTCTTCTTTTCAGAGTCAGGGAAGGAAGGGAGGGAACCGGCAGGTAGACAGCAGCCAATAGTCGATTATCCAAGGACCACTTCAAGCTCTGTATATACATATATATGTATATAACCCTTGGGTTCAAACCATTAATTCCTAATCCATAAGGAACCTAATCCCGGCTGGATACTCTCCTGGTCCCCTCTACAAGCACCTACAACCCAGCACCAGTACAGAAATGCCGCATACGCATCATCAACAATTAACCTTCCTAATTGGGTAAAATTACAACACACGTCCAAATTTAGGTCCCCTATTGTTCCGAACAAAGGTATTCGTTTCATTTTGTTTCAAAAAAAACTAAAGTACTCATTAAAAACATCATCTTCACTCATCTTCACCGTCGCTCTCCTGAACGTGCGTCTTGATTCTTTCTCTCATAGCATTTCTCACCTTGGCTTGTGCTTCTTTATTTCCTACTCCACTACTCACTGACCCACTTTCATAAAACTTGTCATAATCACTGGTCATTGCGCCGTCATAAGAACTATAACGACCATCACCGAGAATTGGAATGTCAGATAAGTACCCTTCAGAATTGACCCTGGATAATCCAATTGATGAACGGGTGGTCACAGACGACGCAGATGCAGATCTCAAACGAGCTTCATCTTCAGAATTGAGGTCCTTGTCTTTAGATCTTCCGCGGTATATCTGCTCTTCTTCCTCTTCTTCTTCTTCTTCATAATTATCATATCTTGGGAAAACAGAAGGACCCAACTCGTTAATCACCTCAGTAATTTCTAATTGAAGCTTCTTCTTGGTCTCTTGCAACTCGGTAATCTCTTTTCCAGACGAAAAAACAGCATATAGCAAAGGTGGTAAAGACTTCAGGATATCAACACCTGCTTCACCAACCCTAAAGGCAGCGTATGTGGTCGAAACTAGCCCCAAGTAAATCACAACAAAGAGAGGAATACCTCCCCAAGAACCTAAACCAAACAATCTGTACTTCGTGATCAAATAGATTCCAACCAACGAATAAGTAACGTACAATGATGGAGCAAAAATTGTTGCAACAGTAATCTTCCATGTCGCAATCACATCCACCGCCTTGATCTTAACCACAGAGCTAGCCAATGCCGCCTTTTGTTTCTGCTTTGCAATATGATCTGTGACAATAAAGATGGGGAAAAACAAGACAGTTCCAGGCAAACTCAAAGAGAATAAACACAACAGTTTAAAGCTCCGAACAAGAAGCACTCCAAAGCTCTCCAATGGGTTTCGTACAGCAACTTCCACTTGATGATCCTTCAAACCCAACTGCTTCAACTTCCTATTATACTGGAGGACATTCTCTTTCAATTTGATGATTGTTGGATTATCCTTAAAATGGGTGTAACCTTTAATCAACTTCCTATTGATCTTCACAACACTCGACAATGGTAATTGTGGAGCATATAAGCGTCTCGCTGCTTGAATGACCATCAATGTCTCGAAATCAGGAGCAGTAACTGTGACACTCTTTAGCGCTGTGGTAACCTCTTCCAAAAGCTGTGCGACAGCAGCACGAGGGTTCTCCTTGTAGAGCAACCCATTTTCTGCAGTAACCTGAATTGGAGCACCAAACTCAACCACAGCTCGTGATCTGAACTTGTGTCTGTGGAAATAATGTAACCCCGTAGGTACAATGTTAATTGGTTTTGAAGGATCAGCAGCCATGGCGCCAAGTGCCATAATAGCAAATCCAGCCTTGATTGGGAGAAGTTCTGGCCTGTCATGGGATCCACCCTCTGGGAATATTGTAATAACACCACCGCTGTGCAAGGCATTGAAAACATGTTGGAAAGTATCATCATTAGAGATCTTCGAAGCGTACTTGAACTTGGTTCCTTGCTTGAGAAGATACTCTGATTTTACCGTTCTTTTGAACGGCTTTCTCAAAATCAACTCTTCATCTGAGACAATCTTGTCAATTTCAGCATTTCCAGCAGATTCTGGAAGCCCAATTAATGATTTGTCAGTGAACTTTGTGAACCGTGTTCCCTTCCCAAACACTCGCTGGAAATCATCGCCCTTGATACTAATCTCACCCTCTACAAACTTCAAATTGTCCTGAACCCTAGGAACAGGAATGGCACCAGCAAGTTTTGCCAATGTACCAATGAACTTTTGCTTATAGGAAGTCTCTGCGATAATAGGGGGTGAGTTCCTGTTCACAATCTGTCTAATCTGGGAAAGAACGATTGCCCCATCAACAAACTGGTTCGCGTGCGGTGCAGCAACAACAATGGTAGGTCCCTTCTTTGGGACATTAAAGGATCCACGAACACTGACTTCACGGAAGAAGGTGTATACAACAATGTTGGCAAAGAGGATTACCCAGTCGTAAAAGATGTACCCCAGAACTTGCTGAAAAGCCGACAGTTTGTGCCTCTCTACCTTGGGAATATGAGCACCTGACTGATTCGACATCTTATTCATTGCTTTCAATTACTGAGGGAGCTGTTAGAACGATGAATGGGGGAGTGAGGGTGTTTGCTCTTTGTGTTTTGCTTTTCAGTGGCAAAGTCGGGGTTTTTGTACAAACGATATGCACAATTCAATCCTCTCTCCTATTATGTAAAAGAGAGGAAAAAATACGGTGGGTTTGGATATGATATATACATACATAAGCATGTATTAACAGCTTGGAAACAATGTAAGCAAATGACGTATTCTTATGATGTTAGAGGACAAAGTCATCTACTAAACTCTGGAATCCATCAGTCTCTCCAAGAGAGTTAAGCCACATGGCTTCATTAGAGATTTCTTTCCAAAGATCACTCTCGCCATCTATCTCTGTGTCTTGTTGCAACAAATCTAAAGTCTCAAAGGGCACATCAACACCGTCTGTCGTAGTTGGATGCAGTACTGGTGAATTAACCAAGTTCGCTAGAGGCATCATTCCCGCTTTCTGTCTCTTATTGGCTGCTGCTGCTGTTCCCTTTGTAGGAGCTCCACGAAGAGATGACACATTATGTTGGGAAATCATTGCATAGTTGTTGTTGTAATTTGGACTAAAGTACTCTGGGTTGGGCTTAGGATTGGGTGGGCTTTGACTCGAACGATCTGTGATTTCATTTTGCAGCCTTGATCCCTGTACAGGTTGGTGGGATTTGAACGTACCTGGACTCTCTTTAACACTGCTTCGCTTTCTCTTCTTGCGAGTGGATTCCTGGTTGAGTCCCTCAACTCCATTGGATTCATCATCATGCTTGGCAATGAGATCCTTCATCACACCATTGAAGTCAAGGGCAGTCATCAACTTGAAAAGCTGTGCCCTTCTTAGCGCAGCTGGATGATTTCCAAGGTTTCTCATTTTGGTGAATATCAACATTGCATGGTCGAGGTGTTCATACGTTGCTTGGTGCACACCAAATGCTGCATTAAAAAGGATGAGTGTTGCTGCAGATGTGAAGAGATACTCTCTGTCCATATAGCCAAAAAGGGCGATCATATTATCAGGCATCAAAGACCACAGAGCCCTGATTGTATTTATCGAAGCTTGGAATGAGGAGTTGAAGAGGGTGATTATGGATTTGGAGTAGCTATTCAGATCAATGTATTTGTCTCTCTTCTGGTTGATTTTCAACTGTTTGGATGCAAAATGAAACAGAAGAGGCCTCACTGCGAGGTTGATGCCCTGGAAGTATTCAGACATGATGTTAGTACCAAGTCTTGAGATTTGAAGTTCCTTTTGAGAGAAATCTTGCATTAAGAAATCTGGAAGATTTTGTTTCCATTCAATCAACTGCCCGACAAGCTCAGCAAGAACAGGAAGAATGTTGGTATCCGGCTGCTTTTGATAAAGACAAGACAAAATCTTAGCGTTGATCTGTGTAATCTTAACACAACTCGTGATAAACTCTGCTTCAGGGAAAATGTAGTGTTCGCATCCAGCAGGAGGATTGAACATGTCAAAGTCGTCAGGCAGTTCAGTTGCTATACTGGAATCGTTCAACGATAGGGGTAGACCTGCTTTTGACGACAGCATTCTCTCGTACATGTAAACAGTCCACCACAATCTTCTTCTGTGTTCCAATTCATAGCGTGTCACATTTTCCTTATCAGCATCAACATGCATACCCAAAATCAGTGAGGCTCGAAGAGCCAACCCAAAATAGAAATAGGAAGCCACAGTGCAGTCAGCGACTTGAAGGTAAAAGGCGTACAACAAGAGAACCTCGATACCACCTTCTCTTGCTAAGTTATCAATAGCACCAGACGAGAACAGACCAGTGAACAGCTCAGAAGCCTGATGGAAGAATCCAGAACCAGGAAGCTTGGCATCATCTTGTGATAACTTGTTTCCATTGATGTTGTTGGCAGTGCCCAGATACATCTCACCAACTGCAAAGATCAACAGCACTTTACAGAACCAAATTGTTTCAATGATGGAGTCTGACTTATTATCTGTCCCAATACCGTCATAAACTCTCCTTATGTTCTCCTTGACAACACCTTCATTGAAGAAGTAAAAGCAACCATCATTGTATTGGATGAACGTATCCACTAGTAGCATAGCATAAGAGTAGGAAGGCATGGTAAAATTTACAGAGACACCAGGTCTGTTTTTTGTCTTACCCAGCATAATTCGATACGCGTTACCTTCTCTCTCCAACACAGTTTCAGTGACGGTCAAGCTGGGTACCTCTGGGTTTGCAACCTCGTCATAATTTGTATGTGAGATCATGTTCTGCACTTGGATACCAAATAGCGTCATCGATGAAGAACCAACATAGAACTTCTGACCAGTTCTTGAATAAACCAACTTATGCTGTTGGTTGACAAAAGAAGTTATAAATTCGTCTTTGCTAGCATCAACAGAGTTCGAGGCAGTATTGTCTTGAAAAGTAGCGTTTAGAACAACACCCATGTCGGAGCCCTCCACCACATTCTCTAAATCAAAGGCAGTTCCAGTCTGCACAACTTCATCTTTCGACTTGGAACTTCCTCCCGCATTGGTTATCGTAGGAGTATCGTCATCCACAATAACTCGGGTTCGTGTGTTGGTTTTCAACGTTGAGTTCTCCTTCTTCAGTCTTGCAATATCGTCATGTAGTTTTTGTAAGTATTTCATGGAGACAACAATCTTCTTCTCGGCCTCGAAATATTCACAAGGAGCAGCGACCTTCTGGCATTTAATGCAAGGCTCACCTCCAGGACACTTGATATGCCGTTGTCGACACCGTGCACATGCCACAGACGAACGTTTTTGTTTGCTAAGAGATTCTGTACTGGAATTCACACCCACTGAAGCCATCTCAATATGCATCAGACCCGGGTAGGCGGACTGCATCGGAAAGGGATTTGGATGAGCTCGTCGTGATAACTTGTTAGGTAGATATGCGATCAAAAAAGAGATCACGGGAAACGAACCCCGCTCAGATATAAAGTATATACGGTGTGTGGGTGCTCATGACTATGAAAAAAATTAGTAGCACGTGCAAAATCACATGATTTACCATTGCATAAAGTGTGCACTACACCGTCAGAATTAGCAAAGTAAGGTTATGCCAGAATGCGGCCGGCCAATTAAAAAAACCTGAAAATTTCGAAAAACATTTGGGTTTCAAGGTTTAGAAAGAACAGGTGTATTCCATATTCATTGAAACAGTCATGTCTTCTGTCTTGGTACGTACCATTGTGCTTTCCCTGTCGAACTGTTGATATAATAAACCATCTATTCTGTCCATCCCTGACCGAAATTACTTTTCGTGTTGGGCAAGATCGGATCTATGTCCTTTTGATATGTCAACACACACCTACAAGTTAAGTACTAACATTTACCTAACAGCGTTCATCTGCTGCCTCCAAATTGGACTGGGCCTCCGTTATTTCTAAACTAGGTCTAACTGGTCAAACTGCCACCGCCCTATCTTCCTTCAAGAAGAGAAACGACGAGGCTAGAAGAGCCATTGTTGAGTTGGAATCCCAATCCACTGAGGTTGACTTTTCCCACTACAGATCCATCTTGAAGAACCAAAAGGTTATTGACTTGATTGAGAAGGAGGTCAAGGCCTACACCCCAGTCAAGTTGGATGTTACCCAGCAATTGAAGTCCATTGAGGCCTTCGAAGCCAAGGCCATTGAGAACGCCCAAGCCACTGAGTCTGTCGTTGCCAAGGAGTTGGCTGACTTGCAAAAGACCTTGTCTAACATTGACTCTGCTCGTCCATTCGACCAATTGACCGTTGACGATGTTGCTAAGGCCAGACCTGATATTGACGACAAGGTTGAATTGTTGGTTAAGAAGGGTATCTGGACCGCTCCAGGTTACAAAGAGAAGTTCGGTGACTTGACTGTTATGTAAACAACCTAGGTGCAGCTATGAATTGATGAGGTTTAGAACTAAAAAAACATCCAATAAATACACATATTGATTATGAGATTGGGAGATACACGTATGCTTTTTTGTTTTGGGGGTATTTTGGGAGAGTATAGTATTCATCTTTTGATGTATTGTTGTCAATTCATTCATTCGAAAGTGGTAAACTTCTCATCTGTCTTTAATAGAGACACAAAGCATTCATATGTACTATATACTATATATATATATATATTTTTTTTTTTTTGGGTGGCTCGTGTTGTCCAGTAACAACAAACTGGGAAACATCATCAAATGGGTACAGATAAACAGGATTCAACGCCGCAATCAAGGCTTTCCTCCAGATTCCTTGATAACTTGGCTGTGGAGAAGGCAGCTGACCTCACACAAACTGAACAACTCTTGAACTCTCTCTCAGTAAAGCAACTGGTAGATGCACAGCTTGCCATCAACAACCTGTTGTTTGAGTCCATGCGTACTGGCTTGGGAGGCCGTGTCATTCTGGAGCTCAAGAGTGATACAGCGACAGGGGAGTTGAAACCTGGAGACTTCAGAAATGGTGATATTGTCAAAGTGATGGACAGGCAGAGTCAGACCAAGGATAAGAAGTCCACCACTAAAGACAAGGGCAACAAGGAACGCACTGAAGGTTCAAGGATTGAAGGTGTGATATACAAAATTACACAAGACACGGTAGTTGTTAGTGTTGATGAGGTCTACGCTGATTCTTGCGTAGATCTCAACAGGGTCTGGCTTGTCAAGCTGGCCAACTCTGTGACTTACAAAAGAATGGAGTCCACAATGCGCAAACTATCTGAGATGAACGATGGTGATCTTCCACCTTTGTTTCAGACCTTACTTGGGACCAAACCTTACACATATACTCCACCAAAAAACCGGTCGATTGGAGACGTGAATTTCACCAATAACTCACTCAACGATTCCCAGAAAAGAGCGGTACTTTATTCTTTAGAAGCCCCATTGAGCCTGGTACATGGTCCACCAGGTACTGGTAAGACCACCACATTGGCAGAGACAATTCTCCATTTGACAGAAAATGGTGAAAGAGTGTTGGTTTGTGGTCCATCGAACATCTCTGTTGACACAATTCTGGAGAGATTGTCATCTCATTACAAACCAAATGAGCTAATCAGAATAGGGCACCCTTCCCGGTTATTAGAATCCAACCTCAAGCATTCTTTAGAACTTGTTCTTGAAGAAGCAGACGATGGTATCATCCTAAAGGAACTCAAAGCTGAGATTGACACTAACCTTAAGAAGAAGATAAAGAAATCCAAGTCATATAAGGAAAAACGTTCAATCTACGCTGAAGTGAAGGATCTTCGTAAGGATCTCAGGCTAAGAGAACGCAAATCCATCACCACAACCATCCTGAGAGCCAAAGTAATTGTTGCAACGCTTCATGGGTCCAGTTCCAGAGAGCTCACGGACATTTACAAAGCCACTCCATCCATAAACCTCTTTGATACTATCATCATTGATGAAATCTCGCAAGCGATGGAACCTCAATGCTGGATCCCCTTGATTCACCACAAGTCTACGCCTAAGCTTGTTCTTGCTGGTGACAATAAGCAGCTGCCACCCACAGTGACAACAACCGTACCTGAAACCAAGGGTATACTAGAACGCACCATCTTTGACAGACTCATCTCCCATTATGGTGTCAACCCACCTTTCAAGAAGTTTCTCGATGTACAGTACCGTATGAATGTTCATATCATAGAGTTCTCTTCTGATACAATGTATGACGGAAATTTGAAATCCCATGAATCCTGTGTTGGAATCAAACTGCCCGATCTACTTGGTGTCGTGGACAACGATACAACACGAGAGAATCTTGTTTGGTATGATACACAGGGAGGTTTGTTCTCTGAACGCTCTGAATATCTTGATGACTCCAATGCAAAGGGACTGGTTCAGTCCAAGTTCAATGATGATGAAGTCAGCGTCGTGGCGGGACATGTTGAAAAGTTAATCAATGCAGGGTGTACGGTGAGTGATATTGGTATTATCTCACCATACAGTGCCCAGGTGGCATTGTTGAAGAAAGAACTGCATGCAAAGTACCAAATGTTGGGGGCTGTGCTTGAGATCAGCACAGTTGATGGGTTTCAAGGTCGAGAGAAGGAGGTTATAATCATTTCACTTGTGAGAAGCAATGACGAAGGTGATGTTGGGTTCTTGAAAGATGAAAGGCGTGTGAATGTGGCCATCACTAGGGCCAAGAGACAGTTGGTCATTGTGGGTGATATGGAGACCTTGGAGTCGAGTAGGAATGAATACCTAAAGAAGTTGGTGAATTATATGGGAGAAAAGGCTGATTTGATCTACCCTTAAGCTTTTACTATATTTATATTAGGGTAAAAAAACCATTGGAATTTATAGCATCACATCATCATCATTGTTATTATCATTATTATTAGCAATTCAAATAGTTGCCATACTCTCACTCAAGCCCAAAAGGCAAACACCCATCATATCGATAATCACACTAAATCTGTTCTTGTAGTCTTGGTTGATAATATCCAAGTTCTTGCCTTCACTATCAATACACTTAATTAAACCCTCCAGGTGGCCGTAGCAACCAATTAACGTATCGACATGATGCTCAATGTCTTCAAAAGTATCCCTCATATGTTCAAACTCTGAGAAATTTTTCACCACTGAAACAAAGCTCGAATACTTGGTTAAAATGGTTTTTGTAAGATTTGCAACACGTTCTTCAACGCAGTTCAAGTCAACAACAGTGTTGTTCTCTGATTGTAACCAGTCAATTCCCTTCACACAACTCGAGTTGAAATCACTGAGCTTAAAGAATATTTCAATGGAAGTCTCAATATGATTTATCAAGAAAGAACAATTCTCAGCAACAAGTTTCAAAACTTTGATAGAGTCAGCGGTAACCAAGTTAATCAAGATGGGAACCGTGCCTTCATACTGATACAATCCAGGGAGATTGGATACATGTCTCTCAAACTCTAGGGTCAGATTGATATAATTGACACTTACTGCATTCTTTGTCGTCAAATACCTAGCGAAATACATACCTTCAGTATTTAGCACAGCGCTGAAATGACGTTTGAGGAGAGCTTGAGCATCAGACAGCTCAAAAACCAACCAACTAATCATGTGCTGTGCCTCCATGCGGTTCTTGGTGCTGCAATGTAGGAGCAAAGGGAGAACTTTGTACTTTATCTTGAAGATGTCTAAAGCAAACAAGTCAATCCAGGTTTCTCTTGGGCAATTCAATCTCATGTGTGTCTCCAGCACAGACACCAAGCTTCCAATCTCAGCGATAAACCTGCATGTGTACCACTTTCCCATACTCTGCGTTGTCTCAATCAGCAACATGTTAATCAGCCCAAGAATGTGGTTTGTAGGTAAATCATAGAATTCGTACATCTGCCAAACGACAATCAAGGTGAATGTGAGGAAATCAGAAATCCTGTACAATGTTCTGTCCTTTCTTATCAGTCTATTCTTCAAACCAGTAAACGAGTCACGTAAATTCATCTTTTGCCTTGTACCGCCGCCAACACTCTTCTAAAGCGCGTAGACGATTTTGCCATCCATATTCAATCAATTCTCTCTTTGTGTTTGTTTTTCGTTGGGAGGCGTGTCACGATAGTTATGTCCCGTTTGTCATCATGCCGACCTTCTGCTCTTCAGAGGTTTCTGCGACGGAACCATCCGGAGCCTGTTGCAAACCAAACAAGTTTGTTATAACATGTGTCTCCTACGGAGAGAATTGTGCCTAAATATGTGTTCTCGTGGATGAGTTCAAGATTGTAATGCTGGCGAAGTGAGGCCAAGAGCATTGACATGAGAACAACATCGAAAGAGTAGTGGATCAATTGAGAGAGCTATTATAATGTCAGAAGTCAAATTCAGAGAGTATGATTTCCAATCGAAATGATATACTAACACTCATGTTATTGTTTTTGATTGTGGTGTACAAGGTATGGTTTTCTAACAGAGAAGCTATGTGTTTTTTTCTTGGATTCTTTGAAGGTATTTTCATGATTCGAAGCCCTGCAATTTCAACACCTGTAGCTGATTGAAATTTTACCGCCCTTCTAAACAAACAGGAGATGGTGGGCGTTACACCAGGTGCATCCATCACAATGAGCAGCGCATTCCCTAGTTTCTGTCTGTCCAAAAGGTTTAGCGGTGTTCAACAACAGCAGATAACCACATTGGACTTTGACGATTCAGGTCAGTTCTTGATCGCCACTTCTATTAACAAGTCAATCCAACTGTACGATACCATCAGGGGTCGCTTCATCAAGTCTGTCCAATCGCAGAAATACGGTTGTCATTGTGCTAAGTTTACTCACAATAATCAACACTGCATCTATGCTTCTACAATACAATCAGACGACCACACGATAAGACATTTGTCTCTGCATGACAACTCCTTCATACGATACTTCAAGGGTCATAAGGCGCTTGTGAATTCGATTGACGTGTGTCCTACTCAAGATCTGGTCGTCTCTACATCCATGGATGAAACTGTTCGTTTATGGGACTTGAGAGCTTCTAACCCACAGGCCCAAATCTCGATGGGCCACCCTTCGCATACTGCTTTTGATCCCTCAGGTTCGGTGATTGCAGTGGCATCGCACAAGCACATGAAAAATGGGAGACCAAAAGCTGTACTACATTTAAAGGATATCAAGATGTTCACTGAACTTCACTTCCTAGAGATTGAACTACCTGATGGATTCAAGTTCAACAAGATTGAGTTTTCCAATGATAACAAGTACATTCTCCTCTCATGTCTCAATGGGAACCACCTAGTCTATGACTCGTTCAATGGGCAGCTAGTCAACGTGCTCAATATTGGCCCACAGATTCCTATCATTGAGTGGCCCAGTTCAGGGTCTGCCTGTTTCTCACCAGAAGGAAAATACATATTGTCTGGGAATGGGAGTGGCATTGTCCAAGTATTTGAGGTTAATGAATCTAAAAAGGGTGCGATTATCGAACCCATGAAGTTGTTTGAGAGTAAGATTGATCTACAGCCTCGTATGGTTCTCTTTAATCCAAAGTTCCAACAATTTGTCACAGCAGATGAGAGTTTGAACTTCTGGCTGCCAGAGTGAACCGTAGGTAGCAGAAAAACTTTATAAATCTACAATGGCCTGGAAGTAATTTTGTAATCACAAAACGAACTATATATATAATATAATAATGTGTTATATATAGATTTATTCGTAGATCCAGCCGAACAAGGAGTGCTTGTAGTCAACCAATTCCTCCTTCTTGAACCACAAGTCAATCTCTCTGTTAGCGGACTCAACAGAATCGGAACCGTGGCAGACGTTTCTACCAGTCTCAATGGCAAAGTCACCTCTGATGGTACCTGGGGTGGATTGCAATGGGTTGGTGGCACCCAAAATGGCACGACCTTGCTTAACAACGTCCTTACCCTCCCAGACAGTGGCCAAGATTGGACCAGACAACATGTAGGACAACAAAGATGGGAAAAATGGTTTGGAGGTCAAATCAGAGTAGTGCTCCTTCAACAAAGACTCAGTTGGGGTAACAAGCTTGATACCGACCAACTTGTAGCCTCTGTTCTCGAAACGGCCGATAATGTTGGCAATTAGACCTCTTTGGACACCGTCTGGCTTAATAGCAATGAAAGTACGTTCGTTAGACATTTTAAGGATACAGAAGGAGAAGAAAGAAGGAAAGAAAGAAAGAGAAAGAGTACGTTTTTTTGGAAAATTTTTGCTGGTGGCAGGATCTTTTTTTTTTACCATGTGTGCAGATACAACAAAGTTCATTGGTGGAATTGAATGGTCCCCACTAACCACAACAATTGGATTGATTGTACCTGTATTACAAGAATGAAAATGAGAACACTCTCATAGTTCCTAATATTCATCAAAAAAAGTACTTATCAGCTTTTTTTTATTAGTTTAATGGTTTCATAATCTGAGCCACTCAGTCAGTTTAGGCTAATCATTTCACACAAGAAAGCTTCCCCTAATTTTATTACCCGGACTGGCGAACTCTCGGTAAGCCCACGTCGCAACAAGGCTTCTCGTGTTATGTTATAAAGTAAGGCAAAAAAACTCTCTCATACCCCCTGCTTATCGTTGCCAATTGCCCAGGAAACGTACTCTTCCGATGTCTAACTCAGACGCAAAACCATTATTGCCAGAAGACCCAACTGGGGTACCGGTCGCTAAAGTAAGTATGGATTCCTTTCATTCGAACACAACACACCCTTCTTACTCAATTAGTGTGACAGACCACCACTAACATTCAATTAGCAACCTGATGTTGTTGATGCGGACAGTGATGTAAAAAATGTTGCAGGGGCTTCTGAATCCATTGATGAGAAGGAGATCAAAGAGGCTGAGAGGATTGCGCTTGCAGAACAAAGAAAGCCTGTTGTTGCCAGTTCAGTTGGTTGGAAACAGATTGGTGAGTGGGAACAGGCTGATAAGCTCACTGCTGAAGATAAACTGATTGATTTAGCTACACCAACATTGCTGGATTCTTACCTTTCTGAGAAATTCTATGGAGATTGGTATCACAATGCTGGTGCTCTCATCTGCGCAGGTTTGTTATCCTACATACTTGGGTGGTTCAATCTCTCAATTGCTTCTGTGTTCTTTGTGATGCTGTTTACATCTATTTACTACAGAACTTCTGTCAAGTTGTACAGGGCCACTATGAGAGAGGATATTCAGAAAGAATTCACGTTGACGAACAACGAAGATGACCATGAAACGATGGATTGGCTCAACACTTTCTTGGACAAGTACTGGGTCTACATGGAACCCACCGTCTCGCAAATGGTTTGTGAACAAATTAATCCCATACTTGCATCTAATGAGTCTATCCCACGCTTCGTCAAATCCATCTGGATTGATGAGTTCACTATGGGCACTAAACCACCGAGAATTGATTTTGTCAAGACACTACAAATTCCAAAGGATGACGTTGTGGTTATGGACTGGTCATTCTCTTTCACCCCAAACACAGTGTCTGATGCTAGTACAAAGCAACTGAAAAACAGAGTGAATCAACGCGTGGTTATCAAGGCCAAACTTTTTGGTATTACCGTTCCTGCCATGGTTCAGAATGCTTCACTCAAGACATGGGTTAGAGTTCGTTTGAAAATGACCGCTAGCTTTCCTCATATTGAGACAGTCAATGTTTCTATTATGGAGATGCCTCAATTTGACTTTATTGGGAAAATATTTGGTGAGTCAATCTTCAACTGGGAGATCATGAACATCCCTGGTTTACTTCCCCTGATCCAGGATATGATTCTAAAGTATGCTGGTCCAATGTTATTCAAGCCTTTCTCATTCCAGTTGAATGTTCCCCAATTATTATCAGGTTCTAACACTGCGGTTGGTATTCTAACCATCAAGGCAAAGTCAGCTAAAGGCTTGAAGGCAGCAGACAAGATCTTTGGTAATACTATTGATCCATACCTAACCTTAAGTTTCAATGAGAAGGAAATTTTGGGTAAAACTAAGGTGATTGAAGATACTCTCAAACCTGTCTGGAACCAGAGCTTGAATATCTTGGTGGACTCCTTCAGTGAGCCATTACTAGTCTCTTGTTATGATTACAACGATGACCGCAAAGACAAGAAGTTGGGACAGCTACAAGTTGATTTGAATGACATTGCCGAAACCAAAACTGCTAAAAATAGAGTTGGTACTTTCCAAAGAAACTCCAAACCTGTTGGTGAATTCCTCTATGACTACGAGTTCAACCCAACTTTGGAACCAATAAAACTACCTGATGGGTCCTCAGAGACTCCAGAGGATTTGAACACTGGTTTGACCAAGATAGAATTGTCTGAGATTAGAAACTTGAAAGATGAGAAGAATGTTCCCTTGTCTACTTACACTGAGATTTACTTCAATGATGTTCTTGTCAAGAAGACTTCTGTTTTCAAGAGTTCAGATAATCCAAACATTGCCTTCAAGCTCCAAAGTATTGTGACTGATCGTGGTAAGGCCAAGCTGAAAATATTGGTGAAGGATTCAAAGGGAAAGATCTTATCTGCCTCAATTCAATCTCTAAACTCTTTGATTGACCGTACCGAAATTAGCAGGGAATGGGTTCCATTCTCCAAGGGTATGGGTGAATTCAAGATCAACACTGTCTGGAAGTCAGTTGAGATGAAGGATGCGCCAGGTTATGGTCGCTACACCCAACCAATTGGTGTCGTTCGTGTCCTCTTAAACAAGGCTGAGGGCTTGAGAAATATTGAAACGGTTGGTAAGAGTGACCCATATGTCCGTATTCTCCTCAACGGCATCCAAAAGAGCCGTACAGACTTTATTGAGAACAGCTTAGATCCAGTGTGGAATGAGAGTCTGTATGTTCCTGTCACTTCACCAAACCAAAGATTGACCATTGAGGTGATGGATGCTGAGAAGAATGGAAAAGACAGAACCTTGGGGTCCTTCGACATCAAAACAAGTGATATCATCGAGAGAAATGAGCAAGACAGTGGCTACGTTGAGCATGTTGACCAAGAGATGAGAACTGGTAGATTGGTTCACAAGAAGGGGCCAAAGGGTATTGTCACTTATGGATTATCATTCTACCCAACTATGCAAGTCATGACATTGGGTGACATTGCGGATGAGGAAAAGGCCAACGCTGAGAAACAGAGAAAGAAGGCTGAAGAAGAAAAGAAGACTGCAGGAGGTATCGCGGAGGGGAAAAAAGATAAGAAAGATGAGGGATCATCTAGCGCAGATGAGGATTATAATGAGAGAAACAAGAAGAAGCTCACACTAAATGAGTTGATCGATTACAACTCTGGTTTGTTTGTCTTCACGATTGTGTCTGGAGAGTTCAACAACACCAACACTTACCTTCAGGTGTACGCAGATGCTCAAGGGTACCCATCCCATGTAACTTCACTGGTTTCCCACAAAACTTCAAACACCGCACATACCGGTGACGCCTTGATTAAGGAACTTGAATGGTCTACTATGACCTTCAGGTTAGTGAAGGAAAAGCATGCCTCAAGAATTGTTGATGCTATTGCCGAATCCACCATCCCAACATTGAGTTTACTGAAAAACTCTTACCGTGAGCCACAATACCTCACCTTGAATGGGTTGGGTAATAACAGAATCAATATTCAAACTCAGTGGATTCCCATAACTGCCTCCAAACTGCCAGCTTCTGATTTGATTACCAATTCTGGTACTCTAGATCTGGATATCATCAGTGCCTCACACTTGCTCAGTGCCGACTCTAACGGTAAGTCTGATCCATTTCTCAAGGTGTACCTTGATACTTTGGAAAGTAGCTCTGTATTCAAAACAAAGACTATCAAAAAGACTTTGGACCCAGTGTGGAACGAGACAACATCGATGGAGATTCCTAACCGTGTGAACACAAACCTGATTTTCAAGTTGAGTGACTGGGATTTCGGTGCTGGTCAAGATGATCCATTAGGGACCGCAAGTCTAGCACTTGCAGACATTGATCCAATCGATCCTTCAGAGCATGAAATTGCAATTGCTGGTCCAAACGGTGAAGATGGTGGTGTCTTGAAGGTGAAAACAAGCTTTAGACCAAAGTTTATTGTTAAAGTGAATAAGCAGAGCTCCACTATTGGTGAGCTGGGACTGAAGACGGTAGGTACTGGCCTGGGTGCTGGTAAGAGTGCCATTGGTGTTGTTAGTAAAGTGAAGAAGTCCATTTTTGGTGGCAAGAAGGACTTAAAAGACATTGAGGAGTAACATTTGTGTATTGAATCGGAGAAGAAAGATTTGTTGTAATAACTACATGTCATAGTTAATCAGTTCTTGAATTAAATCATAATTTTCCAATACGATACGATGTGTTTTGTGTTTTTTTGTTTGTTTTCATCAGTGTTTCTGGTCCTTGACCCATCTCTGAGCATCATTCAATCCATCTTTTGCCTGGCCATGCAAATTGTCAATAGCATCATCGGCACCAGCCCAAAACTTTTTGTTCACATCCTTGACAGTGTCAATACCCCATTTGGACAGGTCATCAGTAGCCTTCTGCAATCTCTCTTGGGCATCCTCAAGGTTCTGCTTTGTATCCGACTCAAACTCCTTGGACTTTTGAGAGCCCCATGAATACCATGATTTTGAGGAGTTCTCCATCTCCTTCTGGGCATCTTTCAAGGCCTCTTGCGCATCATTATAAAACTCTTGGGCCCCTTTGGAGTCAGAAGAGTACTTCTTGTTGGCCCATTTGGACCAAGAGTCAACTTGGCGAGCAACTGCAGTAGAAGGATCACCCAAAGTCTTGGTGGACATCTGTCCTTTACCTAACCCCAAACGACGATTGATATCATCCTCTTCATCACGGGCAAATTGTTCAGCTGACTCTCCCCAGCCTCTCAGGGAACGAGATGCTGTATGCGCAAGTCTTTTCTCTTCTTCTGGTGCGATATTCTCACCTCTCAACCACGAGTAAAGACCACCATTACCGTTCTTTCCAGAAGACTTCAAACTATCCCTCCACTTGGTCAACTGGTCAGTAGCAGATTGCATATTAGCTCTGGCTGAATCGAGCTGCTTGGAAGCTTCTTCGTGGAGTTTCTTCTTCTCTTCATCCTGGAAGCTGAACCATGAAGCCTTTGTCTCGTCAAACTTCTTCTGAGCATCATCAACAAGCTGCTGGGAATCATCAAGAGCCTTGTTCAAAGCCTCCTCAGTTTGAGCCTTCTTTTGGGAGCCCCAGTTGAACAGAGAGGATTTAGCCTCCTCGCCTTTAGAGTGAACCGAGTCATAATAGGCATCAGCATTCAACTGGGCAGTCTCTGACCAACCCGCCAGTGATTTCAAAGCCTTACGGTCAATATCATCTTCATTACCCACAATCTTGTTCTTAGCGCTAGTCAAAGAGTCCTCTGTGGCATCTTTGGCATCAGCAATAGTCTGCTTCACATCACGACCAAACTGCTTAGTATTCTCCTTGGCTGATTGGTAAAGGGAAGAAGGATCTGCTTGTTGGCTATTGCCTTTGCCGGTGATCATGTCCACGCCAGAGTCCACTTTGCGGGATACATCTTGTTGCAACGACTTGAAATTGTCCCTAGTCTCCTCAATGGCTTCATCAACCTTGCGACCAGTATATTGGCCCCGTCCTTCTCTAGAAGGTGGGTTCTGCAACATATGGCGCTGTTCTCTCTGTTGGTAAAAGTAGTAGGTAACAGCTGCGACAGCAGCACCACCCAAAATGTATCTTCCTGGCATTATTAATACTGTGATAAAGATATACTATACTGTTCTACGAATTCCACACGCCGAAGAGGAGGTGGGGGGCACGCATCAACCCTTTTATACGTATATCCTTTTTTTGGTCCAAGTGACCCGCTTAGTGACTATATACGCGCCTACAGCTTGTCCTGCTGATGTAATTTCAACGAAAGTTGCTCTTATTTAATCGGGGCTTGCTAGCAGCAATCCTGAATCATGTATGTTCACCTAAAAAAATCAATGGGGAAAAAAAAGAAAAAGCACAACGTTTGTACGCACTGAGAAAAAGTACATCTGCCTATAAAGAAATATTTAATTACTTTGTGTTTTCTTTATTCACATCTTCTCTCTGTACCTCTCTTGCAATATATTACTGCGCTTTAAAATTAATAAATAAAATAAAATTGTGTCACTTATATCCGACGGCATAAGTTTAAAAAATATTTCCCGCAACAGGGGGTGCATGTGGCGACCGAATCAGAAATGATGCAGTGAGATAAAAAACAAATGGTCCCTAGCAGGATCGAACTGCTGATCTTGGCGTTATTAGCACCACGCCTTAACCAACTGGGCCAAGGGACCGATGCTCCTTATTGAAAAATCTTTATTCTTACTCAGCTGTGAAATCAGTATATTATATATAACTATACTCCTCCAGGCTTCCATCAAGTTCTTATCAGAATGACGTAAAGAAAGAAACGACGGTATGCATCGCGCGAAAGTCCCATATAATTTATATTTTGGTTCGAATTATTTGTTGTTGTTGTTGTTGTTGTTGTTTTGTTTTGTTTGTTTTGATTTTTACGCGAACAGTGCTGCCGGTTGTTAAATTAATTTTCTTGTAGCCCCCAAACAACTTCTTTTGTTTTGTTTAGGTTTTTTTGCCACTTTGTATGCTAGCTGCTTCTGGCAGGATTCTGATCACCGCTAGACCTCTCTTTATATCCACTACCCTCACTAAAGGCATCAAATTACTTACCTCAGTGCCAATCCCAGCCCTAGCTCACTGCAGAACTTTTACTATGGCTGACATCTTGCAAGACGCCAACGGCAGGGCCAATGGTGGATCCAAGAAGAATGTTTCGCAACAGTACCAGAAGCTCTCCCAGCTGGAGCATATCCTGAAGAGACCTGATACCTATATTGGCTCCACTGAGCACCAAGAGTCGGTAATGTGGATCTACAACAAGGAGATCGAGCAGATGGAGGAGAAGAAAGTGAACATTGTTCCTGGGTTATTCAAGATCTTTGATGAAATCTTGGTGAACGCTGCTGATAATAAGATCAGAGATCCAACAATGAAGAAGATTGAAGTCACTATTAAACCAGAGGAAAACTTGATTGAAGTCAAGAATGATGGTAAAGGTATTCCAATCGAGATGCACGAGAAGGAGAATATGTATGTTCCCGAGCTAATCTTTGGTAACCTGCTGACATCTTCAAACTATGACGACGATGAAAAGAAGGTTACTGGTGGTAGAAATGGATATGGTGCCAAGTTGTGTAACATTTTCTCTACGAAGTTTATTGTCGAAACATGTGACAAGAACACCCAAAAGACATATACACAGGTCTGGGAGGACAACATGAGCAATGTACACAAGCCAAGCATTAGAGCACAGAAATCTAAGAACCCAACTGAGTACACCAAGATTTCGTTCCATCCTGATTTGGTCAAGTTTCACATGGACACATTGGATGAAGATATTCTGGGCGTATTGAGACGTCGTGTCTACGATTTGGCTGGTACTGTTAAAGATGTCGCCGTTTACCTCAATGGTGAAAGACTCAAGATTAAAACCTTCAAAGAGTACGTTGAACTTTACATGAAGGCACAGAACGCTAAGAAATTAGCTAATGGTGAGATCTCCCAAGAGGAGTTTGAGAAGAAACCTCAAGTCATTTACAAGAAACTTGATGATCCAAAGGCTAAAGGCCGTTGGGAAGTTGCTTTTGGTGTTTCTGATTCTTCATTCAGTCAAATCTCATTTGTGAACTCTATTGCTACAACTACTGGTGGTACCCACATCAACTATATCTCTGATCAAATCGCTGATAAGGTTGGCGAGAACTTGAAGAAAAAGCTTAAACAATCAAACATTAGACCTTTCCAAATCAAGAATAATCTGTTCCTCTTTGTGAACTGTTTGATTGAGAATCCGGCTTTCTCTTCCCAAACCAAAGAACAACTAACTACCAAGAGACAACAGTTTGGCTCTGACCCAAAAATCTCAAATGATTTCATCACTGCCATTCTCAAGACTGAGTTTATTGAACGAATCATGGATATTGCGCAGGCTAATACTGACAAAGCCTTGAAGAAAACTGATGGTGCCAAGAAGTCTAGAATCACAAATCATCCAAAATTGGAAGATGCTAACAAGGCGGGTACCAGGGAAGGTTACAAGTGTACCTTGATTTTGACAGAAGGTGATTCTGCCTTGTCCTTGGCTATTTCAGGTTTAGCAGTTGTTGGTAGAGATTACTACGGCTGTTTCCCATTAAGAGGTAAGATGTTAAACGTGAGAGAGGCTTCCGCGGACCAGGTGACTAAGAACGCCGAGATCCAAGCCATCAAACAGATCATGGGTCTTCAACACAAGAAGAAGTATGAAGATATCAAGTCTTTGAGATACGGTAGAATCATGATTATGACAGATCAGGATACTGATGGTTCCCACATCAAAGGTTTGATCATTAACTTCTTAGAAAGCTCTTTCCCAGGTTTGTTGAGCATTCCAGGTTTTTTGCTTGAGTTCATCACCCCCATTGTCAAGGTAAACATTAGCAAACCCAGAAAGGAGACTTTATCCTTTTACAATATGCCAGAATATGAGGCCTGGATTGAGAATGAGAGTAGAAACTACACTTGGTCTCACAAGTACTACAAGGGTCTGGGTACCTCCTCACAAGAAGAAGGTCGTGAATACTTTAGTGATTTAGATAGACATTTGAAGACGTTCAACACTTTAGAAGAGGATGACAAGGGCTTGATTGACTTGGCGTTCTCCAAGAAGAAGGCCGATGACCGTAAAGAATGGTTGAGGAACTTTGTTCCAGGCACTCACTTGGATGTGGATTTATCTGAGATTCCAATTAGTGAATTCATCAACAAGGAATTAATTTTGTTCTCAATGGCTGATAACACTAGATCTATTCCATCAGTGTTGGATGGTTTCAAGCCAGGCCAGAGAAAGATTCTATACGGTTCCTTTAAGAGAAATCTAAAGAATGAAATCAAAGTTGCACAGTTGGCAGGTTATGTCTCTGAGCACACCGGTTATCATCATGGTGAACAATCTCTGGTCCAAACAATTGTTGGTTTGGCGCAAGATTTTGTGGGTGCTAACAACATTAATCTCTTGAAACCGAACGGTTCCTTTGGTACCAGAAACATGGGTGGTAAGGATGCATCCGCACCCAGATACATTTACACAGAGCTGTCGACCATCACTAGAAAGATCTTCAACCCTGCAGATGATCCATTGTATACCTACGAGGAAGATGATGGTGAGACGGTGGAGCCAAGTTGGTACTTGCCAGTTATTCCAATGGTGCTTGTCAATGGTGCCGAAGGTATTGGTACTGGTTGGTCAACACAAGTCCCACAGTTCAATCCAAAGGACATTGTGAAGAACATCAGAAAAATGATGAACGATGAAGAGATGGACTTAATGATTCCTTGGTACAAAGGCTGGGAAGGTCAAATACAAAAGGCCGGTCTTGACAAGTACAGAATGTTTGGTAAGATTGAGAGATTGGATAAGAACACACTGGCTATCACAGAACTGCCTGCTAAGACCTGGACTTCTAACATCAAGGAGATGTTGCTTCAAGGTCTCTCTGGTGATGATAAACACCCTGCTTGGATCAAGGATATGACTGAGCAACATGGCTTGGGTATCAGATTCATCGTCACTTTGACTGATGAAGAAATGAGAAAGACCGAAGCTGTAGGCTTCTATGAAAGATTCAAATTGACTTTAAATGTCAGTTTGGGTAACATGATGTTGTTTGACCCAAATGGTAAGATGAAGAAGTATACTACTCCAAATCAGATCATTGAGGATTTCTACTGGGTCAGGTTGGATTACTACCAACGCAGAAAAGATTTCTTGGCTAAAGAGCTCTCTAATCAATTGGAGAAGATCTCTTCTCAAGCGAGATTCATCAAGATGATCATTGACAAGAAGTTATCCATCAGTAATAGAAAGAGGGTTTCCTTGGTTGAGGATCTTCAAGAATGGAAGTTTCCTACATTTGATAAAAAGGGTAATCCAGTTTATGACGGGAAGTTGAGCGAATCTGATTTGACTCGTGACGAAATTGTTGCCGAAGAAGACGAGAGTAGCTCTGATGATGATGATGGCGGTAGTAATGGCAGCGGAAATAATAATGTCCACAAGAGAGACAATGTCTTCTCCAGTTATGACTACTTGTTGGGAATGCCAATCTGGTCTTTGACTAAAGAAAGATATGAGAAGCTGTTGAGACAGAAAGCTACAAAGGATGACGAATTGACTGCTCTGCTGAAACTAAGCGCTAAAGACATCTGGAACAATGATTTGGATGAGTTTTTGGTAGCTTTTGACAAGTTCCTCAAGGATGACTACATTAAGAGAACCACTTTGGTTGCTAGTAAGAAAGGCAAAGGTAAAAATAAGGCAGTTGCTGATGAGGACCGTGATTGGGGCACCACCAAGTCCAAAAAGAAGAAGGCTATTGATACCAGAAAGGGTGAGTTGGTTGAGATGCCTCCTTACTTTGCACCAAAGATCAAGGTGAAGAAAGAAGCCAAACCATCCGCCATTCCGAAGATTGAGCCTGAGGATGATGATAGCCAGCCACTTGTCAAGGTGAAAAAAGAGTCAACTAACGACAGGAAACAGGAAGCCATGGGCACTACCACAGTCAAGAAGGAAGAGGAGAAGAAGCCAAAGTTCACTTCTATCTTCGGAAAGGGCAATACCATTTTTGACAATGATGGCGTGCCCACTAATACTCAAACCAAATCAAAGAAAGAGAGTCATGATGTTGTTGAGTTGATTGACATATCCTCTGATGAGGAAGAGAAACTACCTAAAAGGGGTACAAATAATAATAAAACCACTGTGAAGAAGAAAACTCCAACTGTTAATAAGGCACCACCACCTGTTAAGAAAAGCAGAAAGAGAGCTGTTAGTGAAGACGAAGATGATGATCTCGATTTGTCTATTGCTGACTTGGATGAACCTCCTGCTCCAAGAAGAGCCACCAGACCAGCCCTCAAGAAGTCCAAGTATGCTGACCCAGAGTTTTCAGACGACTTCCTTGACGACGACAACGACGACGCTTTTGACAACTCAGCTGAAGCTTTTGATGACTCTGATTACAGTGAATAGTGTCCCTGTCCTGTACGTATACTAATTGCTATATTTTGTATCGTTTTAGAGCCAGTGTAGTGTAATGATTCTCAAATAGGGAATGCTCCACCATGTGGCCGGGTAACGCCTTTCGGTCAATCGCTTCCGAAAGGCGGACTTCCTTCAGTTTTAAAAAAGCTCAAACTACACTGTAAACGACAACCACACCACCACACCCCTCTAAAAGCTCCTTTTCCAAAAGGCATCTGTGTTAACTCTAACACCAACACACTAAGAGCCCTATACATACCCACCAGTGCTCTGGTTTTACTCTGATTCGTATCTTTGTACGAAGGAGTTCCCCACTTTCAGCTCACAAGGCCTCGTTTACAGTTGAACGTGTTATCGCCCTTCTGGGAAATTTTTTGTTCCTTAACAGCGAAGAGGAAAGAAAAAAACACACACACGCACAAAGAATCAAGTTTCTAACCTCAACTCAACTGAGAGAGAGAGTAATCCGTCTGTGACAACTAGAATCTAGAAGCTTCTGTCTCTGCCCTAACGACCCCTTTACGTGGATTCGTGACTGTTGCATCGTTGCGTTTCCCTCTTTGTTTTTGTTGTTGTTTCTCTTTGATTGTTACCGGCGGTTACCCTGAGTGCCTCTTCCTCTACTACCACTACCACCACCACCACCATCACCCTTCCCCCGTGTGCTGTGTCGCCCTCATGAACCAAATATAAACACCACCACCAGCCAGTCAAACAGAAAGAAAGAAAGAAAGAAAGAAAGAACATGTCGAAGATCAACAAGGCTCCGCCATTCCTGGAGCTTTCGAAATCCACAATCCAGAATTTTGATACCAATGAGCTAGATATTGAGAATGTTCTCTCTATCTGGACCGGTTTGACCAAATGCTCCAAATTCATTACCAACGGAAAGCGTCTTGAGAACATGAGTTGGAGAATCGTCAACAGAAACTTAGTCTACTCCAATCAGCTGAGGTCTGCTGCTGCTAATAACCCTAATGATATTGAAGTGGTTGAAGTTCCACTTCCTGGAACCTACAAACCTCTGAAGAACAAGTTGAACGATGCTGATTTCATGAGTTTGTTGGCAATTGTTGCTGATCAAGGCCTCTTCACCAGGCCAGCACTATCGAAGCGCAAGTCATCTAGCAAAAACCTCACAGTAAGGAACAAGTCCAACGAATCGCTCAATAGACCCCCCATGTTTAGACAAACATCCGCCAACTCGACTAAGTCACTCAAGAAGATGGTGAACACACAGAAGAAGAAGTCATCATTGGTTGATCTAGCCAATATACCCGCACAGTCACAACATCAAACAGCACAGACGGCGGCTCCACCAAAGATCCAAAGTGATTCTGATTTGTTTGAGCAGCCCAACCCAAGACTGGCCTTTGGAATCCTAGACAACAAAACCCCCGATCCACCTTTGGAACGACCACCATTGGTCAAGAGCGACACTAGCACATCAATCATTAGAGGTTTCAATCCCAATAAGGACTCAGAAATTCCTAAGAAGGACGAGGTCTCGTCAAACACGCCCAGTCTTCAAACTAAAAGCCTGTTTGGTGATTCCCAACCACAGCATCGTAATTCAGGCCACTCCCCAAAGCCAGCTTCACTCTTTGGAGCTCAACAACCCCAGCCAACAGAGAGAGTCAAGTCTCCACTTTCCCGAGATTCTACTGGATACTTCAAACCTAAACAGACTCAGGACCAGCCCCCCACTACAACATCCCTATTCCAACATTCTTATCAACCGCAGCCAAATGTTGAACAACAGCACGCACAGCCACAAAGACCAAAGACTCTGTTTGAGCAGGTGGGTATCAGTCCTGAGCTCCAGAAGACACTTCCGTCAAAGAACAAGAGGAATAACGTATTGAATAATCTTGGAATGACAAGCCTGAGCTCCAACAACCACTGTACTCGTCGTGAATCACAAGAAAAGAAGATGTTTTTCATCGAGAGTTCCCCTTCACCAAATGACTCTGTCGCTAGGTTTCCTGAAGAAAAGCATGATATCATCCCTGAGGAGGGTAGATCAGCGACTGTCCAACAACTAAAAGAGAGAACTACCCCAAGCCTCTTTGATGACCATCAATCTTCCAATTCATCATCTACAGCCTCCTCTCGCCAGCAATCCTTACACAAGCAAACCCACCACACTTCACAAACTTCACAGGCCAATAAGCCTTCTGAGCAGCCTCGCAATAATCAGAATGATAGAAAATCAACAAGAGAGAACTCGAACAAATCAATCAAGAAAAAGTCAGTTTCATTATTTGGAGGAGACAATTCAAGACAAATCGAGTTTGTATCTGATAGTGACTCTATCAGTGATGAAAGTGACTGGGCCAGTGTTTCGGAGTCAGATGATGAAGAGTACAACAATATGCTTCGTGAGCAATGGGAAAAATTGGACTTCAAGAGAAGAGAAGCCAATTTAGCAAAACCATTTATTAAGAGAAGTTTGTTGAGTGGGCTGTTTTTGAACGAAATGGATACAAGTCATCAGCACAATCACCATCACCATCACGGTCATCACAATCAGCAGGCTCACCAATCACAATGCGACCGCTCCTCCAAATCAGGCAACGTTACACCTGTTGAGCCCGAACTGTGCTCCGCTGGGTCTTCCAATGTACACATCAAGCATCACGAAGTCTGTAACAATGATGCGCTTGAGGTTTCCACGGCTGCTGCATCACAGAGCATGACTTCTGCATCACATGTCAATGTGGCAGGTCTTGTTAATGAGCCTCATGGTCGTGTTCCATATATTGAGAAACACACTGATTTAAAGGCGAAGTTATCAGAGCATGATTCATCCTCCGCCCAGAACTCCTCAAGTTTGACTAACTTGATCTCCAAATCTGCACTGAATTTGACCAGCTACTTCGGACAACGCCGCAAGAACTCCTTCAGCTCAATCGCCACTGACCGTTCTAGACTAAAGTTCAATCATGAGTCCAATGCCCCACCTACTGCATCCACCATCTTGCCCACTGCCCTTTCTACTCACATGTTCTTGCCTAACGCTCACCAGAGGGCTAAGTCCAAGCTTGCGGCAGTTACTGAAGATTCATTGACAGTTCGAGATCAAAATGATGATAGATTAGATATGCAACCATTGGATAGTGCCATTGCCTCGGTTGAGGAAGATGAGGATAGTACGGTCCTTAGTACAGTGGTCCTTCCTGTCATACCAGCTCTAAAGAAGCCAGGTAGTGGGAAAGAACCTAATCTTGTTGATGGACCAGTCTCTGGAAGGTTGTCGCCAAAGACTACGCGAAGGCAGATGTTAGCAACTGAGTTGTCTGAATCGCTGCGAAAGTCTATGCTTTGGGATAGAAAGCACACGTATCCTACTAATGGGATAAGGCCTGAACCAAAGACCAGGTTGAAGGAATACAAGAGACACCACAAAAAGAAGGAGTCAACTAATGATAATGATAGAAATGACGATTACAAGCAAAAAGATACAAAGAGCAAGATTAGAGACAGTGAATCACGATGGGGTCTTGGTTTGAGCACGAGAGAAAGAAGCAATGGCACTTCCACCACACTGGCAAGCGATGATAACAGCACTCATTTGAATGACAAGTTCATGAAAGAGGTCAATTACAACGATAACTGGAGTGAAGAGGAAGAGGATAATTTCTATACAAGAGGTTGGTGAGGTGAACCTGTTGATTACTCTTACTGTGCTTGTTATAGCCCGTTGTTTAATATTAATGAGAAGTTTCATTTGCTAAGCCTAATGGCACATTGACTAGAGAGAGATATCACTCGGAATTGACATTGCAACTATCCCCTGCCCCTGTCTTCAGTTTCATTCAAGCGAGACGATGGCTTCTAGATCAATACCCTCGATTGTTGTTTGATTAATGCAAACCTGTAGATCTTTGAATTTAGGTATACACTAGTGTATTGGTCATATAAAGAGTTAGATCAGTTCATTTTGCTCTGAAAGGGGACTCCCAATCGTTACAAGGAGGAAACAATCTCACCAGATTGTGAATGTGCTGATAAGCTTCAGTAATTGCTCGTGGATCACTCAAATCAAACCCATATGGAGAGTTCTCATAATTATCAGTAGCGCCTCTGAACTCAATGTCCTCTTGAGTATGTGGCAGGGTCAGTTTGTCAATCATAAAGTCCAAACCGGAGTGTGTGTATGTAGGGAAACCTGGCAATTGAGGAGGCAATCGAGGAACCAAATCTGTCTTCTGATAGACTCTGGTCAACGAGGGAATTGGCAACTCCCCACCGTTTGCAACAACTTTGGCATTTCTTTTTGTATTGAACTGCTCATCCACAAAGGCATTCCACACAGGGTTACCCATTCGCAATGAGGCAAAAGTGACAACTTGTGGGTTATAGCCAGCGAGTAAAAAGTCAATAGCTGCCAAATAGGCAAATCCACCACCAAGGGAGTGGCCTGTTATCTTCAACTGATAACCCTTTTCTGTGTACTTCTTGACAGCTTCTTCAACCTCGTCAATAAACTTGATATAAGCAATGTAGATACCACAATGAACTTTACAATTCTCACATAGCTGTTTATCATCGTTTTCCTGAATCATTGAAGAGATTATTTTTGCATCATCAATAATAGTGGCATTGTCTAAAATATTAGCAGTGATCAGGTCATTGCTCAGCACTGGAGCGTAGGTACATTGGGGGAAATTGAAGTCAGTGATCCAGTCCCCTAGGGAGATGGAACCTCGGAAAGCTAGATAGACAACTTTCTCCTCTGCATCAGCAGCCACATAAGCAGTTCCAGAAAGTCCCTTTTCCTTCAAGGAAGGTCTGAATATCCTTTCAATAACTACCCCCTTATTCTCCTGGCAGAACTCGATCTGAGGACAAGATTCAGATAGTTCACCTTCAGAGAAACCAGGATTTAAGACAGTACAGTAAGAGACTTTGGCCCAATTAGCCATCCCAAGAAATGAATCATAAACTGACTCTGACCAAGTTTGAATATCATCTTCCTCAGACACAACTGGAAGTTTTTCCCTATGTTTTCGGTAGAACTTTGGGAGCTTGATGGCTTCGACCAGAACAATAGCATAAGTAAAGAGAGCACAAAGATTCATAGTCCTTCCTGGTTTCTTCCAACAATGAACTGAAAGTAAAGAAAAGAAGAGAAAAGAAACTGTGACCCCACAGAGATTATATTCTTCCCTTCTCTTTTGCCCAAGCTAATTATCTGTTCAAAGCTGTCTTCTCAGATTTGTTGACCTCGTCACTGTAACTTCTCACTAGATGGCTCTCATCTCCTCTTGAGAGAAGCAGTTTCAACTAACCATCATTAAACTAAGCTTCTATTATCATCCTCTCTTGTTCCATGAAAACAGAGAATCTGAATCTCCCTTCGAAGCTGCGTGTGAGCTCAGCTCTCATTCATCATCAAATGAGATTGCAAAAGGGGGCCAGCCCGTTAGAAAATGGCAGAAATTAATTCTCATTTTTCTTTCGCGAAAACTGTTGACAAATAAATAAAAAAATTTCATACAGCAGCGCAGCGATGAGCTTCCTCACCACTACACAGTACTGTAGAGCTATACATCAAAAACCCTCTGGTTAGTTTCCTAGTGAAAAGCATTAACCTCGCGCTCAATATTTCAAAGATGGTATGTTCTCTTACGGTTCAACAGCAGCGTATATATGTATATTAGCGGCCAAGTACTAATTATCCTTACAGATTAGAAGACAAGCAAGAGAAAGAAGAGAATACCTCT
The DNA here is from genome assembly GCA_003706665.2 of Barnettozyma hawaiiensis. Classification (NCBI taxonomy): domain Eukaryota; kingdom Fungi; phylum Ascomycota; class Saccharomycetes; order Phaffomycetales; family Phaffomycetaceae; genus Barnettozyma; species Barnettozyma hawaiiensis. The sequence goes on along the minus strand of PPLY02000018.1, from coordinate 73,314 downwards.
ACAGAAAGGCCCTAGAACTCCAAGAGTCATCCTTGCAACAGAAACGTCTGCAGATTAAACATGCCCTTGCTACAGGGAAACCACTACCTAAGGAGGTTGCTGAAGATGCCAAACTTCAGAAAGATTACCTATATGACGAATCTATCCAGGAGTCCATAGATGACGAATACTCCCAGCTCAGTGGGCTAGCTGATCCTAAGCTCATCATCACCACGTCAAGAGATCCATCCACTAGATTGTCACAGTTCACAAAGGAGATCAAGCTTATGTTCCCAACAAGTATCAGACTCAACAGAGGTAATTACGTTATGCAGAACCTTGTGTCTTCATGCCAGAGTTCAGGAACAACTGACCTTTTGGTACTGCATGAGCATCGTGGTGTTCCGACTTCACTGACGATCTCTCATTTCCCACACGGCCCAACTGCCTTCTTTACCCTACATAATGTTGTCCTGAGACATGATATTTTGAACGCTGGAAACCAAAGTGAGGCACATCCACATCTGATCTTTGAAAACTTCTCTTCAAAACTGGGAAAGAGAGTTGAAACGATTATTAAGAACCTCTTTGCACCTGGTGCAAAGAAGGACTCTCCTCGTGTGATCACGTTTGTGAATAACGATGATTTCATAAGTGTAAGACAGCATGTCTATGTCAAGACCAGGGATGGTGTTGAGATTGCGGAGATTGGTCCTAGATTCGAGATGAGACTATATGAGTTGAGACTTGGTACCTTGGAAAATAAAGACGCTGATGTCGAATGGGCTTTGAGAAGATTTGTCAGAACTGCAAACAGAAAGAATTATCTGGCAGAATGATTGGCTTAGCCGTATTTGAGTGCACTTGAGAGAAACCCCACAAAAGTGATAGTAGTTACTATAAATATAAACACGACACAATAAAAACAATCAACAAACCGAAAAAAACAGACACCATGAAAAGGATCGTCATTATAAAAGAAAAAGGAATGAACCTAATACTGGGAACAAGAACATTAACCAAAGCTTCAAAAAGAATCGCAAAATAATAAACAGCCAGCCCCAAACACAAAGGGCATATATATAAAAACCCAACAAAAAAAGAACACACACAAAACACACAACAGAGAAAAGCAAGTGACACCCAATCTATACTAGAACAACAATGACTGGAATATTATAGAGGCAAGAAAGAAAAGAGGCGGGCGCCCGCCCTCCTTCAACTTTGGTATTGATTGAATTTTTTTTTGTGTGTACCCATTTCCCACACAGATGATTGAGGACTAGTTCGATTTGATCTCACCTGTATTTCTTCTCAATCTCTCACCAACCGAGCTCACAACCAATTCATCGTTATCCTCGTCGAGCTCCCCATTCAAGCAATTTCTTGAGGATGTGAGAGAGATTAAACTTGATTGATTGGAATTTGTACGGCATAGTGATGCTGGTTGGCCACTGAATTTCCTATCCGTACTAGCCAATGGCGTAGGAACAGATTGTTTTCTTGAGGATGTATTTGAGAGCCTCGATGACATGGAATTGCGGTGATGATTCTGGGGGGATTGGTAATCACCTTCCTCATCAGATGAGTTTGGAGAAACATTGTCTGGATTTAGAGAGAAGTTCCTTGCTGATCTAGGAACTCTTGGGTTGTTGACTAAAGTAAATGGAGAGCCAAAGCTACTGCTTGTGGTGGCAGTGTTGATAATAGAGTCTCTCTTCGGTGTGATGGTATTTCTACCTTGTAGCTTGTGAGAATTTGAACTGATAGAGTTGGATCTTGAGTTGACAAAAGAGGAGGATAAGGATTGTGATATTGATGGTCTTCTCGGGTTTGCCTGTTCGTTGTTTATCATGTCGGCATATGAATAAAAACTCAGGATTTGAGGCCTGGAAGGCGTTTCAGATTCCAAGTCCTTCATACTTGCAAAGGAGCGAGTTCTCTGTTGTGGTGATTGTGGAATGGAGGCCTCATCGATGAAAGACTTGGTTCTGCCTCCGTTAAACGCCATACTGAGGTTCATAACGCTGGATGGGCGTCTAGAGTAAACCATGTCAACATTGTCCAAGTTTGCAGTCTCGTCAGTTAGGATACTTGTGGTGGCATCTAGGCATGGAGAGACAAAGTTCTCAATAGAATAGTGTGATGGAAGATTCACAATGGACTGGTGACTGCACTTCAATCCACTGGCGTCATTCACTTTGGATCCGCAACGAGGGCAGGTGTTTTGCTGGAAAACCTGGATTGGGTCCTCCACAGAGCGTTCGAAAATCAACGAAGCCTCAGACGGAGAGCGTACAGGGAACTCATTATCTTCAGCATATGAGCCTGCAAGATCTGGTGAGTATGGTTGCTCGCTTCCTGAGTCTATGTAGTTGATTTCCTCGTCGTGTGGGCCGCCCTGGAGCTCCTCCATCGCAGCGGGAGTTGGGGTGCTGTCCCCGCTGCCAGTACCCTTACGCTTCTGGCTGAACTTAAACAGGTTGAGCTTGCTGGTCATAGTTTATGGGCTCTATGTCTGCTGGGGGCTGATCGCTGTATTAGGTGTGTCGTTGTTGTCGCTGTCGTCAGTTTGTTTTGGTATGTGTCTCCACCTCCGCTCCTCCAGATGACTGGCCAATCAAATTTCCGAAGCCCAGGCACAAAAATTCGCGGAATATCACTAATCACTATCATGCTTATGTAATGAGAGAAAAACTCCCGAGAATCTAGCCATATAAATTACCCGGCTTTGAGGAAGAGACCAGGACCCAGACAGATTATGTCAGCCGATTGTTTTCCACAAAGGGTTTCATCAGGATGGATGAGCTGAAAGCTTTTCTTTGCATTTTGCACTTTTGTTTTACCCAACATTTGTGCCATGAGGAGTAGCTGGATCCTACATCCTTCAAGGATAGTGGTACGGCATATGGGCACACTCCTTGAATCCCACTGTTTCCGCACCCTGACGCCCTCTTCTTGGGAAAATTTGAAGACAACTGCCAGATCCAACTCTCTTCCCATGGAAACTCTCTACAAGGCCAACAGTCTCCCCAAACCCAAGAAGCTTAAGTATATCACTAATCCAGAGTACTTCAACCCAATGAATATTCACCATCGCATCAATACGAAGCCCTCGGTTGGTTCACTTATAGAATACCAGATTGGCAACACACGAAGATTTGCCGTTATTGTCTCCGATGATGCAAACTTCTTTAAGCTGAACAAGTACAAAGTGTTCGCTATGAATGACAAAGATGATGAGAATTTAAATGATTTCATCTCCACAAGTCAGATCACATTCCATTTGAAGAGTGCTATCAAACCAGAACTATTGTACCATTCATTGAATGAGATCAATGGGTATTCAAAGGCATCTCTAAACCAATTCATGAAGGATTTCGTTCTAAAGTCTTATCAAACAATTAAGAAACACACACATCTTATTCCAGTCATACATGCATTCTACTCCAAACCGCACATTGCACAACAATTAGATCTTGTGACCATCTCCAAATTTCTCTCATCTAGGATCCCCAACTTTGAGAAAGAACCAGATCTGGAATATTTCATGTTTGGCTTGCACGTTTATTTGCAATCTGATCCATGGAACTTTTTGGTTGTTAAGAACTCTGATTTCATTCTGGGAGACTCTAGTAGTACATTAATTCCAAACAGCATCAAATACTTCGCTAATTCCATCCAGGATTCTGACCTTCTAAGACATGCATCCAACTTGCCAGATGAACAACTTCTGAAGCTCAATAACTTGTTCAGCGATTTGACCTGTGAATTTGAATATGATTCATCCACCTTTCAGAAAGATATCACTTCCATCATACTTCTAATGGAACAGTACCTCAAATTTCCTTACTCTCCAAGGATTAATGAAATTTTATCCAAAGTCTTACCTGTCCCACTGAATCAAAATGATGTTTCCAACCTTTTGTCCCAGGTTAATGTTCAAAGTCCCCCAACCCCACTTCCACGAATGCCCCTTCAGCCCATCAAAATCAATCAACAACAGAGAGACCATTTCCAACACATCCGATACAATCATAAAACAACAGCATATGGAATACCCAGTCCCAAGCTCGCATCAATATTCTCAAATGAGACTAGATCTGAATTTGCTCTTTCTTTGAACACTGACAATCCCAACACTTGGGAATTCTGCATCCATATACCAGATATGGCATCATCCGTTACATCAAAGAGTGAACTAATATCACTGTTCCAGAATAATCCTCGTGATTTTGCCTCGCCCTTAGGTGATATTTCAATGCTTGATTCTAAGTCTCTGGATGAGTTCTGCTTCAATGGTGAGAGTGAGAGTAATAAGTCTATTACCATCACAATTTTCTACAATTTAAAAGAAGGCAAAGGTTGGAATGACACGAATGTGTCGATATCACTGACAAATTTGGAAGACTTGAAGATTGTTCCTCTTAATGAATTCAATGAGATTTGGAAGTCGAGAACTCCAAACTTACAATCTTTGAATATTGCCCAGTTCTTCAGAAAGCTTTTTTCTGGTGATCAGGAAAAAAACTACAGTATACTTGAAAGACGTGACATTGGTTCTATCAACAAACTCTTGACATTGATTGATTACTGGTTCTTCAAGCGGATCCAAAAAAATGGTTCGTTGGAGAATCCTTTCCCACCAAAGACCAGATATGAAAGCTTGAACTCTAACGGGGAGTCCATGTTTAACAGACTTGCAAATCAAGACGGTTACTCTTATGTGAACTACATTACGAAGGAACTTGAACTCATCATTAGCGAAGAACTTTTCAACTACACCCGTGTCAACAAGGATCTGGTTCTTTTGTCCAAAACCCAGTCAATTCTCAAAGACCATGTACTGGACTCGGTTGATATCAAGAGTAATTCGGCATTCCCAAACTACAAAACTTCGAAATTTAATGAGATTGCATTCCTTAAAGACGAATTGATGCTCACTCCATTACAGAATTTCGTTTCTGCACTACAATTTGTCAAGCCTATAGAGGTCTCAACCACTGAATATGAGACTGAATTTGTCTCCAAGGGAATGAATAGTGGGTTTATTGAGTTTTTGAGACCTTTGAGAAAATTTGAAACTCTTGTGAATCATTGGCAAGTATTGAATCATTTGCAAAGGATCTTTTTGAAGGGTATTGCATACCATCCTGACAAGTACAACAAGTATCAGCTGATTAAGCTATATCCAAAGGCTACAATTCCACGCCGTCTAAATTCAAAAGAGTTGATGGAGTATCATAGCCTGAATATCAAGCCATTAGACTCTTACTTACACTTTATGGAGTCTACACAGGATAGGTACATCAAACTGCGCTACATTGAGCAGGAACAAACATCTCAGAAAAGCCCTTTGAATTTCTACAGGTGTATCATTTTGAATCTGGTATCCGAAGAGTTTGCACAAGCATGGTGTTTCGAACTTGACATCCAAGTTGATATTGAGTTAAACCAGTCTGGGGGATCGGATTATCAGATTGGTGATCAAATCATCTGTAACCAAATTATTTATTTGAGTTCTACTATATCCCAAATCACTTTGAGGAACTAACATTTGAGCTAAACTCTTTTGCATGCATAGAACTTGTACAATAATATTTATTAAGAAAATGCAAGATATTGTTATTCAAGTTCAAAACAACTTTAGATCACTAGTTATTTGATCCAGCACCAGCTTTGGAGCAGGCCCCAGTCCCAACACAGTGGCACTTCCAGCCTCAATCTGTGTTCTCCCAGCATCATGAACAATGTATGAATTGACATTCAAAGATATAGCCTTAGCAAACAAGAGATCAAGGTCCTCCTTGGACTTGGCTTGTAGTGTAATCTTTGCCTGGCCTGTTCTCTCCCACCTTCTCAATAGTGTCAAGTTCTTGGATGCTAAATCATCTTCAAGCATTAATCTGTAACATCCTAGTGCTGCATGAGCACATTGAGCAGCTGATTTCCCCTTTGTCATCTTCAGATCAGTTCTCACAATAAGAGCCATTCTAGCCTCGCCTGGGATGTCATTCAAAGATGTGGAATCAACTTGATAATCCTCCTCCTCACTTTCTTCAAGGTCAGAGGATTCAACATAATCATTAGATGTGAGTGTGTCTTCAGTTATTACGTCCGCATCAGGTGAAGATGGTACACTGTCGCTGCTGTAAGACCTTGAGCGGTTGCTATTGTTCTTGAACTTTTTACTATGTTGTTGCTTTCTCCCAGCACGGGTGAAGTGGTTTCCAATATAGATACCTGTCAGGAGTGATATTGAACACGCAGCTATCAGCTGAAAGTTGAAGTTCATCCTGAAATACCACAAACCTCTCAGAATAAGAATGAGTGCACAGTTAAATTGTGAAAGTGATAAAAAAAGAGAATCGTGATGTTTGTCCAAACCAAGAAGCTGAGTAATGGTTATGTGCGTTGGGATAATAAAAATCATCACAAATCAATGTGCCTATTCGCTTGAATTCAGAAGATGAGAGTCTTTGTATATTCGGAGGTAATGGTGATTTACCTTTTCCGCAGTATTGGTGAATCAAAACAAAGAGTCTCGACGGTTTGGTTTCAAATCAAAATGTATATCCCATTCAAAACCACCACAAGTGGAAGGACCAGCAAAAAAATTCAAAAAAATGGTGCATCCTAAGAGGTTCGAACTCTTGCTCCTTACGGAACCCGATCTTGAGTCGGGCGCCTTAGACCACTCGGCCAAAGATGCGTTTGTTGACTTTGGGATTTTACAGGTTTATAATGAGGTGATTGAGAGCTGGAATCAAAGATGTGCTCGAGTCATACACACCTTATGAAGTGAGACATACTGTAAACCTCTAATGGTGTGTGTGTTATTTAGTGCAATGTGTGATTGATTATTTTATCATCTGGATGGATATCTATTTAATAAGATTGTAACTTGTTATTTATCACAATGTAAAAAATCCTCTGAAAAAACAAGAACTTCGTCCGACTGATTTCCCGACTTCTAAAATATACTATAATTCTTGTAGTTTTAAGATAAGTTGATGATAGTTGATAAAGTTATATATTTACCCGGCTTTTGTTTTACGCTAGAAGCTACTAAGAATTGACTCGACATTTACTCCTACTATCTTACTGAAACGTTCATATATAGAGACTTGCAGGGTAAAAAAGCATGTCTTTAAACCGGCTGATGGATTGGTAGAGTAGACATTATACAACAGATATACATACATGAGACACTTATCAAAGGCTTAGACAGTATGGAATACAAGTAGATCCTCTCTTTTGAGATTGATGCTAATCATTTCTAAGCCTTTACAACTATGTTTCATGTTACAAATAAGACGGAATTCGATCTTAGGACGAAAGAGCTTTCACAATTTCGATTGTCAAAGAAGCTTGAAATCATATTTACACTAAATGTAATAATATACCTGAAACATGAGATAGAGAAGAGGAGTAAAACAAAAAAACAGACCAAAAAATTTCACAAAAAAGATATTCACGCCCATCTCTGAACAATGACAGAGTTTACCAAACCGGCATCCTTGATTGATTGGTCAATGTTTTCAATCGGTTTGACTGGGAAAACATGGTTCAATGTGAAGTCTCTCGACTCAGCTGTCTGACTCTTGACAAAGTCAAAGATACTCTTGACTGAGGCTGAACTTTGGAACTTTTTCACTATTCTGCGACCATCTGTCAATCTAATCTGTACACTAGCATCTCCTCCTTCCTCTTCTTCGTTTCGCTGAGGATCATCTTCTTTCCTGTTTTGGTCTGTCGATGGAGCAGGAGCCACATGTTGAGGAGATTGATAATCTGGAGATACTGGGGATCCTAACCTCTGGCCCTGTCCATGGAAGCCTCCAAGTTTTCTAGGGGCAGGTTTGTATTCTTCATCCAACTTCTTTGTGACATTAACGTCAACATCTTGTCCATACTGCACATTCAACAGAGATAATGGTGCACGGCCACTATTCAACTCAGACAGGTATGTGGCGTTTGCAGGGTCATCATAGCGGTACAATTTCCCATCACCAACTTGAAACCCATCTTTCCAAAAAGTAATCGCCCTGGTAGCTTTCTCTAGCTTCTTTGGAGCATGACGTGTATTTCCAACTTGCTCAGATGGATTCAAAGAGTCACCTAGCTTGTACCCAACACCATCAAATGTCTGCTTGGGCGATGTATGCCCTGATTCGTCGTCGTCGTCGTCGTTGGGACGGTTAGGATTAGGACCACCTTGTTCTGCCTTCCTTAACAAATCCTGGACAAGATTTCTTGGTCCAGAGTTGGGCTTCTCAACGTTGATACCCGAACCTTCAGCTCCACCAGAGAAGAAGTTCTTCTCTTCCTCATCATCACTTCCACCAGCCAATTGGCTAAAACTCTTGAAGCGCGAGGACTGACCCGTCGCAGTGTTAGCCTTTGCAGTTTGGTTCTGGGAATTGACTGTTTGAGAGCCGGAGGAATGTCCTTGAAAAGGACCCTGCTGTTCTTCAGCAGGGGTTTCGCTTGGTGGCGCCTCCCTTTGTGTTGGCCCATTGTAGAACTCTTCTAGCGCCAATTCAACCTCAAAGTGGTTTCTCTCCAACATCGCTTCAGCAACAGATTGTTCTACGCCTGTGAGTTCAACAAATTGAGCAATAGAGGCGTATTTGTCGGCCATTGTGTGTCTGAGTATATCGTTTTGCACAACCAAACTACTTGTTGGTTTAATCAAAGAGGGAGATTTTTGGAGGGCGGTGGCGGCTCACCAACTGAAAATCGGTACGAGACACATGTTTACAGAAATAGGAACATTGATCGCCCGTTTATGTCAAAGTGGCAGAAGTTGTATAAACTACAGAACAGAAACAAACACTAATTTTTGTATTAATAAACCGATGTTGAAATCCCAGATTTCCCTTCGTAGTGAAGAATAAAGCTTTAAAATAATAATCATTAATAAAAATTCGTAACATCAAATCTCACAATGTTGAATAGTGAGGCTTGTCTAGGAGTGGGCAAGACTTATTTGTTTTGCTCACGGTAGAATTTGGCAGCTTCAACCATGTTGGTCAAAGAAGCCTTGGTCTCTTCCCAACCTCTGGTCTTCAAACCACAATCTGGGTTGACCCAGAATTTCTCGACTGGGTAGACATCCAAGATGGTCTTGATCTTTTGGATGAACTCCTCCTTAGATGGAATACGAGGAGAGTGGATATCGAACAAACCTAGACCAGCGTGGTTTGGGTAGTCAGAGAACTCTCTAATGTAGTTTGGATCATCCTTCTTGGAGAACTCAATAGAGACGACATCAGCATCCAAAGCCTTAATGTGGTTTGGATCCAAGTCTGAGTAACAGAAATGGGAGTGAATTTGAGTGGTGTTCTTAACACCAGCAGTAGCAATTCTGAAAGACTCAGCAGCCCACTTGTAGTAGGCTTGACGGGCCTCACCCTCTCTCAAAGGCAAACCCTCTCTCAAAGCTGGCTCATCAACTTGAATAACCTTGATACCGGCAGCTTCCAAGTCATTGACTTCATCTCTCAAAGCCAAACCCAATTGTAGAGCTTGAGTCTTTTGGGAAGCATCAACTCTTGGGAAAGACCATCTCAAAATGGTGACTGGACCAGTCAACATACCCTTCATTGGCTTGGTAGTGATGGATTGGGCATAGACAGACTCCTTGACGGACATTGGGGCTGGTCTGGAAACATCACCAACAATAATTGGTGGTCTGACGTATCTGGAACCGTATGATTGAACCCAACCATTCTGGGTAAAGGCAAAACCCTTCAATTGTTCACCAAAGTATTGAACCATATCGTTTCTCTCTGGCTCACCGTGGACCAAGACATCTAGACCAACTTCCTCTTGGAATCTGACAACCTTCTCGATTTCAGATTCAATGAACTTCTCATACTCCTCCTTGGTAATGGTACCCTTGGTGTACTTGTTTCTGTTGATTCTGATATCCTTAGTTTGTGGGAAAGAACCAATTGTAGTGGTTGGGAACAAAGGCAAGTTGAAGACTGGCTCTTGCTCTTTGATTCTCTCAGTGAAAGCAGCAGCACGACGGCCATCCTTGTCCTCAATGGCAGCAACACGGGCTTGGACAGCCTCGTCGTTTGTGATGGAAGAGGTGGATCTGGCCTGAACGGACTTGGCATTGGCAGCCAATTTCTCAGAAACGTCTTCACCAGAAACGTTCTTGGCAACGACAACAACTTCATCCAACTTTTGGGTTGCAAAAGAGAAGAAGTCCTTGATCTCGGCAGACAACTTGTTCTCATTGTTCAAGTCAACTGGAGTGTGCAACAAAGAGGAGGAGGTGGCAACAACAACTCTGTCCTTTCCCAACAACTCAATGGCCTTCTTGGCGTAGTCAGAGGCTTGGGCAAAGTTAGCCTTCCAGATGTTTCTACCATCAATGACACCAACAGACAAAGTTTGCTCTGGAGCCAAAGCAGCAGCGATTTGCTCCAATTGTTCTGGGGCCTTAGTCAAGTCAACGTGGAAACCAGCGACTGGCAAACCCTTGATGGCGTCCAAGTTTGGAACAACTGTACCAAAGTAAGTAGCCAAGGTGATGGCTGGCAAACCCTCTTGCTTAGATAGGTACTCGAAAGCAGTCTTGTAGGCGGCTTGAACGTTAGCTGGCAAGTCCAAAACTAGAACTGGCTCATCAATCTGAACATTCTTAGCACCGGCATCAGCCAACTTCTTCAAGATCTCAGCGTAGACTGGTAGCAGCTTCTCCAAAAGGGAAATTGGCTCCAAGTCCAAAGAGTCCTTGTCAGCCTTACCCAAGTACAAGTAAGAAACTGGACCAATCAAGACTGGTCTGGTCTCAACACCAAGGGCCTTAGCCTCCAAGTACTCAGCAACTGGCTTGTCACCGTTCAACTTGAACTCAGTGGAGTGAGAGAAGGTTGGTCTGACGTAGTGGTAGTTAGAGTCGAACCACTTGACCATCTCCAAGGCAGTAACATCGACAGCCTTCTCGGTCTCTCTAGCCTTTCTTTGCAAACCTCTACCCATAGCGAACAAAACATCAATTGGTTGCAGGTTGTACTTGGTGTAACGCTCTGGAATGGCGTTGAACAACAAGGAAGCGTCCAAGATTTGGTCGTAGAAGGAGAAATCGTTGGAGGCAATGATATCAACACCAGCAGCTTGTTGTAGCTTCCAGTTGTTGGCTCTGATCTCCTTACCAACCTTTTGCAGTTCCTCAATTTGGACCTTACCAGACCAGTAGGCCTCGGTGGTCTTCTTTAGCTCTCTTTGGGCACCAATACGTGGGAAACCTAGGACGGATGATTGAACCATTGTGGTGGATGTTTTGTTTGTGGGTGTGGTGTTATAAGAAAAGAGAAAAGAGTGAAATAGTGCGAAGAGATTCCTTTTATATTCATTTTTCACTCTTCCTTCCTCGGGGGCAAGTTGACATGTGTTAATTTATTGTGTTGTGGCCCTACCAGATCGGAGTAGACAGAGGAGTTCGACTGAAGGAGCGGCAACACTGGGCTTTTGAGACCCTTTATCCAAATCAAAAAACGTTATCTCTTGTATTAGAAGATCGTAAAATGCTAGTAGTAGTACATATTTCCTTTGTTCAATTTCTTTTCTTGCACATTGTGCAATTGTCATTTATATTTCCGAACTCAACTTTTTATCCTCGTTTAAGCAGAGTCAACTCACCTTCACGACGCAAAGAAAATTTTTTCACATGCCACTATGGGTAAAATGCCAAATCCGGAAATAAGCAAAATAGGTAGCCAACAGCACGTGATATTTCGCACTCAGTGAAAAAAGTTCAGTTTCTGGATGTGTCAGATAGAGTGAACTACTACACTACAGGTGTGTGTTCATTTTCTATCATTAACTTCATAAATCATTACTTCGCAATCTCCTTTATACGGCGCCTGTCACGCTTTACCAATGTCTCTAACATGCGGCCATTTGTGGTGAACAGCTCTATGATCATCTTCCGTATCGTCTGCCTGTACTTGTACACCTCCATGAACCTTAACACATCGTAGAATATCACTGGGTCTTCAAAGAATTCAGGATGGGACTTGGACAGCATAGTCAAGTCTTTTGACGATGAGTTCAAGAACACATGATTGCATAGGTTCCCAATCACTTTGAATAGTTTCTCCAATTTGCTGTTCCCTTCACAGTCAATCTCATCCACCAGATCAATCTTAGTATCTGAATCACTGATGTGATCACCTTTCCAATCCCAGGTCTCTATAAAGCCACCGATGTCTCGAGGCAAGCTAATAGCAATAGACTTGTGAAAGACATCTAATTTGGTGCTCCACCCAAGCTCATCCAAAATCTCAATTCCTTGGGATGTAGTCGAAACCAATCCGAGAACATGAAACGCACAATTTCTGACACTAACAAAAGGGGAGTGGCTCACAATGTTAGCCATATCTTCAATTGTCCCTTCAATATCAAGTGCTTCGATACCATGTTCACTGGCACTAATAAACCCAATGGACCACATACTGGCCTTCAATTTTAGTAGATCAACGTCATTGGTCTCTTCACTATCCAGATTATTAGAGTACACCCGAATGATATTGATGAATTCGGACATTACTCCCGATTCAATAATCAGTCTGAAGCCTTCTTGGGTTTTCACCAACTGGCCAAAGAAATTCAGAGGCATATCTCTAGACTTACGAGACCCCGCGGCCACAAGCCTCTCAATCTCCATGAAATAGTTCATATACTTGTTTCCATTTGTCCAAGCATCAAACTCTTCTGCTATCACACCTTGCTTGGTTAGATATTCTAAGCCCAAATCAGTGGACAAGAAACTCATTATGAGAGTTTCACATTCTTCGTTATCACAGAGTTTGAGAATCTCCACACTTGGTACCTTTCTAATGATCTGGTTCAAGTTGTCATCTGAAAGCTTACAATAGGTGTTCAAAATCCTCACAATCTTCAAGATCACCTCCTTATCTAGTTGATACAACTGGTCAGTCATCAACTCAATTATAAACATATTGGGAAGATCCACATCGTTGATTAACTTGGACATGAGATTGATCGCATGGTTCTTGATTTTCGGATTGCGACAATTTAAGAACTTGGAGAGAAGAATCTTTGAGTGTCCTCCATTCTTGGAAATGTTGATCTCATCCATGTACAGCATGAGTACATCTGGTCGCTTGAAGCAATCGTCACTGATGTGATGCATTATAGTGAATATTTTCCACTGTTCCAGCATCTTGATACCGTTCTCATCAGTGGAAAAGACACCCAGCATTTTAAAGTAGGCGTAACTCAATGTCGTAACCAGCCTATCTTTACTAAAAATTTGATCAGAGGCATAGAATCCACTGTAAGGATCCAACTGCGCTAGGCATTCAGCAATTTGTGGAACTATTTTGTTTTCACTTAGCAATTTCCGACCCTCTGCCGTTGATAGTAGGCTTTCAACGATATCACACCCGAGTTTCACAAATCTGATAGAATGTTTGGTCTTCTTAGTATTCGAGAACTTTCTCTTGAAGGGCCGGAAGAAAGACAAGAGTCTCTTCAGGAATTTAGTAGTTCTGTTGACTTCTTCTAGCCTTTTCCCATTCATAAAGGGACCCTTGAATAGTTCTTCAATAATTTCACAGTTCCACTTCGAGAAGTTCTTCGTCGTTACCACTTTAGAGTCCACAATCATTTGTTTCAACCTGAAATCGTCAATGAATACAGTCCCTGGATTGTTATGCACTTTTGAGCTTTCACTTATAGTTTTATCGAGTTTCTCCCCAACCGAAGGTTTTGGAAGTGTTTTGAGGTTTTGTAAACCAAGATTGATCCGAGCCTTGTTAGACTTCCTAGTGATCTTTTCCAGAGTGAAAGTAATCTTGGAAAGGTGATCCAGGTATTCACCATTCTGATAGAACTTGTCAAGTATCGGCTGTACAATATCATCTGGAACCAAATTAGAAACCAGACTGAATAATTCTGTTAGGAGGAAGCTTGCTTTGGTTTGGTTGATCTCATCAGTAGAGGTCTTTAGAACAAAGAGTAAACTGTCTAGCATCCCACAATGCAGAAAAACAACAATTAAATACGAGAGGTATTGTGTGTTCAACAGAAATTGCTGTTCGAGTTTTAAAGGAATGAGAACAATTTTTTGGGTGGAGCTTTTGCTTCCCATGGGGTTTATCAACAAAACATCAAGAAACAGATCCAAGAGCTTGGAAACCACACTGTTCACGGGATACTTCAGACATGATATTAATTCTCGCATAGGTAGACCTTTGTTCATGCAAAATCCATGTAATCCAGAGAAGCTCTTCATAAACATGGACAAGATAGTGGCACTATTATGCAGCTTTTCATTGTTAATATGACCCTTCACCGGAAAGTCAGTAAATGGGGATATCAGCTTTAGCATATCTGACAACTCAATATTGGATCTTCCCTGTGGTGAATTTAACAATGTCATTAACACGGTCCCAGGAAGCACTGACATGTCAAAGGGACCATCGATAATAAACTGAAGTAGACACTGTGGCGAAACAAGATCTGGCCGCAGCAGACAGAGCTCACATATCGTTTCGATACATATCTCCCTCAAATTATCATCCTGCTGCTCAGCCACAGAGAGGATGGCATTGGTAATTCCCTTTGTGATCTCATTGACACCCTCTGGTGTGTCAATGAACTCCCTCACCAACTTCAAAGCATGTTCTCTTTCAATATTATGTTTTGCATCTTTGGATAGGGAGATAACGACCATAACATCTAACCGTAGGGCTAAAAGCGATCTGATAGAATGAACGTCTTTGATGACATAGCGGCAGATTCTGTAACCCGTTGCCACAACTTCCTTTTTCTGGTGTGTGAGAAGTATTTGCAGTCGATGCCCAAAAGCATTGAAAACAAGATCTGCCTTGATATACGGATACTTCACTAGTAGCTGAATTAAGTCATTGCCCTTGGTGACGAGATAGTCTGGGTCCTGAGTCCGCTCTCCTAATGACGTGAGAAGGCCAGTAACTGTGAACGTGGGGCTCGCAATCCCTGCAAATGGGATATCAAATGAGGACGGCTTGTCATTATCAGACTCTGCAGTGAGAATTGAACTGACGTCGTCCATACCGAAGTCCATTTGAAGGAGGGCTGAAGTGGGAAAGCGGGTCGGAGGTACCCTCTGTGTGTTTTGTTTTTGTTTATTTGTTTCTGTTAATAGACACTTGCGCGAAAAAAAAATAACAAGTGGACTCCTCTAAGGGGATATATTATACTATCTATTAAAACTATTTGTTCTTCTTTTTTTCTTCTTCAGATGGTTGGGATGTTTCATGTGGAATTAAGACGATTCTTTCATATAGCTTAAATAGCTCATCTAATGCAATGACTGGTAGGGAAATCACCACAATTGCAATCCAATGATCTTTGTTCAACGGAACAACTTGGAACAATGCTGCTAGCCAAGGGATGTATAGAATAGTAAGATGAAGGACAATGGATAAAATGATTGCCAAAATCAGGTAAATGTTGTTCCAAAGTGGAAATGTGAGCAAACTGTCAGATTCACTCAAATTATTCATTGCGTTCAGCATCTCGATTATCACCAGAATGGATAAAGAGATGGTGGAGCCGTACTGAGAATGCGAGTTCTCAAACATTTCACAACCAATTTCAGGGAAATCGGTAGAACAGTGGTGGAATCTTGAAAGCTGGTTAAATTCGATCAGTGGACCGTTCTCGTATAGGACAAAGTACCAGACATAACCAAAAACAGTTGCGATACCGACATATGAACCAACCACAATGTATCTAAACAGCAACCAGCCACTAACCAGTGGATCATCCTTAGACTTTGGAGGCTTTGACATAATTTTAAGATCAGGCGGATTGAAACCTAGAGCAGATGCAGGCAAACCATCAGTGACCAAATTCACCCATAACAGTTGAACAGGGGCCAAAGCTTCAGGCAATCCAAGAGCTGCAGTTAAAAAGATAGAAACCACCTCACCAATGTTTGAAGAAATCAAATAACGGATAAACTGTCTAGTGTTATTATAAATCAATCTACCTTCCTTGACAGCAGTGACAATTGTGGAGAAATTGTCATCCTGTAGAAACAAGTCAGAGGCCAATCTTGCAACATCTGTACCTGAACCCATGGAGATTCCAATATCCGCCTTCTTTAAAGCAGGTGCATCATTGACACCATCACCAGTCATGGCAACAACATTGCCCTGTTGCTGGAGGTAATCAACTAAAATAGACTTGTGCACAGGTTCAACTCTAGCAAATAGTCTTACCTTATTCACAACATCAGCTTTCTCTTCATGAGAGAGATGATGGAATTCTCTACCAGTGAGGATCATGTTTTCAATTTCTTCCTCTTCAACATCATCAAAGATACCAATCTGTCTAGCGATCGCCTCTGCAGTCTTTGGCGAGTCACCAGTTACAACAATAACCTTGATACCAGCGTTTTGACATTCCTTGATCGATTGGATAACTTCTGGGCGTGGAGGATCAATAATGGCGGCGAAACCAACAAAAGTTAAACCAGTTTCCAGATATTCATAGTCAGCAGAACTCTGAACAGATTGTGCAACTGGTAATTCCACCGAGTCACTATATGCTAAAGCAATAATTCTATACCCTTCAGATGAGAGCTTATCAATCTGGGATGATAATTCAGCACGGTGAGCTTCAGTAAGTTGGGCAGTATGGACACTCCTGGATGATTGACTCAAGAAGAAGTCTGATCTCGCAATTATTTCCTCTGCTGCACCTTTGACTAGTAGTTCATACTTTCCTGAGACGGAAGAGGATTGAGTCAACACAGACATACTTTTACGATCTCTGGTGAACTCAAAGGTTGCGAGACGTGGATACTCAGAGACATACAGGTCTGAAATTGGAGTGATAGTCTTTGTGAAAGTCTCCAATTGACTTTGACTAGACAATTTCTCAACCAATATTTTCAGAGCAGCTTCAGTCGGTTCACCAATAGCTTTGAATGAATACTCCCCAATAGCGTTCTCAGATTTGGATTTTTCTCTAACAATATTGGCATCATTACAGACTGAGCTGATTTGGGAGATCTTATGAAGGATTGGGTAACGGGAGTCCGGAAGATTGATTTCGTAACCTGAATCATCAACAACCTTACCGTTTGGGTCAAAGGAATGACCAGTGATGGACAGGTTCGAGAGATTTGCACTATCAGAGTCGGATTGGAAGAAAACCAGATTGTGAACCACCATCTGATTTGTGGTTAAAGTACCAGTTTTATCAGAACAGATAATATTGGTTGAACCCAAGGTTTCAACACTGGATAGATTTCTTACAATGGCGTTTTGCTTGGCCATCTTCTTAGTACCTAAAGCCAAACATGTTGTGATTACAACAGACAGGCCCTCAGGAATAGCAGCAACAGCAAGAGCTACTGCAATTTTGAAATAGTAAATGGCACCTTTCAGGTAGCCACCATGAACGGGGTCATTGAAGTTGTTGAAATTGATCACCCACACAGCAATGCAAATCACCGTAATGAATTTTGCCAACAAGTCACCAAACTCGTCAAGTTTCTGCTTCAAAGGAGTTGGTTGTGAAATTTGGGATGTGATGTCGTTGTAGATATCACCGATCGCAGTTTTGTCACCTGTTTGAACAACAACAGCTCTAGAGTGACCAGAAACAACAGTTGTTCCAGAAAACAACATGTTCATTTGCTCTTGCTTCACAGCATCAATGATGTCAACAGTTTCAAACCTTTTTAAGACAGGCTCTGATTCACCAGTAAGAATGGATTGATCAATTCTGAGAGTTTGAGAATAGATCTTAATGATTCTTGCATCTGCTGGGACAATATCGCCAATGGATAGGTCAATAACATCACCAGGAACAAGATATTCCTGCTTTACATGAACCAATTTTCCATTTCTCAAAGCTTTTACATCGGAGGATGCGTACTCACTCAAAGCAGCAATAGCAGATTCAGCAGAACTCTCTTGCTGTACACCAACGATGGCGTTAAGCACCAAGATGGTCAGAATGACAATCGGATCCACCAAACTCGACCAAGACAGTGGATCATCTTCGGTCAGTGCCAACACAAATGATGCTATTGCTGATGCAAGTAGAATTAAAGTCAGCTGGTCCTGGAATTGGTTCAGAATCAAGATCAAGATTGAAGTGGATGATTCTTTTGGAAGTGCATTGAGACCATACTGCTCAAGTCTTTCTTCAACAACCTGGAAGGTGAGACCAGTTTGGGAGTCTGAGTCCAGTTCAACTAAGATGTCAACCACTGATTTGCTATATGCATCTGCCATTACACTCATTTAAAGACAGCAGAAACGCCTTTCTTTATAAGGAAATAGGTAGATGTTTTTTTTTCTTGATTGGATGGACAACACGACACGCACGACACCACACACAGATTTTATCTGATTAACCATCCATGATGGAACAATTGCCCAGGGCAGTGTTGGTCTTAATCCCATTTTACAAAGTTATTAAAACATGTCTCGTTATCATCTCCCAATGATACAAGGACCAATGGCTAGATGAAAAAAATATTCTACACTTAAAACAAACAAACACACGCGAGTAGCAGCCATTTACTGAAGATTCAATGATATGTCCAAGAGTACCTGGATCCCACCAGAATGGTGTAGTAAATATGTACAAGAAACTTGGGCTGGTCTTTGCGTGCACAAGATCCATGGATAAGTCATGTTACTTTTGAGGTTCATCAGCCTCATCCAGACCCTCACCATTCAGAAACTTGTTGATAGCATCCTGTACAGCAGCAGATTCCTCATCTAGTGGCGCTTCACTGATTCTTCTCTCACTGGAATCTCCACCCATTGATCTTTTAATCTTGTAGCCAAACTCCTTGATGTTTGAGACGTCCCAGCACCACCAGACACCAGTCAGGGCCATCGCAAACGATGATGTCGCCAGTAGAGAGGCATGTGTGACGGCAAAGATGGCGTCTTTCTGGAAAGAGAACTGAGGTGGGATGTGGTTAGCATTGAAAAGCTGAGGGATGTACTTTCTCGCCTGAACTCCACGGTAGGCCAGTCTGGCAGAGACTAGTGTCACTGCAGTGGCACCGTAGAAGTACATCATCTGCCTTCTGCGTCTCTCTTTGTGTTCCTTGGAGTGGCCTGAAAGGATCTCTGGGACTTGGATGCTCTGTTTCAGTTCACTCATTTTCCTCCTTGTACTTCCCCTACTATTAAATTACTTCTGGTTTAGGTATCGATGCCAGCTTCCTTTCTGTGACAAAAAAAGATAAATCGAATATGGCTAGAAACTGAATTCCGAGGGTAGAAAGAGGGAAAACAACTTTCAAAGCCCTTCTCTTTCTCTTCTACATCCCACTACTCTCACTATCAAACGGATCCCCCACCCCCGCCTCCACCTCCCCTCCTCAATATATACTAGATTTCACCTTCAAAAGAAGTATACACAGCACACGATATGCATCCACAACTAGATTCTCCGAGATTCATCTCCTGCTCAGAAGTCATCCAGGCTCTTGAAGAGTGCCACCAAAAGTCTTATCTACAGAGATGTTTCGGTGTCTGCAACAACGAAAAGGATGCCTTGACCAAGTGTCTCCATGAGGCTAGACTAGAGACCCAGAAGCACTTGATTTTGCAGAAGAAGGAGAAGCAGAAAAAGATGAAGGAGACTTGGAAGAAGTTGAAAGAAGAGGAGTATGGTGAGGACCAGTTATTAAAGAAGCTCTTAGAGAGAGAGCAGGCAAAGAAGGACTCCTCACAATAGCCCACATCAAGCACACACGCGCGTGCCCCTTCCTTATATCCATTGAAAAAATAGACATGTACATAGCTAACTAGTAGTAATCACCATTCTAATTATACAAATGCAAGAGTCCTCCCTCTCTTAGTCCCATGCGAGCGACACATCCTTTTTTTCTCTTCTTCTTTTTAATCTTGACGGGACTTCAAGTATCTCTTGATCACCTTATCCTTGGTTATAATGTAGACTACAGCACCCCAACCAGAAAGTGCATCACGGTCAGCAGCATTCAACAAAGCCTGTGAAATCGTCTCAAACAAGTCTTCTGGCTCCAGGTTTGGTTCATACAAAGATTCACACATACCGTACAACTGATCAGAGGCTGTACCACTCACAATGAAGTCCTTAGCAAAGTCAATGCAACCAATCAAGTCGAACCCACAGATAAATGGTTTGTCCGTTATAGAATTTATACCCGCAACGACTGGGCCAATAAAGTAAGGTCCGAATCTCTTCTCATACAGTGTTGATGAGACAAGGTTCGCAAAAGACTCTGGTTCAATTTGTCTCTCTTCTCTTAGCTTATAAAGATTAGTCTTGAATCTGAAAACCTCAGATAGTGTTTGTGCGTCAGTTGCTAAACCAGTTAGCCCCAGGTAGACATGGCCATATTGATACACCTTCTCGAATTTATTAGAAAGGCCGAGTGATTGGTTACCGAGACGTAGATCGGAGGCAATAGCAACACAGTCTTTACCGACCATGGCAACAACTGAACCACCTTTTCTTCAATGTTAGTAGCTGAATGCTGAAAGATTAATCAAAAATTGGTGTGTTGAGCTATATATCTTAGAGAAGGAGGGAGGGTCTGGTGGCAAAACACACCACGATTCGTTCGCAACATCACACGCCTATTGGGAAAGCCTGAGTCAATTGCAGAAAGAATCAGCAATAGATACAAGAACACCTTGGAGAAGACAAACATACCGTTAATGGAACTTGGATCGGACATCTTGGTACTTTAGAATATGTGTGTTTGGTGGCAAAAACAGGTTGGTGATAATAAGTAATTAGTGTTTTGATTTTAATTTTGGTTTCCCACCTTCGCGAAAATCCGTGTTCTTCTCCCAACATCATTTACACCAGCATATGAAAGCCTCCAATTACTCAGTCTATGTACAACAATTTATTCATATACAACGTACTTGCGCAAGTTTTCTGGGATGCTCTCATATAGGCCTTTAGCTTCCAACCACTTCTTGGAGAAAATACGGTCACTGTATTTGTGACCCGAGTCAGCCAACACGGTGACAATATTGGAGCCTTCTGGCAGGTCTTTAGCAACCTTTGCAGCTGCCACAACGTTTAGAGCACCGGTACCACCTAGATACAAACCTTCCTCATCTAATAGTCTATAGATCATTGCGATGGTTTCTTCATCAGGCACGAAAATAGCCCCATCGGCATTATCAATGTCTTGTTTCAAGTTATCAGTGATTCTGCCCTGACCAATACCTTCGGTGAAGGAGCCACCTTCTCTATTCAACTCTTTTCCCTTTGATTGCACATATGAGTAGATGGAGGAGCCTGGGGGATCAGCTGGGAAAACCTTGGTCTTACCATTCGAGACGGATTTTAGGTAGTTCGCAACACCAGAGAAGGTACCACCAGTACCAGTAGAGCAGGTGAACGCATCAACCTTTCCATTGAGCTGCTTCCAGATCTCAGGACCAGTGGTTTCAATGTGTGCCTGTCTGTTGGCCAAGTTGTCGAACTGGTTAGCCCAAACAGCATTTTCTAAGCTGTCAGCGTGTTTCTTGGCCTTGTGGTTGAAGTTCTCAGGGTCATCATATGGTTTTGGTGGAACAGGGAACACCTCGGCACCAAGAAGTCTCAAGGTATCAATCTTATTTTGTGCCTGTGTGTTTGGGATATAAATGATCAGATTATAACCTCTTGAGCGACAGATGTGCGCAAGACCAATGCCTGTGTTACCAGCGGTAGACTCCACAACCGTGCCCCCAGCTTTCAAAAGACCACGTTTCTCAGCATCCTGGATGAGATAAAGGGCAGCACGATCCTTGATTGATCCACCCGGGTTTTGGAACTCTGCCTTACCATATATGTTTCTCTTTAACTCATCACTTAGCTTGTTCAGCTTGATTAGTGGAGTGTTCCCGACAGCACCAGCAATACCTGATTCACTGAGAATAGGAACGAATTTCTGAGACTTCAGAGCCGTTGAAGAGAATTTACGGACAGCAGATTTGGCCAACATTTAGAGCTTTCAGATCACGGTAGCCAGCAGCAGATTGGAGGGAAGTAGAAAGAGAGAGCCCATAGGAACATCTTCATATTAATGATACTAAAAGCTAAAGTCACGTGCAATTTCGTAAGAGGAAATCTAAAAACTAGACCCTCCTTTGTGTAACCTTTTAGAATTGGATTGGAAGGACTATTCTCTTAGAGATTATGACATCGAATAAAATTAGATCCGATTTCTAGTTGAGGGGTTGTGTGTGTTGTTGTGTTGTATCCTTTGAGTAATTGAGATGTGTACTGTCAAATTCAGTCAGAGCTCTCTATGTAGATCACTTAGGTTAGAATGAAGAGACAATTACTGGGGAAAGGACAGGAAAACATGGTGCTGATATTCAGCCACCACACGTTCCTCCAGTCTATGATTATCACTCGGTCGTTAAATTATATGTGGCTATCTCATTGTGAAAAGTCGCGAAAGTTTTAGAGCGCGTCACATTTATCAACAACAGCAGCTTCCAAAGCTTACATTCACTCTCTGAAAGCAGCTCAGATGTCACAACAGGGACCGACACTTCACTCTTTTACTACAGCTTCTGTGACAGCTCCAATGGGAACTTTCGTTTCCGGGGAGGCAACTACAGCCATTGAGGAACAGGACCAAACGATGGATGGTAATGACGATACACATGATTCCGTGGGTCAGGAGCGTGATGAGACCATAGAAGATGACAGCGAGACCAAAGCAACAGAGACTGTTGCTAATACTGCTGCTAACACTGGTGATAACGAAGATGACAATGAAAATGACCATGAAAATGATAATGAAGATGATGAGGGTCCGACAGGTACATCAAGTCTTCCCCTTTCAAAAATCAAAAAGATATTCAAAGCTGATCCAGAACATGTCAGTGCTTCAGAGGCCGCTGTATTCAGCACAGCTATTGCGACTGAACTTTTCATACAATACTTTACAGAACAAGCCTCGCTCATTGCCAGGTCAGAGAAAAGAAAGAAGCTCCAGTACAAAGATTTTGCAAGTGCTGTATCAAACATTGACCAGCTTTTTTTTCTGGGCGATACTGTTCCAAAGACTTACAACCTCAAGAGCCTTGTTGAACAGAACAAGGTCAGAGTGAGCAATGATCCAAACACAAAGCCACTAGAGAAGGGACAAGGTGTCCTTAACTTTGGGAAGAAGGGTAAAGTTGTTGCGAAGAAAACAAGTGATGACGAAGACTTTCCTGAGAGTGATGATGAGCTTGATCTTGGTGAGGTGTTCCCAAACTCTGCCGTCTTGGAGGATCAAATTGAATCTGAAAATACCGATGATGAAGATTCGGTTCAAGAGATACCTGTGCGCAAGGACAAGGATCACGATATCATAATGAACTAGTAACATAAAATAAAATTGTTAAGAACTACACTTCCTTTTCGTAATAAAATGCGTCAATTCTGTTCTTTTTTTGTGCTATAATATTTACAGGTCCTTCTCCATTATCTACTATCCTCTCTCAATGTACTTGTTTCTTAGCTGAGAGGCCTCAGTCTCAGTCTTACCATAGAACACATACTCTCTTAGCTTTGTGAAGTACAATTTTGAATCCAACGCACCCTTAGCGTAGCCTTTGTAGTCATTTTTGATTTGTGGAGCATTAGGTGAAACCAATGGTTTGAGACTGCTATTGAAGTTTGTAGGAACGACAAATGTTCTAACCTTTTCCCAGTTTATTCTGTATAAACCTTTTCTTGTGTGTGTACCTACACCAGATGATCTGGTACCTTTGTAGAAGTTCTTGTTACCTTGTTTAGTGGTCAAGGCATGTCTCTTGGTACCCGTTCTGGTTAGACCGTAAAAGGCAGACCCATCTCTCTCTTTCTTCCATGGTTTAACTAGAAACTGCACTGCAGACTCCTTGAACTGCAAAGAACTGGTAGCTCTCATTGTGATGCTGTTATTGTAGGTACAGTTTGTTTCGCAATTGTTTAGTCCCAATGAATGTCCATGGATTTTTTTTCACCAAAAAAGTCTGATTATAGGATTATGTAATCCATACTTCTGTGATTATCCGGGTAACATGAGACGATTACGCTTGGCCTTGGATGGCAATGTAATGAGCATGGGGATCAACAATCGAGTGAGTAAACGTTTGGGAAGACTACTGATAGACCAATATAAACCCTGTAATCATAAAAAATCATAAAACACCAATCAAATCATAAAATAAATAAAAAAGTAGTTGAAAAAACAACCTTAACAAACGCATGCACAAATCAAAAACACGTTCTAAGCTCTTATGTACACTTTGTTCAAGAAATCTATCTCTCTGCACAAAACATGCCAGTCAACATCTCTTAACCATAGGTCTTCCTTCTCACCCTCATCTTCAAATGAATCATTGTTATCTCCTGATGTCTCCACTTTGCTGTGGACTGGACTAGAGCTTGGGTTCACTTGTCTCAATGGTACTGAGTTCCCAAACTCCAAAATGCTTGAGAGAGATACTTCAGTCAAGACAGAGTAGTCAGACAAAATAGACCCAATAGATCCTGATATATTTGCTTTGTCCATATTGGTTTTATCCACTCGGGTCTTGTCCTCTTCCTCATCGTCATCGTCATGTTCGAAACTCAACTTCATAGGAGAGCCCAAAGTTTTCACCACTCCTTTTGTGGACACTAATTTACTTGGCTTCCTCAACTTCAACCGCTCTGATTCTTCCCACTTCACAAGCTCATACATGAATCTCAAGTTTGGTTGGATAATGATATTCAACCTTCTCACTCTCACGAAAATGTAGGCTTTAATCAAATTGATCTTGAGCCGCTTCATCACCTCAGCAATGCAAACTGTTGCTGATCTCGACACACCAACACGACAATGGACCAATACTGGTTCATTGTTCTCATAACCTGCGTTTATAAATTCAAGGATGTCTTGAAGATTATGGGTGAGCATGTCAATACCATCATCCTGGACATTATCAACTGTCATGAGTTGCACAATGGGACAGTCACCTTGGAAATTCTTCAGAATAGAGATATTCGGATTGACAATTTCTCTTTGAACCTGATATGTATGCTCTTGTCTGTCAAGCCATGTGAGACTCTCTCCCACCGAGACAATTCTCTTGATATTCAGTTCCTTTAGAAGATCAAACTCGTTTGCATGATTAAGAGAACCCAAGTAAAGATGGGGTAGAACACGCGATGGTAGAGACCCATTAATCTGAACAAACCAGTTTCTCTCTTTGCTTGTGAATAGATACTTGTAGATGATTGCATCTGAGAGGATCTCAAGATCATTGGGCCCACTAAAATTGGAGTTCACAGGAGAGTAATGGATCAAAATGTCCTCAATCTTGGAGATCAGTTGAACATCAGTTGGGAACAGGAAAAATGGGCGACCGTATTTTTTATGCAGTTTCATAGTCACTTTGGATAACGGTTCACCAGTTGCATATATCATGAAGAGAACAACCAAAAGTGATGACTCTGTGTAACCATCTGAACAGTACAAGAGTGAAGGTTCACCAGGAGAACTTCTCATGTAGATCACCTTACACATGTTGATAATAGCAATCAAATCGGTGTCAGTGCAATCGCCCATCCCAATTGATCCTGATGGAGGGAATTCAAGAAAAACTCCTTGGTCATTAACAAAATCTTTGGACAGCAGCTTCCCCAATGTGTCAATTGAGGGAAAATTTGCTCCTTCAGAACATGAAACAAATATTTTCCAATCTGCAGCAGCTGGATTGACGAGTAGATCTTCTCCCTGCTCCATTATCTGCCCCTGAGTAACTAGTAAGGTGGAGTTCTCAGGATCAATGTAAAGTGGAATGTCAGTTTCTGCACGCTTGGGTGGATTTGTGAAACCTTTCGTTCTTAGGGTCTCGTAGTTTGTATTGTTGCCGACCCATACATTAGGGAGAGTTTCAGTTGCACTTGACATCTTGGAGATTTCAAACTTCTCTCTCAGGAGATAGTTGTTCTCCCAGTTGCTGAATAGCTTGAGCTCAGCTAGCGTACAGATGTTGCCCTGTATCAGATTAGTATCCGACTCCTTCAGAACATCTAAAGCCAGAAGTCGAGAGTTATCCTTTGACTGGTAGAAGCTGACATCGTTCTCCTTTAACAGCAATGTGGAGCATAAAAGATCAACCAGTTCAGGGTTGTCCACTGCGTGTTTCAATTGGGCAAAGTATAAGAGTCTTGCGACAGATTCACATTGACAATGGGTGTCTTTTGAAAGATGATCTTCCCTGAAACAGTAAACAATAAAGTCAGAAATCTGGGCAACCTTTGATACCTGGATATGGAAGTTTCTTAAGGAGATACCTCTTTGTGGATCGAGATTCTTGAAAATTGGTAAAGACTTAAGTTTCAGGCAGTCTTTGAACAATGTCTCTAGAATGACATGATGCTGTGACGCATCCTTCACAAAACTCAAGTCTTTCAGGAAGTCACTTAGAACAACTAGGAGATCCTCCTGTGAAACTTCTAAAGGTTCCAAAATCTCAACAACAGAAATCGATCCCTTCAAAATCCCAGATGCCGGGCCATCTATAGTAGTGGTCGACTGCACTGGGATCAAACCTCTGTAGTGGGAAGGAATCTTGGATGATTGCTTAAACACATCAAAGTTGTTTCTATCAACTGTGGTAAAATTGGAGAGAGAATGAAGGAAATCACGTTGGTTGTTATTGGAATGATGTATGCCGTGGAGCCATGGGAACACAAGATCACAGTCAGGTAGTGGTTGAGTATAGTGCAAGTTCATAATGGCCTTCATTTGGTCTTGTGTGATCAACTTGATAGAAAACAAAGGATCAAGATTAGCATTACCACTCAGATAGTCCAAAGGAGACTTATTTTTAGCAGTAGAGCCATGGGCCGTTATCGAAGCGTTGGAATTTTGGCGAACTGTCTGTGGAGTTACAGCTGTATAGTTTGAATCACCATTATCATCTTCAAAAGAACAACACTCTCCGTCTGGATATAGGTTAAATGAGTCAAGATTTGAACGAAACTTGCTTCTCTGGGAAGTTGATGCACTGCTGTTAGCCCGTTTACTTGCTCTAGTTGGTTCGGGTGGAAACGTGCGTGGACTGTGGACTTCAGATAAGGAGTAATCAGAACTAAGATCGCCTACCGGCTCAGTCACAATACAACTAACATCCGTATTGCTTCTTGGGGATGCTGAACCATCCCTTGTATGGGGTGGAAGTGACTCAAAATCGGTCATTATGCCCGATGTTGTTAAACAGACCTGATGTGTTGTATAGTGCGTGTGGGGGATTTTTTAATCTTTCACGTTGGCTAAAAACGGAAGCTGGATGGATATTATCTTTTGACCTTGCGCCGCTGAAAACAGGTGTGTGTGGTATCCACAGTCAAGTGTGATTGTGAGAAGACCTTAGTGGATCAGATAGAAAGCCGTTTTAAGTAAAAGATGAGTTTTTGTGTGTTGGTTGCAAATCTGGACTGGTTGTTATCACAAGGCGGGAATTTCAGCCCTTTCCGGGTTTTTGTTTTTTCCCCCAAGGTTGATTACTATCGCTTACTTAATCTCTACCACGCCCCATTGCAATTACCTCTACTATCAGATCAATACCACAAATGATTAATGAATCTATATATTTCTGTGTTTCTAGTAGTGATTGAGAGCCCAGAGTCTGGCCTTCCCTGCCAAGTTACCAACACATAGCATTTCACTGTTTGGACTAAACTTCACAGCAGTGACACGTCCAAGTGGGGTACCTGAAGTTGGCCAATTCTGAAACACTTTGAAGCTTGGGACATGAACCAATCTCAGAGCGTCCTTCTTTGCTCTGCTTGCAATACACAATATTTGGCCATCATGACTGAACTCAAGAGAGGAAATAGTATTCACAAGGTTCTCCACAGTGCCCGCAGGTTTGCAGGTTGTTCCTTGTAGACGGTCATAGATGTTCACGATACCACTGGCACTACCAATGGCACACCATCTGTCATTCTTACCACCTAGTTTGATCTTGGTGATACTCACCCCTGTTTCATCATCCCATCTCTTTGACACCTTCTGTGTGGTCATGCTAAACTCCCAGACCTGACCGGCAGAGTTCACACCCACAATCAAGTCTTCATCACACCCCCAGTCAAAGTCAACAATTGTTCCTTCAATCTTAAAGCCATGCACCCATTGGGAAGTCTGGGCTGAAAGAATGTTGATCCAACCGTTGTTGCCCTGGAGCGCAATCAACTTACCCTTAGACGATAACTTGAAGTGTTCAAATGTTCTTTGTGTGGCTTCGTGTCCATACATTCTAGTAATCTTGTCGACTGCTCCAGAGTTGAGATCCCAAGTGTACATGTACCTTCTTCTACCACCAGCATAGATTTTGCTGATGTTAAAATCTGGATTGAATTCTGCAGTTTGGATGGATGAATCTCTGAAGTGGATTGTAGACACCACATTGTTGTTCTTCCCATCAATATTGTAGATTCTGACAGTTCTGTCATAACCAGAGGTCAAGAGTAATGGGTGTGTAGGATGGAAGGAGATAGTTTGAATGGCAGATTTAGATGGGTGTTTCTGATTCGCATCCTTCAATCTCGTTATATCTATCTTTGAATGTGGAAGAAGCTTTGAGGCATTAGTGTTGAGCAGCTGCTTGTTTGATTGAAGAATCTTAGCTAGAGCTCTGATGTCTCCGCTCTCTGTCTGATCATTTTCTTCGTCTGAGTCAATCATTTGGGTATCAGAGTCTTCATCGTCGTCAGAGGGATCCTCCTGATCAGCCCATTTCGGTCTTGGATAGATCTTCTCAAACTGTGATCTCAATCTCAAAACATAGTGCTTCCCACTGATTCTGTCATCCGTCTCCACTTTCCGGAGCTTGATCAACTTCTTAGACTGTAGTAGTGATACGCTAGTACCTTCATCTTCGCTATCCACCCAAGCATCACTCTCCTCTTCCTCCTCCTCTTCCTCGTCGAGTTTGGCCTCCTCATCAACGTCCATACGGTCCTCTTTTTGTCCATCATCAACAAAGAACAACTGATCATCATGCACATCCTCCATCTGATCCTCTTCATCACTTCTCTCTTCATCACTGCCCGAGTATTCCTCAGAGGACTCGTTGTACAAATCTTCAATGTTCTTCAGTCCTTCGTCAAAGCCTTCCAAATCCCCAAAGACGAGCTTTTCCAAAACCAACTCTTCCTCATCCTTTGCAGGAGGAACAATGTCTTCTTTTATGAGTGATTCAACCATGTTTAAGCCTGAGAAATTGGTATTATCCTATGGTACGATTAACATAATCTTCTCCTTCACATACTAAAAAAAAAAATTTTATGTAGAGGCAAATTCATCTCATCTCCAAGTCACGTGAAAAAAGTCACGTGTATATCAAAAAGGGGATTGGAGTGGTTTCCTGAAAAAATCAACAGAAGATTTGTTACAAAGCCCTTTAGACTTCAGGCCTCAAGTAATTATTGAACTATCAACATGGTTCTGTGAGTATCTTTGAAAAGCTACAAGAGACTGAAGGTTTATACTAATATTTTATCATAGCAAGAATTCCCCTTATCATGATCCAAGAACCTTTAAAATGACACCTGCCATGATCAGAGCCAGAAGACCTTACTTCTGGAAGAACGCTGCTACATTCGCTGTCTTGTCCACTATCACTGTCAGCGTGTATTTCTACACCTACTCATTCTTGGGTAAGGATACCTTTGATGATGTTCCTATCCCACCAATCAACGACGAGGAGTTGAAGAAGTTGAAAAAGGAGTACGAGGCTGAGAAGGCAGCAAAGAAATAGAGCGATATCCTACCACAGAGGAGGGATCAAACGGTATGCTGCCTTGTACATATATAGGGATTTGTTTGTAAATAATGATTTTTTATGCTTACGATATTGTTGAGAACAGATAAGTACCCTTTATTATAAATTCTCAATTAAATCAAATCAAACTATAGAACCATTGTTGCTTGGTTTAAACCTCGTGTAATCTTCGATTTCCATTTCCCTTGCCCTCAATATAAGACTTTCTCTCACATATTTGTGACTCACCTTGTTGTCTCCATACACCGTGTTACCTTTATCATTATCCTCAAGATCATAATAATCCTCCCATTGATCCTGGAAGACTTCACTATCACTGTTGCTAACATAATAATCGGAGTTTTTAACAGATTCGTTCAAACTTGTTTGTGAGTTGGTGAAAACTGCGTTATACTTCTCAGAATGAACTGGATCATGAAACATTTTGCGTTCAGGGAATGGACCATTGTTCAATGAAGCTTGGGAGTTGAACCGGTATGGGTATTCTGGTTGAAAAGGAAGATCGATATCGCTCTCATTTCGAACAAACGAATTCGCTCTCGAAGACTTGTGATAGACCTGTCCGGGCCTTGTAATAATCGGATCTCTGAATGGATTAACGTCAAGTGTACCTGCTTCATATGCAGCCTTTTCACTGATCAATTGATTCTCCGGAATCACACAGAGCTCAGTGTCTGAGTTGTTTAGTTGGGAGTAAGGCCTTATTGGAGGAACTCCATCCAACGAATCGAACGTAGAGGTATTTGAAAGTTTCCCATTTGGTGGATTCATAAAACGGCTGGACAATGATGATTCTGAGCACATAAATTTGAGGACCGGGATGCTAGGTTTCTCAAGAAGTTTCTCGTAACTTTGGTTTGATTTGGAGAACTTGGAGCCTTGAATATTTCTGGGATATTTATTGAGGGCATCCTTTTTGAATTTCCGAGCCAGTTTCTTGACAGTTTTATCGACCTTTATACAAACGAACTGGCGTAAGCTCTGGAACCGTAACCTATGGAGAATTTTGTAGTACACAGGTATGGTGAAAACAAGTGCAGAGAACAACTTAGCCATGAAGAAGATCCAAATAAAGAAGGAAATGCACATACCGTAGAGAATCAATGCCTCATTTCTATTGGTGATGGATATGGCTTTAAGTGTCTCCCAAAATTGTGTCTCGATATTTAGGACAGACCACAATGTCAATGCATTTATGACTTGTCTAGGTGAATCGGCCAGAATGAGCTTCTTGGAACTATGAAGGGTAAAATAAGTGTAAAACGCTGTCTTTTCAAACCCACCACTCGGGTTAATTACATTCAAAACACAAAACTGTCTATAACTCTTGATGGACCTTAGCGTTCTAGCAAAATGGTTGGTATAAGTCAAGGAGATGTTCTCGGTTCTGTAAACTCTGAATCCTCTCAAGCCCTCAAATATCAAAAGAAAAATGGAACAGATAATGCATGCTGCGAAAAGCCACTTGGAGATCTTGAATGATATGTATGGTTTCACTTCAGATGTCCAGGTATTAAAAGCCAGAAGCCTCACACATGTATACAGATCAATTCCATACATAGCTGTTTGTAATAAAAGAAGAAACCACATTAGTAAGTAGTTCCATACTGTTGAAAATCTGAAGTTTCTGAAATGATCTATCTCTATGAATGAGAATAGGTTGTTGTCGACTTGGCGTTCCCAACTAGACCCGAAGATGCCCATGATAAATGCTGATATCACTTATAAAGCTGGTGATTGTGCGTTGAACAATTTTATAAGCGAATTGAGAATATGTGTCATATTGATGAGTCTGAAGCAGAAGGGGTAAAACAGACAAGCTTGACAAAGCATCAATCTAGATTTAAATTTTTGAGCTCAAAGGGTCACAACAAAATGAAACAGACCTAAAACATTATTCATTCTTGATTAAGTAATCGATCTAGAATTTTATAAGATTGAAGAGTTACATAATCCAAACCTCTATAAATAACTTTGGATTCCAAACAACCAATCTTATCGTATGGGTATTCCACCAGTACGGAAGTGGTGATGTCAACCCCCCTTGAATCAATATTCCAAGTACTCAGGATGTTTGAAACATCTCTCTTCCTGAGGAGGAACAAACTGGGCTTTAACCCTTGGTTGTATGGCCCGGCTCATATTACTTTAAGAAAGAACACAGTATCCATCTAGAGAGATCCTCAAATTCAATCAGTTATGATTCTCAGACGCGAGTGAGATGTTTTTTTGTACTGTTTCACCTGCCAAACTGTCTTTATCTGAAGTACATTTTGGAAGCCTATCGGGCTCCGGAACACGAACAAACACCACACCCATAAAGGATTAAGACACCACCTTGTCCGTATTCGGCATCTCAAATACCGTTACGACCAGCACGCTGTTATAGCGATGTGTGATTTAATTTGCATTTTCTCTGTGGGGGTGGAACTGACTAATTCTATATCGCTGTATGACGACGCATTTGAGTCAACTCCGAAGACATTCTGACTGTCTGTACATATCACACCGTACTGGTACTGATACTGGTAACCAAGCAACACACAAAACTGCTAAAGAGGTGTCCAACCCACATGCGGCTTGATGATATAAATACTCTTGTCTTTCTTCCCTCTAACGATTCCTGGTTGCATCAATTCCTCAAACAAAACTATTGACATGTCCAGAACTGCTCTCGTTACAGGTGCATCGCGCGGTATTGGGCGTGCTATTGCTCTTCAATTAGCCAAAGATGGCTATAATGTCGCCATTACCGATTTGGCTGTCCAAAAGGATGCTGCCTACGAGACTGTTGAGACCATTAAGAAAGAATTCGGTGTCAATGCTCTGTTCGTTGAAGCTGACTCTTCCAAGAGAGACCAAGTGTTCAAGGCTGTAGATCTAGCACACAAGGAGTTGGGTACTTTCAACACTATTGTTAACAATGCAGGAATCGCCCAGATTGCTTCTATTGCCGATATTACTGAGAATGACTTTAGAAAGATCTCCGACATTAACATTGGCGGTGTCCTATGGGGTATGCAAGCAGCAGCAGCTAAATTCAAAGAATTGGGCAAAGGGGGTAAGATCATCAACGGTTGTTCCATTGTCTCTCACCAAGCCTTCCCATTATTAGGTGCTTACTCTGCGTCGAAGTTCGCTGTCAGAGGTTTGACCCAAACAGCTGCTAAGGAACTGGCCTCACAGAAGATCACTGTCAATGGTTACTGTCCAGGTATCGTGCTGACCCCAATGTGGGACCTAATCGACTCAAAGATGGCTGAGATCACTGGTGCTGCTCCTGGAGAGACCGTCAAAAAGTATATTGAAGGCATTGCTCTGGGGAGAGGCTCAGAACCCCAAGACATTGCCAACTTGATTAGTTTCTTGGCTAGTGAGAAGGCTGATTATATCACTGGTCAATCTTTGGTTGTTGATGGTGGAATTGTTTTCACCTAAGCTAAACTTGAACATCATACTGAATAGATTTAGCTGAAGATTATAACGGATTGTAGCCTTCTGGTAATGCAAATTGTAGTTCATTTGAGTAGTGGGAAGCTCCGCGACACCATCACGCTTATGTCATCACAAAGCCGGGTAACACATGCACTCTTTTATCACTCAAAATCGAAAAGGATATAGGGCGGCGACTGCATATACAAATTACAACAAAAAACACAGTCCCAGAAACTGGTTATCTGGCATTGAAAGACTATCAAGGGTACACATGAGCGCGATTTCAGCCGATACTACGTCTCTTCAGAACATATTTCAGGGACTAAAGTCCAAGTCTGCTCTCGAACGAACCGTTGCCGTCACTGAGCTCCGAAATAACTTGGTTACTACTGCCAGGGAATCATCATCTGAACAATTCACACGATACTCCAATGAAATCAACAACAAGATCTTTGAATTGATTCATGGGAGTGATGCACAGGAGAAGATTGGTGGTATCATGGCCGTGGACACCCTGATTGAGTTCTTTGGGGGAGAAGATAAGCCAAATCAAACCTCTAGATTGGCAAATTACTTAAGATACTTGATTCCTTCACAGGATGTTGAGATTATGAAACTTGCAGCAAAAACACTGGGAAAATTGGCAATCCCAGGTGGTCCATTGACTTCTGACTTTGTGGACCATGAAACAAGAAGTGCAATTGAGTTGTTACAGGTTGAGAAACAGGAGTCTAAGCGACACGCTGCTGTGCTGATAATTGCCTCAATTGCTGAAAATTCTCCTACTTTGTTCTATTCTTATGTTAATACTATTCTAGAGAACATCTGGAGCGCTTTGAGAGACTCAAAGTTGATAATCCGAATTGATGCAGCGTATGCTCTAGAGAAGTGCCTTGATGTGGTCTATGAAAGAGATTTGAACTTGAAAAAGAACTGGTTTAGTAAACTGATAGAGGGTGCATCGCAGGGTTTCAAAATCAATACCTCTGAATCGATTCATGGCTCTCTGTTGGTATTTAAAGAGCTGGTGAAGAAGGGAGGAATGTTCATCCAAGACAAGTATGATGCTATCTTTGAGACTACTCTCAAGTACAGAGAACATAAGTATAACATTATCAGACAAGAGGTTACTCATATAATACCACTATTAGCAGCTTATAATCCTCAGAAGTTTGCCGAAAGGTACTTGCATCGCACATTGCTGTTTTACTTGTCACAATTGAAAGAAGAAAACGAGCGTGCAGCCATTCTAATATCTATTGGTGATATTGCATATGAGGTAGAGGGTCAGATCGCTGCTTACTTGGATGCAATCTTGGATAACATCAGAGAAGGTCTAAATTCCAAGTCTAGGATCAAGAAGGATATTGAACCAGCGATATTCTACTGCATTGGAAAATTGGCACTTGCTGTGGGGCCAGCACTAACGAAGCATCTACAAAGGGATATTTTAGATCTCCTGCTTTCGTGTGCACTATCTGATTACATGAGAGAATGCCTGATAACACTGTCGAAGCGTATTCCACCTATTGAACAAACCATCAACTCTAAGATGCTTAATCTTTTGAGCTACACACTTTCAGGAAACGCATTTTTACCACCTGGTTCTCCTAATTTTGCCAACAAAATGAATGGACAAGCCGCAAGCCAATTCAGAGAACAGATGTCATTGAGGAATGGGCTCTACAATAACGACGACAACTTGATCATTCAAGCATTGACGATGCTGTCCACTTTCAACTTCAAGAACGAGTCACTTTATGAATTTGTGAGGTTTTGTACAATCACTTACATTGAGCATGAGAACCCTGATGTTCGAAGAGTGGCTGCAGTTACTTCATGTGATTTATTTTTGAACGACTCTGTATGTTTCCAGACTTCTAGTTATTCACTGAATGCTGTTGCGGAAGTCCTTGATAAATTATTGACTGTGGCCATCACTGATCCGGTGTCCGAAATACGACTGGATGTGTTGAATTCCCTTGGAAAGAACTTCGACCCACAATTGTCACAGGCTGACAATGTGAGATTATTGTTCATGGCCTTGAATGACGAAGTCTTTGCTATCCAGAAGGTAGCCATCCAGATAATCGGGAGGCTATCGTCAATTAACCCTGCATATATTGTCCCTTTCTTGAGAAAGACATTAATACAATTACTAACCAAGTTGGAGTATGCAGTGGGGACTCGAAAACAAGAAGAAAGTGCTATTCTACTCTCCTTGTTGGTCTCATCCTCCAAGAGTGTTGCCAAACCATATGTCAAACCAATTATTGATGTTTTGATGCCTAAATCCAGGGATAAGTCCACTTCTGTTGCTTCTGCATCTATTTCTGCAATCGGCGAACTAGCTGTTGTCGGGGGTGAAGATATCAAGCCATTTTTGAAGGATTTGATGCCTCTCATCATTGATATACTACAGGACCAAAGTTCTTCTTTCAAAAGGGACGCTGCATTGAAGACATTGGGACAGGTTTCTGGATCATCGGGATACGTTATCCAACCACTGTTAGATTACCCACAGCTGTTGAGTATTATTATCAGTATTCTCAAGTTGGAAACAACCCCTGTCAAAAGAAGAGAAACAGTAAAATTATTAGGTATTTTGGGTGCACTTGACCCATATAAACATAAGGAAGTTGAGAGAACATCCAAGAATGTTGCAGTGGAGGGCCCACTTACAGATATTGCCCTGTTGATGCAAGGAATGTCCCCATCCAATGAAGAGTACTATCCAACTGTGGTGATCTCTACCTTGATGAAAATACTTAAGGATCAGTCTCTATCAGGATATCACTCCTCATGTATTCAAGCCATTGTTCTGATCTTCAAGACCATCACAGTCACTTGCCTGAAGTTCACTGGTAACGTTATAAATGTCATCATTGATGTGATGCACGGCGGACCTCCTTCTTGGCTAGAGTTCTATTTCAAGCAGCTGAGTGCATTGATTGCCATTGTGAAACAGCACATCAGACCTTATTTGAAGGAAGTTTTTGCTGTTATAAAGGAATTTTTTGCTGCTGGAAATGCGCAGGTTACCATTGTTTCCTTGATTGAATCCATTGCAAAGGCGCTAGG
The DNA here is from genome assembly GCA_003706665.2 of Barnettozyma hawaiiensis. NCBI lineage: Eukaryota > Fungi > Ascomycota > Saccharomycetes > Phaffomycetales > Phaffomycetaceae > Barnettozyma > Barnettozyma hawaiiensis. The sequence continues at coordinate 37,000 of PPLY02000018.1, read as the reverse complement.
AGGTGAATTCAAGATGTATCTACCTCAGGTATTGCCATTGTTGTTGGAGGCTTTGAACAATGAGAAGGTGACTGAGGTTGCTCTAAAGGTACTCAATACATTAGTTGTATTTGGTTCCAATTCTGAAGAGATGATCCACCTGATTATACCAAACGTTGTTAGATTATTTGAGAATGGAACTACACAGGTCAGGAATACTGCCATTCTGACAATGGGAAGACTCTCAAAGAGTGTTAATCTGAATGACATGTCATCCAGAATTGTCCATACCCTCCTCAGAGTGCTTTCTGGTGGTAATGATGAATTGATCAAAACATCCATGCAAACCTTGTGTTTACTCCTGGTTCAAATGGGAACTGAGTTTTCGGTCTTCATCCCAATTATCAATAAGACCTTGATACGAAAGAAGATCCATTCACCGGTATATGATCAACTAGTCAACAAGCTTTTGAACGATGAGCCATTGCCACACATTTTACCGTTTGAGAAGGAGGTTGATATGGGTGATGCTAGTGAGCCAATTGAACAACCATCTAAAAAGCTACCAGTGAACCAACAGGTTCTGAAGAATGCCTGGCAGTGTTCACAGTGCCGTACAAAAGAAGATTGGCAAGAATGGTCCAGAAGATTGAGTGTTCAGTTGCTAAAGGAGTCACCCTCTCATGCACTGAGAGCATGCTCTGATCTGGCATCTTCATATTACCCCTTGGCTAAGGATCTTTTCAATGCCAGTTTTGTCAGCTGTTGGTTAGAGCTTTACACTCAACATCAAGAAGAGTTGGTCCAGTCGTTGTGTACAGCACTTTCATCCCCAAACAACCCCCCAGAGATTTACCAAACATTGCTCAATCTAGCTGAGTTCATGGAACATGATGATAAGCCGTTACCAATTCATATTTCCACACTTGGTCAGTATGCCCAACGTTGTCATGCTTATGCCAAGGCCTTACATTACAAGGAAGTTGAATTCTCACAAGAGCCATCCACTCCAACCATTGAAGCACTAATCAGTATCAATAACCAGCTACAACAATCTGACGCCGCTATTGGTATCCTTAAACATGCCCAGCAACATCACGATCTCCAGCTGAAGGAAACGTGGTACGAGAAACTTCAACGTTGGGAAGATGCATTGAAGGCATACAATGAAAGACAGGATGACTCAATTGATACTACCATGGGAAAGATGAGATGTTTACATGCTTTGGGTGAATGGGATCAACTTTCTCAGCTTGCACAGGAGAAATGGACCAATTCCCCGACTGATATCAAGCGAGCAGTTGCCCCACTGGCAGCAGCTGCTGCTTGGGGACTGGGACAATGGGACAGAATGGATACGTATATTGCTGTGATGAAACCAGAGTCACCAGATCGTGCTTTCTTCCATGCTATTTTGAGTTTGCATCGGAATAACTTTGATGATGCTTCTGAACATATAGTAAAGGCTAGAGATTTATTGGTGACTGAGATAACAGCCTTAGTTTCTGAAAGTTACAGTCGTGCCTATAATGTTGTTGTCAGGGTTCAGATGTTGGCTGAGTTGGAGGAGATAATCAAATACAGAAACTTGCCATCTAACTCTGATGCTCGAGCTGTTATGAGAAAGACTTGGAATGCAAGATTGCTCGGTTGTCAGAGAAATGTTGACATATGGCAGAGGCTCTTGAAAGTGAGAACGCTGGTTGTGAAACCAAAGCAGGACATGGAGATGTGGATCAAGTTTGCTAACCTGTGCCGTAAATCTGGGAGACTGGGGCTAGCTGAAAAGTCATTGAATTCTCTCTTGGAAGAAGGTGATGATCCAAACACATCCAAAGCGCCACCACAAGTTGTTTATGCTCAACTGAAGTACATGTGGGCTTCTGGGTCTAGAAGAGAGGCATTGAGTCACCTAATTGACTTCACCTCAAGAATGTCTCACGACTTGGGTTTGAACCCTGATGATTTGATTACTCAGCCTTTGCCCCAACATTCTAACATTAAGAATGTTGAAGAGTACACTAGACTTCTGGCCAGGTGTTTCTTGAAACAGGGAGAATGGCAAGTGGCTCTTCAGGCAAACTGGAGAAGCGAGAACTCAGAAACAATTTTGGGTTCGTATTTGCTTGCTACTCACTTTGACTCTAATTGGTATAAGGCCTGGCACAATTGGGCATTAGCCAATTTTGAGGTGATCTCTCTTTTGACATCCAAATCTTCAATCAATGAAACCGATGAATCAGAGCCAAGTTACCCACTGGAGCTAATCCAACAGCATGTTATCCCAGCAATTAAGGGATTCTTCCATTCCATTGCGCTATCTGAGTCCAATCCATTACAGGATATTCTGAGACTATTGACTCTCTGGTTCACTTTTGGTGGTATTCCCGAAGCTGCTCAGGCAATGTCTGAAGGATTTGTCATGGTGAAGATTGATACATGGTTGGAAGTGATACCTCAGCTGATTTCGCGAATCCATCAGCCTAATCAGATTGTTTCGAGATCTCTTCACGGGTTGTTGAGTGATTTAGGTAAGGCACATCCCCAAGCCTTGGTATACCCGCTTGCTGTTGCTATCAAATCAGATTCTGTCTCCAGACAGCGAGCTGCATCTTCAATCATTGACAAGATGAGAATCCATAGTTCTACTTTGGTGGGCCAATCTGAGCTTGTTAGTAATGAACTGATTAGAGTTGCTGTCCTATGGCATGAACTGTGGTATGAGGGTCTGGAAGATGCATCAAGGTTGTTCTTTGGTGAACACAATACAGAGAAAATGTTTACTGTACTTGAGCCACTACATAAGATGTTGGAGAGGGGTCCAGAAACTCTTAGAGAGATTGCTTTTCAAAATACCTTTGGACGTGATTTGGCTAATGCATTTGACTGGGTTTTGAGTTTCAGAAGGAGTAAGGATATCTCCAAACTGAATCAGGCTTGGGATATCTACTACAATGTCTTCAGAAGAATTAACAGGCAGTTACCCCAACTTCAGACACTGGAACTTCAGTATGTTTCACCAAAGTTACTTGCTGCTCACGATTTGGAGTTGGCAGTGCCTGGTACTTATGAACCTTCTAAGCCAATTGTCAGAATTATGGGATTTGAATCCATGTTCAGGGTTATTTCGTCGAAGCAACGACCAAGAAAGGTGGGTATTCATGGATCAGACGGCAAAGAGTATCATTATGCTCTAAAGGGTCATGAGGATATTAGACAGGATAACCTGGTCATGCAACTATTTGGCCTTGTGAATACTCTGTTAGTTAACGACCCCGAGTGCTTCAAGAGACATTTGGATATTCAGAGATTTCCAGCTATCCCGCTGTCTCCTAAATCAGGGCTATTGGGATGGGTTCCAAACTCTGACACCTTCCATGTTTTGATCAGAGAGTACAGAGAATCAAGAAATATCATCTTGAATATCGAACACAGGATTATGCTGCAGATGGCTCCTGACTATGACAATTTGACTCTTTTACAAAAAGTGGAAGTATTCACATATGCTTTAGACAACACTAGAGGTCAGGATCTCTACAAGGTGCTATGGTTGAAGAGTAGATCATCAGAGTCGTGGTTGGATAGAAGAACAACCTACACCAGGTCTTTGGCAGTTATGTCCATGACTGGGTATATTTTGGGTCTTGGGGATAGACACCCTTCGAACCTGATGTTGGATAGATTAACTGGTAAGGTTGTTCATATCGATTTCGGTGATTGTTTTGAAGCAGCAATCTTGAGAGAGAAATACCCAGAGAAAGTACCTTTCAGACTAACCAGAATGTTGACATATGCAATGGAGGTTAGTGGTATCGAGGGAAGCTTCAGAATAACCTGTGAATTTGTGATGGGTGTTCTTCGTGACAACAAAGAGTCTTTGATGGCCATTCTTGAGGCATTTGCCTATGATCCTCTTATCAACTGGGGTTTTGACTTACCAGCACAAGCAATTGCTGAAGCTACTGGCTCAAAGATTCAACAAGTCAATACTGTTGAGTTGCTGAGACATGGCCAAATCGACGAACAGGAGGCCGCCAGACTTGAAGTTCAACAAAAGATTGAGATTAGAAATGCGAGAGCGCAACTGCTTTTGAAAAGAATCACTGATAAGTTAACTGGTAACGATTTCCACAGATGCAAAGAGCTGAATGTTCCAAACCAGGTTGACAAACTTATCCAACAGGCCACTTCCGTGGAGAACTTGTGCCAGCATTATATTGGCTGGTGTTCATTTTGGTAATTGTATATTATTATTTATTAAGGCAACGAATGTTCTTACTTATTGAGCTGACTTTAGAAGTTCTTGTACTTTCTCGTTCCATTCTGTAACAACTGGGTGAGAGTCAATGGACAAATCGTCTTGAAAGTAACGCTTATGGAGGACTTTTTTGATGTTTAGCTCTTCTTGAGCATTTCTTAACAACAGACTAGCCTGCTGGCTGACATCATCAGAAGTATTGGTTGAGAGTAATTGTAACTGACCAAGGATTCTTCCTACCTGCATTCCAATGTTAGCACCTGCTGGGTATCCATCGTCAAAGCCTTGCTGGAGACTCTCCTCCTTTTGAAAACTTATGCCTGCTAGGTACCCTTGCTTAGCATGAACACGTCTCAAGACTGCGATTTCTTGACTTTCAGGCTCTTCAGGCCTCACCCCATAGAAGTCATCATCAATATTCTGGTCTTGCCTTATCGCGTGGTCTTCATCTTCGCAGTCAGCCCAAACATCGTTATTGCTGAGTTTTGTGGGCTGTTGGTCTTGTGTCAGTTCAACTATCATGTGTCTTCTTTCAAATTCAGTGTAGAGGCCTGAGATGGTACAATTGGACTGTGGCTGGGGGGTTCCTAATGATGATTTGTAAGTGTGATGGGGGGGGGGCGTCTCAAGCCCAAGGCAAAGGGACCTGAAAACCGGGTTCCATTCATGTGACTCACGTTTTAATATACCCGAACTTCTTTCAAAAAATCAAAAAATGATGAAACTTCCGCAAACTCAACCAGAGCACTCACTAAAATATAAAAAAAAAACACAAACAACAACAAACTCTTAAACGACATCAATCAACCTTTCCTTGTAATTTACGAACAAATCAATTTGCTGAAAAACAGGTGGCACAATGTCACACGCCAATATCATCACACAAGTGTCGCAGGACGGCACTGGGGTCGGTATCTCTACTGCTCAGGGTGACGTGGACATGGGGTCCCTTATTCGCCTGAATATTCGAGGTGAACTCTTTGAAATTACCAGAGACAACCTTATGAACCTTCCAGAGAGCATCTTACTTTGTTTGTTTCCTAATGGTGTCTTTCTTGATGCGCATGGTAATGCGATAACTAACCTAACCGAGGATGATGTCGTTTTTGTGAATTTTGACCCTCACTGTTTTGAGTACATTGTCAATGCTTTTGCAGAGGCCTCAAGTCGACTACCTTCCCATGTTCAGCATGAAGTCTATGGTGCCTACCAAATGCCGGATGCTGATGTTTTGAATGAAAAGCCTGCCATCATTGTGTTGAGGGAAGACTTGGATTATTACGTTATTCCTCCTGCCAAGGGTATAAGTCCTGGTGATATAAAAGCACTTAAACAGGCTGCTGGAGAGTACTTAGTTAGCCGTGGTAAAGTGTTTGAAGGTCTAGGGCATGTTGCAGGTAAACAGCTTGGAGCTGCTGAGGAACACTTGCTTGGGATGTTGTGTTCTTCCGGTTTTTCCACTGATAGTCTATGGGGTCACAGATCCAGCGAGCCTGGCAAGACTGTCTTGACATCTTTAGCCCTTGTGAACCTCAAGAACTCAGATCCTGAACCAGAAGCGGGTATGGATGAAGAAATGACAGACGCCGCATCCTCCAACCTCGACCCTGTCCAATCCAATGCATCTACCAATACCCAGAAGCATTCAAGAAGGTCTAGAATTGCTGAGCTTGCAACAAATGCAGCGCGGTCTGTTTCTAGAGGCAATTCAACCTCCAGAAAGCAAAAACATAGTCATAGTGCAGGCACTTCTTCTAAATTACTCTTGTTCTGGAGAAAACCAGCCAGAAAGTGTTGGTGGTCAGACAATGAGATTCAAATTACATTGCCTAACGTTGTCCCAGGCCAGGAATTAATTCAGGTTAAACTACACATACGACGCGTGTGGACTTTGGAGTTGTCCGTGATCGGTGTTCATTGAAGACGAATAGACCCTGTAATAGTATTAGTTCTCTAAATATGTACTCTTTCCTGATTTGGGAATTCTTTTATTCTTTTTTATTTTTTTTCGCGTCAGCGTAACTTTTGTGAACTGGCCTACTACTGTTCACAGTATAGAACATCATTTGAAAAGTCACATTGGAATTTAATACTTTGGAATATAATGGCAAGTGAAATTTTGGGCAGAAGGAATGATCCAATTAACGAGCTATTACCAAGACAACTGCCATGGGTCGAGAAGTACCGGCCAAAAAACCTGCGCGAAGTATCTGCTCAAGATCACGCAGTGACAGTTCTTACAAAGACTCTTGAATCGGCCAACCTACCACACATGCTGTTCTATGGTCCACCAGGTACTGGTAAGACCTCAACTATATTAGCACTAACAAAGGAACTCTATGGTCCGACGCTGAGTAGGTCAAGAGTCTTGGAATTGAATGCTTCTGATGAAAGAGGTATATCCATTGTACGTGAGAAGATTAAGAACTTTGCCAGATTGACAGTATCAAACCCAACTGCAGATGATTTGGCCAACTATCCATGCCCTCCTTATAAGATTATCATCTTAGATGAGGCTGATTCGATGACTTCTGATGCACAATCTGCCCTGAGAAGAACAATGGAAACGTACTCTTCTGTGACAAGATTCTGCCTTGTTTGCAACTACATTACTAAGATCATTGATCCTTTAGCGTCAAGATGTTCTAAGTTCAGATTCAAGCCTTTAGATGATTCGAATGCGTTGCAAAGACTCACTTTCATCTCCAACGAAGAGAATCTCCATATTGGGGAAGAGTCACTTAGAGAAGTTCTAAGGATTTCTAATGGTGACTTGAGAAAGGCAATCACTTTTCTGCAATCAGCTTCAAAGCTTCAACATCCCCCATCTATAACAGATGGCGATGTTGACATGGATAGAGGGAACACAGAAATCACTGTCTCCAAGATTAGGGAGATTGCAGGATCCGTACCACAGGAAATTATCACTGAGTTAGTGAATGTCACATCCTCCAAGGATCTCAAAAAAGTCATAAAGTACATTGAGGGTCTGATTCTTCAGGGTTGGAGTGCCATTGAGGTGCTTAATCAGATGCACGATGAGCTGATTTTCAGTGATTTCTACACGAACATTCAAAAGAACAAAATTTCGAACATCTTGTTTGAGACGGATAAGAGACTTACAAGTGGAACTGATGAACACATTCAACTCCTGAATACTTTTATCCAGCTATCCCAAATTATATAATTTGAAACTGAAGCTTTTGTCTCTGAATAGATGGATGTAGTATGTAAGTGGTCATTTAGAGATCAGTCCTCGCGCCATTGAAAGTGCTATTAATGTGCTTCATCTACACAGTTTACACTCCTATTGTCAGATGTTCTATGCTGAATCATATTCTGTCTACTGGCTTGTTATACTTTGCGTTCATATAACTCCAAAATTCCTTTTTTGAACATTTGGTATCTAACCTCCAACTTCTATGCTTTTTTTTTATTTCTATCTATTTTTTTTGAAACATGAGGAGCTTTACACCACACACATCTAAAACAGCAATGTCCCTAGTACAGTATGACTCATCGGATGATTCAGAAGATGATTCAACGTCATATAATCCAGTCCAATCGCCCGTATCAATTATCAACAAATCTTCCACTTCATCCGTCTCCATATCAGCCTTCCTACCACCACCAAAAATTGCAGATGCCATGATCGAATCCAAGTCGCAGGTTTTGGGGAAGGCCATAAAGAACACAGTTAATGCCATGGTGGCTGTTAACCCAGACGGGATAATTCTGCCCAAGAGCCAACGCTCTGTAACGTCGTTTGTACCTTCATCAGTGAGGAGCAAGGTGAAGACCCAAGCAGCAGGGACTAATATGGCGGTGTCCCTTCCACAAGCAACTACACAGTCGACCCCAAACACTAACCCATTATCGGAATCAATGAAATACCCTCCGATCAGTGCATTTCAAGAAGTAAAGAGTAAGAGCAATACCGGGTTTGAGAGTGGTGAGAGAATAGCCATACGGTCCACCACAGATGGTGGAAGGGGAGGTACAATCATGGAGAAGGAATCGGTTGCGCCAGTACCACCTCAAGATGAGAGCAATATATATCGGATCAAAGAGTTCAACATGGACACGTTTTACTCTGAAAATATTGAACTTAAAGCCAGAGGTGAGCTAAGAGAAAATAAGAGGTTATATTCCGTATCCAATCCAAAGAATCAGTTGAGTTCGTTGATCAAAAATGCTCAACAAAATGAACATATCCTTCAGGATAAATTTGAGAGGAACAAGAAGGCTCGCAAGGAGCGTGAAGATCGGTACGGGTTCTAGAAGAGGAGATGTAACCAACTGGGACAACCTCTTATCTACGCCAGAATTCCGGTATGATCACGTGAAAACAGACCAACTTCTGAAGAGTCCTTTTTAATTTTGTTGTCCTCGGAAATCTTTCAACTCAAAACAAAGAAAAATTTTCGATTTCTTCAGATCAAAACGTAGCCTTTTCTGACGATTCTCAGGCCTTATTTTCCTCTGCACTGCTACTTTCAGCGCTAATTGTGATCCTTGTCGCTGAATTTTTTCTAGGATTACCTCGCTCTGAGTCATCTTTGGGGATTTGCGTGTTGGAAACCTCTCTGAAAAAAAAAAGTACTTTTGTGTGGGCCTTAGAGGAGAGAGAAAGAGAAAAAAAAAGCACCATTACAATCAATATCACCTTATTCACATTACAGTAACGTATGGAAGAGCAGATCAAGCAAGCTGTTGAGATTGCAATCGGTGGCACCGCTGATTTCGCGCTGAAGCAGCAGGCAATCGGCTTTTTAAACAACTTGAAAGCTTCGCCAGACGGTTGGCAGGCGTTTGCCCTCCTACTCCACAATGTCAAGAACCCAGAGCAGATTAGATTCGTTGCTCTACAGGCTCTGACTGAGTCAATTCCTCAGCTTGCACCAGATAAGCACAGCTCAATAAGGATCACTCTGTTTGATTACCTCACCAAGCTCACTAGTTCAGGCCAGAATGATCAAAGTTTTACCAAGAACAAACTAGCTGAGGCTTTCGCTGCCTTATTCTGCTGTACTTATTTGACAACATGGACCACCTTCTTTAAAGACTTTGAGAAGTTGATTCTGGATCAAAACGAGGTTGCATTGGATTACTACTTGAGAGTACTGGTTAACATCCACTCAGAGATTGGGGATCAATTAATTATTAGAGAGAGGAATCTAGTGGAGAGAAACAACGCTTTGAAAGATGCCATTCGAGTGAACGATATGAACCAGTTGACTATAATTTGGAAAGGTATTCTAAAAAACTTTAAAGACAGTACTACTCCCCTTTCCCAAGAGATCTTGAAGTTGACATTGACCATCGTTGGTGGTTGGGTTTCCTGGATCGAGATCACATTGATTGTTATTCCGGAGTACATAAACATCATCTTGCAATTTTTGTCCAAAGCTGCAACTAGAGTGGTCTGTTGCTCAACTTTAATTGAGATTGTGAGCAAGAAGATGAAGCCTGAGAGCAAACTTGAGCTTTTGTCATTGCTCAATTTGACCAACACTGTCAGTTCTAACGTTTCACTTGATGACGGTGACCTACGTTTTACAGAGGAGATTGCTAAGTTATACAATGCCATTGGATTAGAGCTCAGTTATATTCTGGACTCCTCAGAGTCATCCAATGCAGCTAAAATCACAGCCAACCAACAGATTCTTGACCTATTCCCTTTCATTTTGAATTTCTTAAGTCATACATATGATGATGTCTCTGTCCATGTTTTTGCCTTCTTGTCTAGCTATTTGGCAGCTCTAAAGAAGCTACAGAAGCAAAATGCAGGTTCTATCACCAATGTCCATTTGCAGCTATTGACTACCCTTCTTCAGAAAATTATTTTGAAGATGAAGTACGATGAAGAGGAAGATGGTGATGATGAGGATGTAATCTCAGATTTCAATGACTTTAGAGCTAAGCTCAAGGTTTTCCAGGACAGTATTGGTGCTATAAACAATGACATTTATGTGGACCAAGTGACCAATGTCATTTCAAAGTCTATTTTTGAAAACAGTTCTAATGATTGGAGAACCATTGAACTGGGGCTGTTTGAGCTATCCAGTTTCTCTGAAAGTTTAAGAATTAATGCATTCAATTTTCCTAAACATGTTGTTCAAGAATCTAGACCATTTGTTGTCTTCCAAGAGCTATTGGCAAAGACTATAAACTCCAACGTGATGCAGATTTATCACCCACTAATTCAACTTTCATTCTTTGAATTGATTATCCACCACTCTGCTTTTGTTAACGGATCATCCAACAAGAATGAATTAACCAACCACATTCTCAGTATCTTTACCACACTTGGTCTATACAGCTCGAACGAAAAGGTCAAGCTGAGAAGTTGGTATCTATTCTTTAGATTTGTGAAACTTGTTAAGCCTGTGCTGTCTGATGAATTGATTGAGAAATTAATTGGTCAGATGTCCTCAGATATTCTCGTGCTCAAGGCAGAGTTGCCAAAGAAGGATGATGATTCCGAAATCGTTGAGAGTTCATCCACCTTTGATAGTCAACTCTACTTGTTTGAATCATGTGGGTTATTGATTGCATTGGTGGACTCTACGAAGACTTCATTGAAACTAAAGTTGCTTGACCTATTGCTAAACCCTGTATACCTCAACTTGCAGAGCATAATTTCACAAACCAGCAGAGATTCACAAAGCATTCTACAGGCGCACCACCTTCTCATGGCCATTGGTACTATTGCTAGGGGTTTTGAATATGACAACTCTCCAAACAGAAAGTATGCTTCTGAGATTGTTGAACGATTCAACAATACAGCTGAGGTTGTGCTAGTGACTCTTGAAAGTTTGAGCACTTATGAAATCATCAGGGATGCGTCAAGATTCTCATTTGCCAGATTCATCCCGATCTTAAAGATCCACATCAACAGTCATCTATCTAGATTGGTTTCCATTCTATTAGCGGCAAACAACCTCAAGCTGACTGAACTAACAGACTTTTTGGCCTTTATTGGTCAGATTGTGCACAGTTTCAACAAGGATGATCAGGTATACCAGTTGCTGAATGATTTGCTCACTCCATTGTCCAACAAGGTGGCGGTGATGTTAAATGACAACGGTGAAAATAACGTCTATGAATTGATGCCAGATGTTCAAAGAGACAAGGCCTCGTTGAAGAAAGCATTTATCACACTACTGATTGCATTCAATACCAATCACGTGTCATCGCTACTAATTACACAAACAAATAAGGGACATTTGCCCGTGATTTTGAATACTCTTTTGGAGGACGCCAACAACTTGAACGATCTTTCAGTAACCAAACTGGCTCTTAGTGAGTTGGTGATCTTGGCTAAAGTGTTCGGAAATGACACGGTTAATGATATGGATGATAGATACAACCAAGGATTGTCAATCGAAGGCATCTCAAGCTTTTTGTTGACCAACCTAGTGAAGCTCGCATTCCAAGTTCCATTCCAGAATGAGAATTTTGATATCAAGGACGCTCAGTTTAGATTCATCGCTGACGAGTTGGCCAATATCTTGAAGACACTACACTCCGTGAAGGGCCAGGAATTAATCGCATACCTCAGAGACGTTTACTTCCCAGAGATTCAGCTCCCACCCAATGTTGGCAATGATTTGTGTTCTAGCTTGGTGAACCTGGATGTCAAAGAGTTCAGAAAGTACTTTTTCAAGTTTGTTCTCCAGTTCAAGTGAAGTTCAAGTGAAGTATGGATTCACAGTCAATATAATATAAATAGCGCATTTTCTAATACCAAAAGCCCATTGATGTTTTTTTCGACCAGAATCCATTTAGATATAGATGTATATATACTTACAGTAGAGTTTGGTGGGTCTTTGCAAAAGTAACAGATCTAGCAGCCCACCCTGCTGTTGGGTTTCAATTTCGGCCCCTCTGGAACTCGCGCAGTGCAGTGGGGGTACCCGGAATTAGTCTTGGTTATAATTTTCGAAAAGCTCGACGAAAATTTTGAAGGAGCAATTAGCGCACCAGCTTAGTTAAGAAACTCTACTAAATCCAAACCAGCTAAAGGAAAAGAACCCGAGCGTGGGACACTCTCAGTGTATAATCCATTATTGATCAAGAAGAAACAGCAGTGCGAGAGTAACTGAGAAATCACAGTCTGTACCTTGATCATCTTTTGTTTTTGACACATTGTTTTGCCACCTTTAATATTTTACCAACTCCCCTTTTTGGCCGCTGGTACACAACCGATACTTGCAAACTAAACAACTACACAATGGACCAACTACAGGATCCTTCTATCATTACGATAGTCCCACCTGGAGATGCAGAGCAACAACAATTGCAGGCGCAAGACTTTATTAATCAGGCGATGGAGGCAGAGATGAAGATGAAGAATCAACCTCAACCTCAACCTCTACAGGACAATGCGATCACCAAGTTTTTGAAAGAGGCAGAGAGCAAGAGAGAAAAGGAAGAATCTGAAAAGGATAATCCTGAGAGATCTAGCAGTGCCAATCCACACAAGCGAAAAGACCCTTTGAACGATATGAAGAACAGAGTGTTTGAGATCGAGGACTGGGAGTTTGAGTTTCAAAACGGGGACTTGTTGAGGTATGCCCCAAGCCAGCTTCTTGAGGTCAGAAACACTTCAAATTCAATTGTGACTCCTGAGAACTTGCCACCAAAGAGCTTTTACAGACTGAATGCCAGTAGCAATAACAGAAATGGTGGTAACAATGGGAGATCAAGAAACAACACCTACAACAGGGGTTACAATGATGGGACTGGTGCTATGGGTAACTTCAATCTTGGGAAGAGAAATAGAGACAGTAATCGAAGAGGAAGAGGTCGCGGTAACAGAAAGCAGAATGAGGATGCATGGCTTGAACAGTTTGAAACTGATGGTCCAGCAGGTAATGCTGATGATTTTGAGAAATGGAAGAACAGAATAAACAATGAAGAACGCAAGAAGAGAGGCGAGTTTGTTCTTGAACATACTGATACCGTTGGGGTGGATGATGATGATGAGAACAATGCTAAGAATACCATTGATAGTTTCTTCAGTTCTTCAGGTGGTTTGAACACGGCGAAAACCAACCAGCAGCCTGCTACTACCTCGTCCAACAAGAATTCCAAGTTCTATTCATTCTTCAAACCAGGTCAATCTGATGCTCCTCCACAAGAACAGACATCAACTCATTCTAGCAATGACGGTGTCTCCAAGATCTTGTCTTTCTTGGACAAGAAGGAGCCAGATTCCACCACTTCACAAACGTCATTGAATTCTTCACCACAACAACCTAGCCAACCACCATCATCGAGATCTCAGTTCAACTTCAATAACAGCTCTCCTCAGCTCAGTGCCCCGCAATCTGTTACCAAGTCTCAATTTCCGCCAGGGCTGGCTCCTTCCCAGCAACAGTCACCTCCTTCATCAGCACCAGCGCATCCGCAGCAACAGCAGCCGACTGAAGCAAAAGATTCTTTTTTCATGTCTCTCTTGCAAAAGAATGATGGTACTCCTCAACAAGAGAAGCCAAGAAGTTCACCTCAACAGACTGAGAAGCGTACAGAAAGCAAGCAATCTCCGCCTACCCACCGTGAAGAGGCTCACCAGAAACCACAACCACAACAGCAACCACAGCAACAGCAACAGCCACAACCACAACAGTCTCATCCAAACCAGGTTCCTGGTGTCCCAGATCCTCGTCAAATGCAACGTTTCCCTCCTGGTTTCCAACCACCACCCGGCTTTGGTCCACCCCCAGGATTTGGAGGTCCACATGCTCCTCAAGGGCTACCAGCAGTAGGAGGAGGACAATTCCCACCTGGTTTTGAGACTGGAAACAACAAACAGCATGTCGGTGGTCCTCCAGGTTTCCCTCCACAATGGCTACCGGGCCAGCAGATGCCAATACCACCACATATGTTTATGCCGCAGCCAAATGGCCAGCTCCCACCAGGTTTGGGTCAAATGAGACTTCAGGGGGGTCCTCAAGGCCAACAGCAACAGAAAGGTCCACAAGGAAACTTTGCACCACCGCCTCCCCAGATGATGTATGGCAGACCTCCAAATAGTCAGATGCCAATGCCACCGGTGTTTGATCAGCAGGGTCCTCCTGGTCCAGCGAGGTTCCCACCTAGTTTCTTCAATGGTCCACCAGGTATTGTTTCCGACCGACAACAACCTTCTCCTGATCAGCAGTGATGGATGTTGTGTTTTTTATGTATTTTCTTTGGTATTCATGGCTAAAGTATCTTGTTGACGAGAGTATTTGCAAGCTTTGGTCGTAGATTAGATCCGTTATCCAATCTCAACATACAACAAGGGAACTATTTCCCACTCTCAATCACCTTTTGTATCAGAGCTTGTAAAATCAAAGTCTGTCTTGCAAGTTCCTAATCCTAATTCCTAATTTCTACTTTATCAGCACATTACATAATCATCAGCATTGTGTCGTCTCTTTAAGGAAAGATGGAATGTTTTGAGGTTATAAACCCAGGAGATCTAACAAAACGAATTTATAGGGTTAGTTACTCCTATTTATCATATAGAGATTTTAGAGGAGCGCAAAAATATGTCTTGGGATTCGTTCAGTTTTGACGACGTCCAACCTCTGCCTCTCAACCCTGACGGTGGGAAGATTGCAGTTATTCTCTACAGTGATGAGTACAAGAAAGCCCTCGGTCTGTTGAAAGCACTCCAGTCACAAGCTGAGTACTCAGACAGAGCTATTTTTCTGACTGAACAAGTGATAAAACTGAATGCAGCTCATTACACGGTGTGGCAATACAGGTACCATAATATTTTGAAACTAGCAAAGGACATTGATGCAGAGCTCGATTGGTGCGAAGGTATTGCAGTGGACAACATTAAGAATTACCAAATCTGGCACTACAGACATCTGCTTTTATCAAAACAGGCGGAAATAACAGGAGTGAAAAATGCTGTACGGGAATTCCCATTGATCCAAGTTATGCTCGATGATGACTCGAAGAACTACCACGTATGGTCGTATAGAAAATGGGTTGTGAAATGGTCTAGCTTCTGGGATCTGGAACTGGAATTTACCAAAGCGTTCATCGAAGCGGATGTTTACAACAATAGTGCCTGGTCCCATAGATACTTCTCGCTGTTTGACAGAACTGATAACCCATTGAGCGACGAAGATGCTGTTGCTGAAGAGATTGAATTTGTCATGGAGAAGATTACACTGGCTCCTCAGAATGTCAGCTCGTGGAATTATTTGATCGGAATTCATGAAGGTTTAGGGAAGTCACTAATCTCCTTGAAAGATCAGGCGTTGGTCTATGCGAATGTGGTGGAGGCTGAAAATGAACTGGTGTCAATCCCAGCACTGGAGCTACTCCTCAGAATCTACAAACTTGAAAATCAGAAAGATTTGGTCATAAAGGGTTACGATCTATTGTCAGAGAAGTTTGATCCAATCAGATCTAACTACTGGAAGTACAAAAAAGGTTTGGTTCTTTAGTTTGGTTCTTGTTAATTTCAATCGATTTTTCTATTCAAACGATTATTTGCTTGTATCCCTCATCATCAAGTACCTTCTAGTACATCACAGTTCATCTCTGAGCCACTTGCCTTTATCACTGACAGCAACGGGGTTGATTATAACGTATTCGATAATCACATCACCATGCTCATAGACATCATCGTCCTCCCTTATAGGCATCCCTTTACCCTTGATGATCTCAATCTCGCCATGCAAGATGGTTTGTCCCTTCTCTCTCTTCAAAAGTATCTTCTCATCTTTTGCAAACAGCTCTAATTCACGTCTCCATCCACCAAACATAGCTTCCTTTAAAGTGAGAGGTTCAGTACGATAAAGGTTGTTCCTTCTTCTTCTGTACCCCAGACTGTGGTCCGCTCTTTCTCTAATGTTAACATGCAAATCACCACTTACCCAGTCTGGACTGTGGTCACCTTCCCCATTGAATGTTAGAACATGGTTCCGTGGAACACCTGCTCCAATTTTGAAGTCAAATTTTCTCTTCTCTCTCACAACCCTTTTCCCTGAACACTTGGAGCATTTGTGCTTGTACGTCTTACCTCTTCCACCACATTGGTCACATGCTGTCTGATACTGTTGGAACATTCCTGGTGCAAGTTGATGTTTCAAAATCTTGACACCTGAGCCATTACAACCACTGCATGAATGTGTTTTCTTGTCAGATGAACCAGTCCCTTCGCATTTGTCACATGTGTTCTGCATCACTACCTCAAATGAGTAGTTGACACCAGTGTAAAAGTCCTTTAGTGAAATCTCAATTTTAATCTCGGAGTCACGGCCCCTTGGTTTCCCCTGTCTTTGCTGTCTACTAGCTCCCCCGCCAAAGAAATGGGAGAATGGATCGAAACCCCCTCCTCCACCACCACCTTGACCACCAGCATTCTTCTTCAAGCCCTCTTCTCCGTATCTGTTGTAAATTGATCTCTTCTCTTCATCACCTAGAACCTCGTAAGCTTCACCCACTTCAATGAACTTCTGATGGGCGTCGTCGTCATTAGGATTCTTGTCAGGGTGGTACTTCTTACTCAAGTTCCTGTACGCAGTCTTGATATCTCTGTCATTAGCATCTTTGTCGATACCCAGGATCTTATAGTAGTCTTTTCCTGCTAGAACAAGTGGTAGAAGACACAAAGAAAGTAAAAGAGCAAGCTTGGTCAGTACGATCATTTGCAAACTGTCTCTTCCTGAACCCGCCTTATTAGCTGATGGATGGATGTTTAATACACAACAAACTCCGATGAGAAAAAAGTTACACGTAAACAACTTTTTAGGTAATCGAATCGGGCGTGATGACATAATACTATAAATGGAGGGTTATGATCGATGGGTGTTTTGTTTTTTGGAGATGAGGTCAAATTTTTTTTTCTAAATTTTTTACTTATTTGGTATATTGATAGTAATCCATTGGTGACGATCTATAATACTGCTGATAGATCCAATAGTAAACAAAATGTCCTCACAGTTCACCTGTAACACATGCTCTCTTCAGTTTCCAACTGCTGAAGATCAGAGAATTCATATGAAGTCCGACTGGCACAGATACAACCTGAAGAGAAGAGTGGCTAGTCTCCCATCTATCGATGAGGCCATGTTTAATGAGAAAGTGTCAAAGTTGAGTATAGATGAGACTGAGAAAAAAGATGACAAAAAGATGTCTGACAGACATCTGACAAAGAAAGAGCACAGAAGAAGAGAGAAGGAGGAGCTGTTAGAGAAGAAGAGACAACTGTTAGAAATCGCCAGACAAAATATGTTGGCTGCGTCCAGAATTTGCGATGATAATGGAAATCCTATCCAACGTGGAGGTCTACAGACTGAAAAAGAAGAGTCAAACAGACAACAAGAGGAACAGACTCCAGAAGTCGTTCAAGAAGCTACTTTGGAACCAGAAGAGGAACTCACCGAAGAAGAACTTTTGGAAAAGATCATGCAAGAAAAGCTGAAGAATAAGGTGCATATTCAAAAGGAGAGCTGTCTTTTTTGCAACAAGGATCTTGGTGATTTTGAAGCCAATGTGGAGCATATGTTTAAGTTCCATGGCTTTTACATTCCAGAACAAAAATTCCTTGTTGATAAGGAGGGTCTCGTGAACTACATGAGTGAGAAGATTGGTGTTGGTAACCTTTGTATTGTCTGTGACTTCCAAGGTAGATCACTTGAGAGTGTCAGAGCTCATATGCTGAGTAAAAGACACTGTCAGATTCCTTACCATACCCAGGATGAAAAGTTAGAGATCTCTGAGTTTTACGATTTCAGCTCAACATATGGTGTAACGGATACTTATGGAAATGAAGAGGATTGGGAAGATGTTGAAGATGGTGAGATTGTTGGTTCTGATGCTGATGATGAAGAAGAAGAGCTTCCTAACCAGGTGTCTTACGATGACGGTGTCGAATTACATTTGCCTAGCGGTATCAAAATCGGTAACCGTTCACTAGCCAAATACTTCAAGCAAAACTTGAAACCAGAGAAGATCATTTCTGAAGGCCAAGGTACTATCATCGCAGCCGAGTCAAGACACTTGGCCACTGTTCAGGACAGACAGGATTTGATAGAGAAGAAGAGAACCTGGAAGACAGAGAAGTCCCATCAAGATAGAGATGATAGAAGGGCTGCGAAGTTCGTCAACAACCAACCTTATTACAGAGACCAACTTCTTCAATAAGTATTTTTTTTCTGGAAAATTGCATGCATTTCGTCAAGGGGAGAAGGGAAGAGGCGTTCGTTTGTTTATTTATTTGGTACTCTGTTTTTAGATGGAGGGTATATGATAGGTGATTAAGCTCAAAAACGTATCATCCTATTTCGCAAAACTTTTCGAGCTTCTCCTGCTTTGCAGTTACTATTAGCACTGGTTTGTTGAATCAAGACCGTCAAAAGTCCACTTACTACAATTCCAACTCTTATGGTGAGCTGATCTTTTGAAGAATCTGAGGCTTCCTTGAAGAAATCCCAAAGAGAAGAACAGAAACATCATCGATATCTACATGATGTTTGGTTACCCGAAAACATCTGTTAATTGTTCACGAATCTAATTCTTCTTCCAAATATTCTCAAAGTAGTGTTTGACAAAAGCCAAAGGGTGTGTTTCATCCTTAGCACCCATGGTACCAATTCCAGGAGAGAAACTAGTGATTGGAAGAATCAGGATATCAGACACCAACTTTGGAACATCCAACTTTGTGAAATCCTTCCACGTAACCTTTCTATAGATACCCGACTGGACATAGTCGTTAAAGTATGTGAAAACAACATCAGTCCATACACCAGCCCCCGTCCATTCCAGAATGTCGAGGTTGTTTTTAATGCTCAATTCAGCACTTATTCTCTTCCGTAAAGTTTTCTCCGTGATGGTAGCCACAATTTCTCTAAGAATTGGGTGGCCTGGCTTGGCTTGGATAACCCATTGACAGAATTGAAGTCTTCTGGCATATGTATTTCTCCAGTCTGGCGTGTCAGGGTCGCTCTCAATTCCAATAATCATACCAATTTCATTTGGTGAGACATTCTCTGGAATCCAATTTGGAACTGGCTGCAATGGAAGGGTGTCCACATCAGCGTAAATACCGCCTCTAGCTAAAAGCAACAAATATCTGAAGAAGTCCATCTTGAGGACAATGGAAGGTAATGATTCATAAGCGTCAATGATCTCCGGAATAGATGAGTACAAGTAATGAATAATTGCATGAGAAGTGTCATCGTTGAATAACTCGTGGACAAATCCAGGATTCTTCATAGCCCATTGGGTCTCGCCTTCCTTGAAGTTCTCACCAAATCTCTCATCGTTCGAGCCATACTTCCAACTCTGCCAAATGTAGGCTGGGAACTTCTTGGAAACGTCGTACGGGAAAATGAAGGCCAACTTCTCTCTCAAACTGGCATCAGGAGGAGGTCTTCTCAATTCCTTGATCTTCTTCTCGAGTAGCTTGTTGTTTTCTTGCAATTCAAGAATTCTCTCGTCCTGGTGTTTCAATAGCTTATCCGCGATGGCCTCAAACTTCTTCGACATCTCCTCCTCCTTGTTGGAGTTTATACTAAGAAGGAGATCCTGGTTAGGAATCTGCTTCAAAACCTCTTGAAGATCCGGAGCCTTTGCTAGTGAAATCTTGTAAAATAGAACCAAAATCGATATTATAGAGATGGCAGTGATTACCAGTCTCTTTACAGTGGATGTCCTAGCCATGGTGGTTGCACGTCAGAATGTCGCCGTTTGAAAACTGAAGGTGGAATATTCTCCTTGTTTCGGAGACGATTGAGGTGTGGATTCGAAATAAGAGAAAGCACAAAACCCTCGACTTAGTTAGTCCAGTGTGAGTTCAACTGATCGGCACCAAATAAATAAATAAACAAACAAAAGCCGTTGTTTTCTTAAAAAAAAACCAGATCATCAACAACAGCAACAGCAGGGCCACAATTTTTCTGCTCATATTGAATGGAAAAAAATTATATTCAGACAAATAAATAAAAAGGGCGGATTAAAACGCACGTGATGAATCACGTGCCAAAAGAGGTTAACTTGACTTGATGGTGATGTGAAATACCAACAGAGGAGCTTTGAAAGCAGTTTTCAGTATGCTGCACAGGTTCATGTTTCATCAACTTTTATACATAACGTGGATTTTTCCGAAAAGCAAGTACATTTCCTGTTTAAATCTGTACGAGTTGCTAACCAAAAAGCTCCCAGCTCTCAACCTTGAAGTTATTGATAGCAGTCTTCACCACCTCAACAGCAAAATTGATTCTTTGGTAAGCCTTGTTTGCAGATTCAGTGTATCCGGCTTTATCCAATTCATTCAGGGCTTCTAATTCCTCCTCGGTATTGATCAGCACATTGTAGGTAATAAGAGTATCTGTCTCGACATTCTCCAGCCTTATTAATCCCAGGACAATAACCAAGGTTGGTTTAAACTCAGACTTATCCTGACCAATGACTTCCTCTTTTCTCCCCCATTTTAGAGCTGGTTCCATACCAACCCCAACAACAGCAAAGTTCGAATGTGACAAATTGCCTAGGTCGATTTCAGTACTGAGAAGCTTCCAACTGGACTCAGTGCCATTCAAAGTGGAGATTTCCACAAAGTGTTCTTTGAGGGCCTCAACCGGATCTTGTGTCCGTAACGACTCCATTAGGTCAATGATAATGGAGTCATCTTTAATTAGTTCATTGTAGTCTGTGGTGTTCTCAGAGGGGTTAAGAAACACCTCCTGTGTGTCTGGGACTTCTCTAAATTGTGAAGCATCGAGAAGTCCTTCTGGAAGTTTCACGCTAATTGCACCGCCGTACAACCTTTGGGGAACGTAATTGACCATCCTTGATAACCAAAGAATGGATACGTATAGACGTATTACCAATAATATACCCATCATTTCATTTCAGCGCATTCTATTTTTTTCTCTTACCCAAAACGGAATGGTTTGTTCCACTTGGTCGCTCTTTTGGCGGTTTAGAGGTGGCAAAATTCAAAAGCTTGATATTGTTACATTTTACATTTTGAACAACGACTGCCAAACAAGTAGCACAACCACGCCCCCGCTAGAAAGTGAGTCGCTACAACGTCAAACGGATCACGTAGAGCGTATTACTGACAATAATAGCCGTGAAGATGTCTGACCAAATGCAAGTGGATACTCCATCCCCTCGTGGTGAGATTGACGAGAGTTTGTACTCGCGCCAGCTGTATGTGTTGGGTAAGGAAGCAATGCTCAAGATGCAGAACTCCAACGTTCTCATTATCGGCCAACGTGGTCTTGGTGTTGAGATTGCAAAAAATGTTGCCTTGGCTGGTGTGAAGTCTTTAACTATATATGACCCACAAAGTGTCGAATTGAGAGATTTGTCATCTCAATTCTTCCTCAGCGAACAACACATTGGCAAAGAGAGAGCTACATCAACTGCTCCAATGCTGGCAGAGTTGAACTCTTATGTTCCAATTTCTGTAACTGATGACATTTCGGAGCAATCACTCTCCAAATACCAAGTCATCGTCGCCACAGGACTCTCTCTAGAGGAACAAGTCAAGATCAACAATTTCACTCATGCAAACAACATAAAGTTCATCGCCTCTGAAGCCAGAGGTTTGTTTGGTAATGTCTTTGTTGATTTAGGTAGTGACTTCACTGTCATTGACTCCAATGGCGAGGAACCACATTCCGGTATTGTGTCTGATATTGAGGCCGATGGTACCGTGTCTGTCCTAGTTGACAGCCGCCATGGTCTACAAGATGGTGACTACGTTAAGTTCACAGAAGTTGAAGGTTTAGATATTAACGATGGTCAACTATTCAGAATTGAGGTTCCAGGCCCATTTGCCTTCAAGATAGGTAATGTATCCAAGTACGGTTCTTACATCAAGGGTGGTTTGTATACTCAAATTAAGATGCCTGAGAAGATCAGCTTCCAATCGTTGGCCGACCAGTTGACCAATCCAGAATTCGCATTTTCTGACTTTGCAAAGTTTGATCGTCCTCCCCAATTGCACTTGGGTTTCCAAGCTTTACACCAATTCAATGAGAAGAGAGGACACTCACCAAGACCATTCAACGACGAGGATGCCAATGAGTTCCTACATTTGACCAAGAACTTGGCTGTTCAAACCAACTTTGAAGGTGACTTGAGTGAAGATTTGTTGAAGGAGTTGTCTTTCCAGGCCACTGGTGATCTTCCAGCCATCACCGCCTTCTTGGGTGGTCTGGTTGCTCAAGAAGTTTTGAAGGCATGTTCTGGTAAGTTTACCCCAATCAAACAATTCCTTTACTTTGACTCGTTGGAATCGTTGCCAAAGAACTTCCCAAGAAATGCGCAAAACACACAACCTATCAACTCCCGTTATGATGCTCAAATTGCTGTTTTCGGTCTTGATTTTCAACAGAAGATTGCCAACTCCAAGACATTCTTAGTAGGATCTGGTGCTATTGGTTGTGAGGTCTTGAAGAACTGGGCTTTGATGGGTTTGGGTTCTGGCCCAGATGGTAAAATCATAGTCACAGATAATGACACTATTGAAAAATCCAACTTGAACCGTCAGTTCTTATTTAGACCAAAGGATGTTGGCAAGAACAAGTCCGAAGTTGCTGCAGATGCTGTGGCTGTCATTAACCCAAGTCTCAAGGGTAAAATTGAGAGTAAAGGTGACAAGGTGGGTCCAGAGACTGAGGGTATTTTTGACAACGACTTCTGGGAATCTCTAGATTTTGTCACCAACGCTTTGGATAACATTGATGCCAGAACCTATGTTGATCGTCGTTGTGTTTTCTTCAAGAAGCCATTGCTGGAGAGTGGTACGTTGGGAACCAAGGGTAATACGCAGGTTGTTGTCCCAGGATTGACTGAATCATACTCATCGTCCCAAGACCCTCCAGAGAAGTCCATCCCATTATGTACTTTGCGTTCCTTCCCAAACAAGATTGATCACACCATTGCTTGGTCTAAATCATTGTTCCAGGGATACTTCACTGACAGTGCTGAGAATGTCAATTTATACCTATCCCAGCCAAACTATTTGGAGGCTACTCTGAAGCAGAGTGGCGATGTCAAGACCATCTTGCAGTCTATTTCTGACTCTTTAAACAATAGACCATACTCTTTTGAGGACTGTGTCAAGTGGGCCAGATTGGAGTTTGAGAAGAAGTTCAGTCATGACATTCAACAATTACTCTATAACTTCCCTGCTGATGCAAAGACTTCCACTGGTGCTCCATTCTGGTCTGGTACTAAGCGTGCTCCAACTCCTTTAATTTTTGATCTTAACAATAAGGACCACTTTGATTTTATCGTTGGTGCTGCCAACTTAAGAGCTTTCAACTATGGTTTGAAGGGCGATACTGGTGAGCCAGACAGATCTCAATATACTAAAATTTTGGCTACTGTTGATATTGAACCATTTAATCCACGGTCAGACATTAAGATCCAGGTTAATGACGAGGATCCAGATCCAAACGCTCAACAGAATTTGGAAACTGATGAATTGAGAAAGTTGGCCGCTTCTTTGCCACAGCCATCAACGTTGGCAGGATATAGATTGAACCCAGTTGAATTTGAGAAAGATGATGACTCCAACCACCACATTGAGTTCATTACAGCTGCTTCTAATGCTAGAGCCCTAAACTACCAGATTGACACTGCTGACCATGCTAAGACTAAGTTCATTGCTGGTAGAATCATTCCAGCTATTGCTACCACAACAGCCTTGGTTACTGGTTTGGTTCAATTGGAACTATACAAGGTTGTTGATAATAAGGACAACATTGAGGACTATAAGAACGGGTTTGTCAACTTGGCTTTGCCATTCTTTGGGTTCTCTGAACCAATTGCCTCTCCAAAAGCTAAGTACAATGATAAGGAGTTCGACAAGATTTGGGATAGATTTGATATTAAGGGTGACATTACCTTGAGAGAATTGGTTGATCACTTTGAGAAGGAGGAAGGTTTGGAGATCACTATGTTGTCTTATGATGTGTCTTTGTTGTATGCCAGCTTCTTCCCACCAAAGAAGGTGAAGGAAAGAGAAGGTTTGAAGATTACAGAGTTGATCAAACTTGTCACTAAGCAGGAGATCCCAACTCATGTCAAGACTTTGATTTTGGAGATTTGCGCTGATGACAAGGAAGGTGAAGATGTTGAAGTTCCTTTCATCAATATTACTCTATAAGTTTTTTTTAGAAACTCATACAGTATCAGCTACGTTTCTATTTGTAAGTTAAGTATCTATAAATCGTTAAAACAACATATCACTGTAGTCCAGCAGTCACAATTCGGTATAGTTCACCGCGTTGGGAATATAACTCATCAAACGTGCCCTCTTCAGCTATGGAACCACTCTTCATTGCCAGAACCCTATCAGATATCCTCATCATTTCTTCTGAATGTGTGATCATGACAATTGTGATTCCTTTCAAGTTGTTTTGGATCAATTGGGCAATCTTGTAAGAGCTTTCAGTGTCAAGGGCTGAAGTGCACTCATCCAGAATCAAGAGCTTTGGGGCTCTTAACAGAGCTCTTGCAATAGACAGTCTCTGTGCTTGGCCACCTGAAATCAACGAAGTGTCAATTCTTGTGTTCATGCCCAAAGGAAGAGACTTAACAAACTCATAAACGCTCGCCATTTCCAAGCATTTAACTACTTGATCCTCAAGTGGGTTTGTCAAACCATAGGTCAAGTTCTCGTAGATGGTACCATCAAAGAATATTGCCTTTTGATCAACCAAAACCACCTTACTTCTCAACCAATTAATATTGATTTTATTGATGTCGTGGTCCTGGAAGAAAACAGACTTGTCCTCAAATTCAAAGAGCCTCGTAACCAGCAGTGTGATGGTTGACTTTCCAGACCCAGACTCACCAATGATGGCAACATGTTCATTGTTCGCAACTTTGAAACTAACGTTCTTCAAAACCTTCTGGTTCGGCATCGATGGGTATATGAAGTCAACATTCTGGAACTTGAGGAGCTCATCTTTGTCATAAACATTAGTTGGTATTATTGTTCCCTTGGTTTCAGATGCAGAAGGAACCAGTTCAAGCATTCTAAATATGTAACTTCCTGCCCTTTGACCTCTGCTCACCTCTGGAATAGCATTCATCAACTGAGCACATGACATAATGGAGAAAAGAAGTAACGTGAAACACTCCATTAGTTGGGGTGTGGTGTACTCTTGCTTTCCCACAAGTCTCATACCGTAGTAAAGCAAGATACCTTGAACCACAAATGTGAGCGCATTGGTGACAGAAACACCGAATCCGGTCAAGATAGCTCTTCTTTTCGATACTCTGTGCACGGTATCCATCTTTTTATCAAACTTCTTTTGGAAATGGCTGTATAGGTCCAAAGTCTTGATAGTCTTGATACCCTTTACAATTTCGTACAATTGCGTCTCAAGATCGGCAACAGCATTCTTGTACTCATTCTCTGAAGATTGCAGTAAGCCTGCATACATACTAGTGACCAAAGCGAATAGAGGAATCAGTGAAATGCATACCAATGATAACTTCCATCCTTTAATGAGAGCCCAAATTAGACCTACGCTGGCAAGAACAATGACAGTGGAAATAATGCTCAAAAACTGAGAAACCAAATTTCTCAAATCCCTTGAATCGTTCAATACCAGTGTATTGATCTCTGATGCTGTATTGTTCTTCTGATTGAACCAGCTCAATGATTGTTGCGAAATCACACTGAAGACCTTTCTCCTTAGTGCAAAGATCCAGATCTCACTTGAGTAGTCCAGCAAGAAATCTTTCATAAAGGTGGAGAAACCATCAAACAGGGCTATGAAGATCACAATCAGAGACCACTTCAGCAAATAGCGTGGCTCTCCAATATCTGATCCTTGACCAGGTGGAACAATACTCACCAGGAGTTTGGAGAAACAGTATGAGAAGACTGGATTTGCAGCACCGCTCAACAAACTGAAAAGGATACCAAGAAACAAGATTCCCTTCTTCTCAACAGTTTGAAACATTCTCTTGATGATCTGTCTGATTGGAGTGAGGTCTTCTCTATCATTATCGCACTCTTTATTCTCTTTCTCTTGTGTTTTATCATTCTTTTCCAAGTCAACATCAGCATCTCCTCTTTTGTTCCCCCTCCTTTGAGTGTGTCTATTCAGGTGACTACTATCTTCTTCATTTTGAAACATTGAGTGGCCGAATGTGGAGAAAAGATGAGTAGACATTCTCGATCCAGGTCCATTCAAGAACTTAGATACCCTTGGGACATCAGCATGGAAATCTTCCTCTTCCTCGGTTTGCTCATTTGCTTGCAACGCTGTATTGACCTGTAGTGAGGCTAGCTTCTGGAAAATGCTATGATGCTGCAGTTCCAAATCTCTTCTGTATCCAAACTCTGCAATCTCTCCACCCTCCATGAGGTAGACAAAATCATCCTTGTGAATCTGACTGTATTCGTGGGTCAGGATAATCGTAGTTTTCCCAGCTCTCCATCTCTTAATGGCCTTGATGATAAGATCTCTCAGAACAATATCTAGCGCACTCACAGACTCGTCTAGGATCAAGATTGGGGTATCACGAAGTTTTGCTCTAGCAATGGCCACTCTTTGTTGTTCACCACCACTCAATTGGACACCATTAATCCCCACAGCTGTATCCAAACCAAGGGGAAGGTCTCTTATCAGTTCTTGTAAAAGAGACAACTGGACAGCTTCTTGAACCTTCTCGTCTCCATTCTCTGATGTTATAGCTGGATTATTATTTCCCATCAATATGTTATTCTGAATGGTGTCGTTGAACAAAGTACAAGACTGCTCCACAAGTGTGATGTTGCTAGTCAACCAATCAGTATTAATGTTCGCAACGTTGAAGCCATCAATCTCAACTCTCCCTTTTAAAGGAGTGTAAAGGTTAAGCAGCAGATTTGACAATGTAGATTTACCAGAGCCAGATCTCCCCACGATAAAAGTCAACTCATCACAAGGGAAATGCAAACTAACATTTCTAAGTACTTTAGTTTCCGGTCTAGTTGGGTAACTGAAGTCAACATTCTTAAACTTAATATCACCATGACAAACACCAGGGTACATCTTAATTCTGTTGATGTTCTCTGCACGGTAATCAATTACCTTGGTAGATCTCATTTGAATAAAGGTTTGTAATCGTCTTATGGCGACATTAGCCTTTTGGATTGTAATTATCTGTGGTAGCATGCTTCTGAACGACTCACCAAGCATCAAACAAGAAGTGAAACAAGTCAAAATATCACCAGCATTAACGTTGCCCTTTCTCACCTGGATTGATCCAAACCAGAACCCCTGTACAAACATACAGAGAATGACAAATCTCAATGATCCCATGTTCAGACTAGATACCAAGGCCAGCTTCACAAAGGCTTGCTTGGAAGCCTTGACAGCGTTATGGAATTTTTGATACTCTTGCATTTGGGTTTGGAATAATCTCACCAGCTTTGCAGAGCTCAAAGACCAATCAAAGATCTTTGCAGCTATGGATGTCTCTGTATTTTCCAAGGCAGTAAACTTCTCCACCAATTTGGCAAAGGCATATGATAGAACCAATATGAGAGGAGTACTGGCAAGCATCACAAGTGTCACAGACCAAGAGTAGTATAAGGAAGTACCAAGCAATGCCAGAATAGTTACAAAATCCTCGAGTGTAATGGCGGTTGCCTCTGAATTACCGGCTCTTAACTCCTCAACACATCTGTTCAGCTGTGTTAAATCACCCATCACCTGGTCGTTGGATTCATACCATTCTATGCTCTTATTCATGTATGTTTTCAGCATCAAATATCTTGCTTTAGAGCCATGTCTCTCCCCAATAGTCATCCAGAGTGAGATGGTCCCCCACATCAAGGGTACTGTGCACGCACCTAATGCCAACAGAGCCATTGTTGTGCGCGTAATATCACCCATATATTCGTCAAAATCCTTATATTCACCTTTCATCAGCTTGGCGAGAACATCAAATACTTTACCCATCAATATGGCCGATACAGATGGTGTTAAAGCACTAATGACAGTAACCGTAATTGCAGCTATCTGAAGTGGAAGATCTGTCTTTTCAAACAGCATATATAGCATTGCTTTGCGCACTTTCTGTGGTGGTTCAACTTGAAGCCGCACCTCATTCTCTTGAATGTCCAGATCGTAGAGTACTCTCTCTTTGATTGTAAGTGATTCAGAGTCCAGTGTTGATGGTGATGTAATCTTGTAATCAGCCATCGAGTGATATCGTTCTTTGTTGAGGGAACAAGAAAAAGAGGACTCTAAACAAAAGAGCAGGATATTCAAGTAAAGTACACTTCAAACGAAGATAAAACATTTTGCACATCTCAGCTATTGAACCTCAAAATGACTCAAGGGGCCTGCCACTTCAACAGATAAGCAGAACTTGTGTCAGAGTGCAATAACTTCCCAATTAGGGCACAACAATGATCACCTTTATTTTTTTCTTTTTATTTTTCATTTAATGCAATTTTTCCCGAACCTTGCATGAAAAAAGAAGAAACTCCGCCCGAACATTAAAAAAAAATTAGGCAAAAATATGATCCCTCCCAGGAAGGAATATTGTCACATGCTGTTTAAAGTGGTGTATGGTGTATATAAACAGGGAACGGGTTAAAAAAAACTTTGCTTACTTTTTGGGCACTTCCCTCCGCTCTGAAGACGGACCAACTAGTACTGATCACGCACTTTCACACAATGACAACCAAGTTGCAACAAGCCTCTGATATCTTCAACCAGCTCGTTGCTGAAGTGGACATCAACAAGCAATCCTATCAATGTATGTGTCATTTTCATCACCGGAACCCATGAACCAGGTAATTGACTAACATGAATTAAAAAAGTGGCGTTAGCATCAATTTGCTTCAATCCGATCTTCTGGAATGTCGTTGCCAGACTTGAGTACAACACACACTTTCTCACAAAGCTCGCTGGTGGTGCTAAAAGGGGCTGTTATGTTTTGGCGCTAACCATCTTCTCACTGGGGATCTTTAGAGATTATCTCTTTGAACTTGCATTGAGGGAGCAGACCACTTCAGCGCTCTTGACATCAGATCCAATCTTCAAGTACTTGGGTATCGCCTCTTTTTCCCTTGGTAACATCTTTGTTTTAACCTCAATGTGGGCCTTGGGCGTCACCGGAACCTACCTAGGTGACTACTTTGGCATCTTAATGGATGATCGTGTCACTGGGTTCCCATTTAATGTTTTGGATAACCCAATGTATGTGGGATCCACTTTGTCCTTCTTGGGTACCTCCCTTTACTTCGGTAAGCCAGCTGGTTTGTTTGCCACTTTGATTGTTCACGTCTTGTATTCTATTGCCTTGAAGTTTGAGGAGCCATTTACTGGTAAGATCTATGCCGAAAAGGCCAAGAGAGACGCTGCTAAGCACAAATAGTTATTAGACAGTCAATATCTACACTAATTGAATGTAAGCCTGCAACAGACATAAAATAAAACCGGTATGAAGCTGAGGTGATACGATATCAAGCTATGTATAATATATGCGTTCACTTTGCTTCATATCCTTCATTAACGCTACTCACTTTTCTGATCCAAATAGTTCTAGGTTTTCTCTTTGTTCTTTCTGTTATGTATGTAAGAGACCAGACCAGAGCCCACAAATACTGAAATCACAGCTATAATATCAATCCATCTAAATTTATTCAAGAACTTTTCAGAACTTTTCTTGTGATAACCAACTAGGAGAATTCCAATAACGATAAAAGAGGCTGGAATGACAGACATCCTGTTGACCCCATCCTGTTGAAACTAGTCCGTCCGTGTGTTGACAATGGCGGAAATCGGAACAACAGCTTCAGGAAAAAAATATGCCCACTATGGGAATTGAACCCATGATCCCCGCATTACGAGTGCGATGCCTTACCACTTGGCCAAGGGGGCAATTTAACTTCGCGAATAAAGCGTCACATTAACCAGATCAAACATCTTAA
Source organism: Barnettozyma hawaiiensis (assembly GCA_003706665.2). Classification (NCBI taxonomy): domain Eukaryota; kingdom Fungi; phylum Ascomycota; class Saccharomycetes; order Phaffomycetales; family Phaffomycetaceae; genus Barnettozyma; species Barnettozyma hawaiiensis. The sequence goes on along the minus strand of PPLY02000018.1, from coordinate 6,839 downwards.
CTATCAACAGCAGGAACTGAATTAATTTATAAAGAGAACATTGATTTATTGTAAATAATACACAGAAAAGGGCTATTTCTTGGGTGACTACCGTATAGTATTGAGGTACTCAGAATTGCAGAGTCTATATAGGTTGGAGCAATAAGTCATGTAAGCAGTTAAAAAGACCCCATCAAGATATGATACACAGTTACACAGTACTATCCATGAATATCGGTCATACTTGAGGGAACAGTTAGTTGTTGATAATAGCCTTCTCGCACAGAACCCAACATCAAAAACAGAGAACTGAGTACAACCCCACTTTATAGCTAAGCTGAGCGTAGCGTTACCCATGCATGTATATATATTCCAAAGCCAAAGATCCCAAGGGAGTGTCAAAACAAAATTCCAGATAAAACGCTCCATGCCAAAGTGAAAATTAAAACAGACCATCAACAGCACCACACACATCCTAACTCAAACTCCCGTATCTTGGTCTCTTCTCAATTGAAGCAGACTCAACGACTCGTCTCTTTGGGTTATCTGATATTTCCACGTCTTCATCCATGTCACCATCTTCATTAGAGCCCTTCAGCGTTGTAACGGTAGCATCGCTCCCAGGAAGCGGAGAGGGGGTGTCTCCTTCTTTCATCACTTTCTGTGCCTTTCTTAATCTCCGCTCAACTGATATAATTGGATTGGTTGGAGGAAAAGCATGTCCAGCAACCTGAACACTGCCCATACTGAAGATGTGATCAATGGGAATCCCCACTGTAGGAAGTGACGGCGAAGGGCCATCTGTGGTGCTGGTACTGATGCTGGTTCCCCCTGTATTATCCCCTGAACTCGCCACTGGTTGCTTCTCCCTGTTCCGTTCGAGTTCAAACCGCTTAAGCACTACCCATTTCTCCACCTCATCAACAGATTCTGTGGAATGAATCTTATCCAATACGTCAGAGAGCGCCTGAATGTATGCACGTCTGTAAACCTGCTGGGTTCGTTGCGTGGTGGTCTTGTAGAGAGATGTAACGCTATTTGCAGCCTGCTTAAACTGCTGGTGGAGTTCAGCACTTATCTCATTAAGTGTATTGTCCTTAGGAAGTTCGCTGCTCAAGTTGGCAAAGTTATCCATGGCGCTCTTTGTGTTGCTGCTGAACAACAGCCTTGCAGTGTCTTCTTTGTGTGTGTGGAAAGATTTTCTGTAGTCCATACAAAATTACGCTTTTGGGTAAATTGAAAACAGATTTCTGCGCTTTCGTTCTTTTTACTCTTCCACAAACTTACTTTCCTACACGACCAAACCCAACTCAACTGGGGCTATACAATGGCGGACTCACAAGTGCTGTTAGAGTCGCCGCATTCCCATCAAGCACATTTACACGCACATGGTGGCCAGTTCCTACAACAGTCGCCCTTTCTCTCCGCCAACAATAATCACACCAATAACAACGACATCAACACCTCTCCTCATCAACAGCGCAAGCGCCGTCTGTCAAATTCGCCATCACCATACAAAAAAACCAAACCTGACCAGCCTCTGACACATTCTACGCCAACGAGATTCCAATATCCTGAGTTCCAGCACCCTCACGACATTGGCGGTGTTTTGCAACAGACACCCTATGGGATGCTGAAAGTAACGAGGCAAGGCAAAGTAGAAACTACCACATTGGAGAGCGACCTCAATGTACATTCATTTGGGCGCCAGAATATTATGCCACAATCAGGCACACGGCTTGTGTTTGAAGACGCCCCTGCAGTACCAAAGCAGCAGCAGCAGCAACAGAATCTCTGGCAGACGGCAGTGGCAAGGGAACAGATGACTCAACCAAAGTTGGATAGTGCAATACAGAGCCAAAGTCCTAGTCCAAGTGTGGAGATTGAAGGGTACATGATTGAAGGTTATGGATTTTCAGAGGGTATTAATGTTAACAAGAGCTACAGACACCATGAGGAAGAAATCTTGAATATAAACTACGGGCTCTATGACGACTTTAACGAATGCGATGATAACGACGAGGAGATGAAAATTGACTGATTCCCTGTTCCCTGTTGTACTACTACCATAAATTCTTGGCAGAAATATGCTTTAAAACAAAATATATACACCACGTCTTGCTCGTTACTGACTAGCCCCAACTTTATTATTTTTTTTTCTGTACTGTTTTGATTCTTCCCTTCTTAGAAACTGATAACAAGTACAAACAAAGCACTGTGAGGCGATGGAAGCACCGCTTTTCTTTACACTTGGAATGTTCATTCTAGATGACATACATCATTCTGATACACAGATTCCGTCCATGTACAATGTCCTTGGCGGGGGAGGCACGTTCGGTGCCCTTGGAGCCCGTATCGTCACACCTGAACAACAACAACACAGTGGTGTGAAACTCATTATTGATAAAGGTTCTGATTTCCCACCGGAAGTACAAGCAGAGCTGGATCAATGGAAAATATCTATTGATTGGCGTGAGGATACCACGCGACTCACTACGCGAGGATGGAATATGTACAATGAAGAAGATGGTAGTCGTGATTTCAAGTATCTGACCCCGAAGTTAAGAGTCCCAGTTGATGAACTATACACAGTCTCACCAAGGGCACTGCACATGATTTGCTCCTTGGACAGGGTTATTTCAGCAATTCAGATACTAAGATCGAGACCAAGTGACACTGTGTTGATGTATGAACCAGTGCCGTATGACTGTCTGTTGGAGAACCAGTCTCGGCTGTTGAAGATCCTTCCTGAGATTGACATATTGTCACCTAATGCGAAAGAGGCAGGCTCAGTCTTCGGGATGGGTGAACTTACAAAAAAATCAGAATTAGAAGAGTTGGCCAGAAAGTTCTTGCCGTATCTGCTTAGAGAGAATCTGTTTGGCAGAGGACCTGCATTGGTATTGAGATGTGGTGCGTTGGGATGTTACACTCTACAGAAGCGAGATGGTGGTATTGGTCAATGGTATCCACCCTATCATAAAGATCCTAGTGCAGTAGTGGATCCAACTGGTTGTGGAAACACCTTCATTGGTGCTTTTGTCACTGGATTTGTGCTTAGTGGTGGTGACTACAGAATTGCATCCGTCTGTGGTAATGTCGCCAGTGGAGTGTGTATTGAAAAACTGGGAATGCCTCAGCTATCATCAAGCGGCGACTGGAACGGTCTTGTTATCAACGACAGAATTGCGAAATACTGCATTGAAAACAACATGGAGCCGTTCACTCTTCCCTTCTAAACACGACGACCTCGTCATTGTTATCAACGCTCACACCCATCATCCCCAGAGAACTCAGCTCTTTTATCAATAGATGTGCTGGACTTCTCCCTGTCTGGGTCTGTCTCAACAAGCTCTCGTAGTTCATCTCTGTAGTTGTGCTCTGGGTTTTTGACGCTGTAGTTGCCAAGTCAGCCAACTCCACACGCCGCGTATTCACCAAGACACAGTCTACCTGAGAAAACTCATCACTGTGTATCACTGGAATCGCAGACATAAAGTCGCTCAAATGAGGGAACACTGCCATCCTGTGGTGATGATCAGTTACCCTGTTTGTTCTTGTTGTTGATGTTGGTGTTGATGGAAGTATTACAACACCAGTTCCTTGTTCAAATGCGCTTCTGTCAATGGGCACAGTGGCGACATGAGGCTTCGTTGTGTCGAATCCATTGCCCAGGTGACGCATCAGGGCAATTATGGCGTTGTTTTTAAGCGACTGTGCGTACCTCATGGCGAAATAAGGTGCGTTGAGCCGGGCAAAGTGTGTAGTGAGTTGTGATGGTGTCGAAGGAAGAAGAGCATTAGGGTTGATATGTGGCGGGCCCTGCTGGTTTGTTGTATCCTTTGTGAGCAAAGCCATAAGAGATCTCTGCTGTTTCTCTTTCCGTACTGGATGCAGTTGGTTTAACAGGCGAGCTGTCGTTTTTTCCATGCGCATTCTCTCACAAAGGACTTTAAAACAGTAGGTGGTAGATGCACTTGGTGTTTTTTTTTCTTTTCCTTTATAACGACCACACAAGCGCAAGCAGGGTTTTAAGCCAATCAAGAACAACACAATGGCTGGCACTCTTCTGATTCCAACTGTCTCTGTTGGTAACGTCCCACAATTGGCAGCAGACCTTATTTTGCACAACTACGAGCTCCACCGCACTACCACGCTGGACTCGACTCTTCTCTATCCATTTGCCTCTGCAGTAGACTACACATCAACATCAACAGCACCAGCGCCACCAGGCTGCTCAACTGCCCTGGAACTCTACCAAAAGGACCATCTATCACTTCTGGTTCAGCGTTCTCCTGTGATTCCACGATACAGCGCCAACTTCATCCAATACATTGCATACTTAGTCAAAGAGCATGAATTCACCAGAGTAGTGATTCTGGACTCAACACAGGCAGTTGTGGGGCATGATATCGAGTCCCGGGTACACACATACACAGCAAATGATATCACTGTGGGTGTTCAGCATCTGGATTTGGGAGAGCCATTCGCTGGTGATTATGATGCAAGGGAAACTTCAGTGGATACCACACGAACATCAGAATTTGCAGCAGAATTGATCAAGTCATTGTTGGAGGTCGAGACTGTTGTTGTTGTCATTGGTGTTTATGAAGGTGACAACAGAGAAGATGCAATGTTACTTGCCCATGAAACTGTGCTCGCCGCTGGTGTAGAATGTCTAAAGTTCGATAAGGTGCCCAAGTCCTGGGAAGGTGTCTATGGTGATAGACCTGTACCAGTAGGAGTGGAAAGTGGGATCTATAGGTAATAATATTCTCCTTTTCAGTGATGGTATTACCAGTAGAGACCATCATTGAATGGTGGCTTGAGTATTTAATTTCATGAATGGCGAACTTTACCTGAGGAATATAACCCACCTAGATTCGTGTAGTCTTTACCCAACCCATGCAAACGTTTATAATATTCATATTCACATCCAGAACTCAAACCCATGACTTGAACAACATGCGTTAAAGACTTATCATGTCTAAAAGCGTGGTGATAGTGCCTCGCTCCTAACTCCTATTCGGATCTTACCGTATTCGGGGGGAAATCCGACGAAAATAGGAATTAAACAGTATTATGAGCAGAAAAAATTATTACAGAGCAGATCACAAAATAATGATTATATTAACCAAAGATAATAATCAAATGACAAGATCAAAAGGAACCAGTTCTTCATAATGATGCCACTTTTACCACCCACCAACAACTGAAGGTAAAACAAATTCAGAATTTGATTCTGACAGTCTTGACTTGAGTGTAGTTGTCCAAGGCCTCAGTACCCATCTCTCTTCCAATACCACTCTGCTTGTAACCACCAAATGGAGTTTGTGCGTCAAAGTCATTGTATGTGTTGATCCAGACGGTACCAGCCTCTAGTCTCTTAGAAACCTGCAAAGCAGTGTTCAAAGAGGTGGTGTGGATACCTGCAGCCAAACCGTATTCAGAGTCATTAGCCTTAGCCACAATCTCATCAACATCAGAAAACTTGGTAACGGTGATGACCGGTCCAAAAATTTCCTCCTTGACAATCTTGTGAGTTTCTTCAACATCAGCAAAGATGGTTGGTTGAACAAAGAAACCCTTGGTGCCAATTCTGGTACCACCAGTAACGACACGGGCACCCTCCTGCTTACCGTGCTCAACGTAGGCCAAAATCTTGTCCAGTTGCATCTGCGAGGTTTGAGCACCTTGGAAAGTATCCTCATCGAATGGGTTACCAACCTTAACAGCCTCGGCAGCCTCCTTTAGGGCAGATAGGAACTCCTCATAAATACCACCTTGGACGTATAATCTGGAACCGGCACAGCACACTTCACCAGAGTTGAAAAAGATACCAACAAGCACATTCTGGATGGTCTTCTTGATGTCTGCGTCGTCAAAAATAATGTTTGGAGACTTACCACCCAGTTCCAAGGTAACCTTCTTCAAGTTGGACTCGGCAGCAGCCTTCATAATGTAACGGCCAGTGGCTGTGGACCCTGTAAAGGCAACCTTCTTGATTCTGGTGTGTCTGGCGACAGCATCACCGGCAGTCTTACCGAAACCGGAAACGACATTCAAAATACCAGCTGGAATACCAGCCTCCTTAACATACTTGGAAACGTACAAAGCAGACAATGGGGTGGACTCAGCGGTCTTTAGAACTATAGCGTTACCAGTGGCTAGAGCAGGACCAACCTTCCAGGACCACATCAGCAATGGGAAGTTCCATGGAATGATCTGGCCAACGACACCAATTGGCTCTCTCAATGTGTAACCAAAGTGGGAGTCAGCACCAGAGTCAATGGTTCTACCGTCAACCTTGTCAGCCCAACCAGCGACAGATCTCAAGTATGCAACGGCCAAGCCAACATCCCCACGGGCAGAGGTGATGGCCTTACCATTGTCAATGGACTCAATGGAGGCGATGATCTCAGCATCCTTCTCAATCAAGTCAGCAAGTTTGTTGATGGCAAGAGTACGCTTTGCTGGATGGATACGGGACCAGTTACCAGAGTTGAAGGCCTTTTCAGCAGCGTCAACGGCAGCGTCAACATCCTCAGAGAACCCCTCGTAGACATGGGTGATCTCCTCCTCAGTGGCTGGGTCGATAACCTCAAAGGTCTTACCAGATTTGGACTGGACAAACTCATTGTTGATGAATAGACCTGTTGGTTGTTCGTAGGACTTGCCGTTTGGCAGTTTGACGGTGACAGATAGTGGAAGGGACATTATGATATAATAAGCCTGTGTTGCTATATTTGACAAGAAGAAAAGAAAAGAAGAGAAAAGCTGAGAGTCACTGGATATATATAAGTACCAGGTGGGCAGGAAGGTTCCTCTTTATATGTACTAACAGGGTGCGAGTGACCTAC
>PPLY02000017.1:0-211091 GCA_003706665.2 Barnettozyma hawaiiensis | reverse complement strand
AGGGTGATTATCAGGGATAGGCTAAGAGCTTTTCAATGTGTGTATATGGGTGGATGTTGGTAAAAATACCCTTTCAGTATATGAGGGGGAGGGGGTGAGGGCTATCGAAAAAAAAAATACACTACTTCATGAACTCTCAGATTAAGCAAACTATTAAACTTGCACGAGAATGGAATTGGCAGTGTATTGTGGATTCCATTAGACAGTATCGAATAGAGAAACGTTGAATCCACAAATGGATTATCGGGATGACTTTTTAACCCTGGAGCATCTTAAAGAGGATAGCCAACGAACCTGATTAACACTACCCTGGTGTCACAGAAATCGGTGTTGAGAGGAGATTCTTGGGAACGAGCAGACAAAAACCAAACATAACTTCTCACTTGGCTTCGGTCACAAAATCTTTGGTTCCTGTTTTTAGGTATATTTGGTAATATTGCTATGTAGACTCTATACAGAGAGAAGATAGTGTAAGCTATTGCCACTGAACTACATACAGTACCTTGTGTCATAAAGGCCGGTGTTTTATATCAGGAGATTTGGCAGTGAGAGTTTCGGTCGGAAACCTCCAGCGTGAATTCAATACCAAGTTATTTCTTCGATCCCTACCAGCTATATGAAAGGAAGGTTCTGTTGTGTCTGTGTATGCGCCACCAGAACCCACAAATTGGAATTGTTGGGAACTTGACTTCAAAATGAAGGATGTACTTGAACTTTGCAATGACTGTTTTCATCATCACTACCCATCATTAGTCTGTGTTGTATAAATTCTATAATTTGAAGAACTAAACTATATCAAATAGCAGGTATATACAAGCATAATCATAATCTTTCTAATCATTCATCTAAGCTTGTGTAACAGAGCTTCTTAGATCTCAACTGATGGGGCACAGTTCAAAGCTGGCTTCAAAGAGCCGTAGATGGTGAATTGCAAGGAGGTCAAGGTACCAACCATAACCAATCTGGTTGGCAAACCAGCAAAGGAACCAACAACACCCAATTGCTTGGCCAAAGAGGCCAACAAACCCAAAGTGGATTGACCTGGGGCCTTCTTGGTCTTGTTAACCTTGGACAACAAAGTATCAGCTGGCTGAGAAATGATAGCGGCTGCGAAACCAGCGGTCAAACCGGCAGTCAAGTTAACAAGGGTGTTGACAGCAGAGGACAATTCAGACTTTGGAGATGGGATGAAACTGTAGTACAACTCAGCGGCTCTCTCGTAAACCAAGAACTTGGCAATGTTGTATGGAATTTGCTTGAACAAGATTGGGGTGAAACCGTTGTAGAAAGAACCGACACCTTCCTCCTTCAAGATTCTAGTGAAACCACCAACCAAACCGTTGGCAAAGGTAGGTTGAGAGACCAATCTAATTCTGGTGGCCTCCAATGGACACAAAGCAATGTCAGCAAAGAACTCAGCAATGGCAGCAGAACCAATGTAGATAGAGTTCTTGTATTGCTTAGCAGTGTCAATACCTAGGAAGTCAATAAAGGTCTTCTTGAAGAGCTCATACCCACCAAACTTGAAGGCACCTTGCAAGGAGTAACCAGCAATGGTTGGACCCAAACCGGTCAACAAAGCACCAGCACCCTCAGAGGAAACGACCTGCTTGAAAGAACCAATAGTACCCTTGTTGTAGGTAACAGGATCCAATTGGATTCTGGTCTTGACGACATCGATTGGAGTCATGGCACCGTGAGTAACACCACAGCCGATAGCACCGGCAAGGGCAAACTTGGCGTAGTCAGAAATGGAGTATTGTGGAAGGGACATTACAGAATATTGAGTTTGGGAACTTATTGTGGTGGTTGGTAAACTTGTTTGTTTGAAAGAAAATTTTTTTTTTCGTTGTGTTACAGAGCGTTTCCGTTTTCCCTTTCTTTTTTTCACATGTGGTGGTGGTGGCGGGTCCGCCACCTAACAGCGTGATTTGATTGGTCCGGACGAACTATTCCGTTTTCCGGGAAACGTGGGGGCTACCTAACCAGGAAAGTTTCCCGATCTGGATTTGTGTTTTTTTTTTGTGTCTGTCTACAAACAATCAAATGAAAAATGTGTAATGTAATCTGTAATCACCTTTACAAAAAACTATAGACTCCAGTTGTCTACTTCTTCTCCTCTTCCTTGCCATTGCTATGACCATTCTCCTCCAAAGTCAAACTCTTCTGTGGTGAAGGATTCAAGATGAACTCAGCATCAAGCAGCTCAACCTGTGGGTTCAATGTTAAACCGAAACCAGGCTTGTCCAACACCTTCACATCCAGGTAACCCTTGTATGGAATTGGCTCGTCAATGAATAGACCACCAAATACAGGTAAAACAGCAGTGGAGTCTGGTGAGTTGGCCAAGTACTCCTGGAATGGAGTGTTTTGCTGGGAGACGACGAAGTGGTAAGAGTACGGACCAGAGGCGTGAGGAACAACTGGAATGTCATAAGCAGCAGCTTGAGCTGCCACTTTAAGACACTCAGTCAAACCACCAACCCACATGACATCGGGTTGAAGGATATCAATATTTCTTCCCTCAATCAACTTTCTGAAGCCGTACTTTGTGTACTCATGCTCTCCAGTAGTGAACTTCATGTCTGGGTGGGCTCTCTTCAATTGAGCAAAACCATCAAAGTCATCAGGGTGTAAAACTTCTTCCCACCAATTGATCTTCAAGTGCTTGGTTGCAGATACAAGGTCAATGGTGTACGGAACGTTCAACGACATGTAACAGTCAACCATGATTGGGAAGTCTGGACCAACAGTTTTTCTGTGTTTAGTGAGAAAATCGACATTCTTTCTCAAACCTTCATGGCCTTCATCTGGACCGAACGGAAGCGCAACCTTACCACCCCAGAAGCCCATCTTCTTAGCAGCATCTGGGCGGGAACCAGTGCAGTAAAAGTTCAATCTCTCACGAGTGGCACCACCAATGAGCTTGTAGACTGGTTCATTTCTGATCTTACCGAGCAAATCCCATAGAGCCAAATCAACAACAGAGATAACAGCAATAGTGACACCTTTACGGCCGTAGAACATGGAGGCCCGGAACAACTTATCCCAGATGAGATTCAAGTCACGAGGGTCCTCACCTTCCAAGAATCTGTTGAAGTGGTTGTGGACAATCCAGCAGGCAATCGGACCACCGAAACCAGTAGCGAAACCCTTGGTACCATCAGTAGCCTCAATCTCAACACAAAAGGAACCCAAAACGTTGATACCCCAGGATGTTCTGGACTTACGGTACTCTGGGAACTTGGACATTGGGTTGGAGATGTCAGAGTCCACCAACCAGTGGCCCTTGGCAACATCGTGGTAGTCACCACCAATCCCCTTACCAGGAAGGAGGTAAGTACGAACCTTCTTGATTCTTGGGAAGTCTGAAACGGACATTGTTTTGTGTATCCTTAACTGTTTAAGAGAAGCAGTAATTAGGACTGTCAATTAAAAGCGAGGTTTCAACACAACTTTATACATCTCTGCTGGGGTAAATTTCGTCAACGTCATCAACGGCGGTGGGAAGATAGTTCTTCTCTCCGGAGTTTTGATCTTCCGAGTGAAACAGTCACCTCCTCCACATTTTTGTCCGGTATTGTAACGAGATAAAGGGAGAAAGATAAAAATCACCAGTGGATCAATCTTCTGGAGAAGCGGAAGATTGTTAGGTCCTATTTAAAACGTTGTGCTGAGTTTGGGCACGTTCCTTTAGATACACACACAGTCAAAAATGTCTATTGAAAGTTTACAAAAGCACCTCCATCGACCAGTAGCTGGGCTCCAGTAACATATCCACTCAACTCTTCACATGCCAAGAACACAGCTGGTCCAGCCAAATCCTTAGTCTCACCGAGTCTTCCGAGTGGAATTCTGCCCTCCATGTAGGTCTTCTTCTCTTCAACGGCCAGGTCCTCTTCATTCAGATTGGTCTTTATCGTACCTGGAAGTAGAGCATTGCACCTTATTCCGTACTTACCAAGCGCAACGGCCTCGGACTGCATCAGGGATACGATACCGGCTTTTGTAGGGGTGTAATGTGTTTGGAACCCACCGCCAACAAGTGCACTTATAGAGGAAATGCCGATAATTGACCCACCAGTGCCCTGATCTCTCATCTGTCTCGCAGCAGCCTGTGTGGCGAAAAATGATCCATTCAAGTTCACATCAACTGTCTTCTTCAGCAACTCAGGCTCCAAGTCCAGGAACTCAGCAAACTGGCATATTCCTGCATTGGAAACAAACACGTCTAATTTACCAAAGGCTTTGACAGTCTCTTGAACGAGTTGCTGAGCAGTAGTTGGATCAGAAATATCGCCAGCAACAGCAACAAGTGTCGGGATCTCCTCGCGGAGAGACTCAATCTCTGCTGTTTGGAAGCTCAGGTAGTTGACGGAAACTGCGGCCCCTTGTCTGTAGAACTCCACGGCAATGGCACGGCCAATACCTGTGGCTGCGCCTGTAACAGAGCAGACTTTACCCTTGAGAAGTTGCATTGATTTTTTGTGTGCTTTTTTTGCTAAAGGTGTGTCATTTTGGAGTGAAATATCTACTGTTTTATGTCCGCCAACCTCAGCCACACTATATTATTTTTTGATGTTTTCACTGACTTCGGATGTTTGATTTTGCGGGTGAAGCAAACCGGACTGTCGTTTTGGCGGAGGGTTCCTCCCAAAGTGTTTTGAGAGTAGATCTTTTCCTTTGACTTTGTTTAACCAACTGGTAGAAGAGAACAGCGATCAAATGCCACAAAGAGTAGTTGACTCCCATATCCACCTGTTTGCAGAGCCTTCTCTGAACAGACTACGGTGGATGACCCCTGATGGAGTCCTCCATGCGAACCATAGGCTTGATGAATACCAATTGGCCTGTTCTTCCCCAGATTTTGAAGTGGGTGGAGTCATCTTCGTTGAAACTGACGTGAAGAGTTCACTAGACGAGAAAGGATGGGAAGAACCTATTGAGGAGTATCTCTTTGTTGAGAGGACTGTCAATCAATGTCAACTGAAGGGTGAGGGAGATACTTCAGGGAGAGGCTTCATCAAGGGGATTGTTCCTTGGGCGCCTGTTCCTTTAGGGGTAGAAGGACTGGGGAAATATGTTGACAAAATGAAAGAGGTAACTTCTGTGGATAGTAATTGGAGTCTGGTGAAGGGCTTTAGATACCTTCTTCAAGACAAACCGGATGGGACTATGCTCCAATCTAGGTTCATAGAGGGATTGAAGTGGCTTTCTGAGAATCACTATGTCTTTGACCTTGGTATTGACATCCATTCACGTGGCATCAATCAACTGGCAGAATGGAACGAAGTGGATTCACAAGTCAAAGGTCTGACAGTCATTGTCAACCATCTTTGCAAACCCGATTTTTCGTGGACCAGTGAGGAGCTGTATTCCTTTAAGCAACTGTGGAAGGAGATTGGCGACAGAAATAACAACAGGTATTTTATCAAACTGAGTGGTGGATTTTCTGAGTTGACAGAAGTACAAGCAAGGTCCAGTGATGTTGAGGAGATTGTTAATGAGATCATTCCTTGGGTAGGAATGTTTGTCGAAGTATTTGGTCAAGAGAGATTGATCTGGGGGAGCGATTGGCCAGTTTCAATGACACACTTCAAGCAAGACGGAGGAGAAGTTAACGCATTGAGCAAATGGGCTTTGATTGCAAAAGGCGTCTGTGAGAAGCTGGGACTGGACGAAGACAGGATATTCTACACTAACTCTTTTGTGGCATACGACATACAATAATAACACATTTGATTCACAGCGTAAATTTTTCATCGGCATTATTTCTGGTTAATCCTACTAAGTAAGTAGAGGGAACATTTCCAATGCCATTTCTTTCTTATCGACTTTACTGGTGGTGGGAAAGAAAAAAAAAACACAAAAGCATAACACAAACGCATAGCCACAAAAGCATAGCCGCCGCCGATACACAAGCCCACAAAAACTAGAACAATTCCACTTCACCTCCCTCCAGGCTGTCGTGAAATTCCTTCGCTCAAAAAATCCCAGTATATAGAAGCTCCAGTGATCTTGGTAGAAGAGTATAGATCTCAGGAAGACGAGGCGCTGCCGCCCAATCACTCCACCACTCCACTACTGTCACGCTGTTACAAAGACAAGGGAGGAGGAGTTACAACTACCACCACTCCAGTCAGATTACTTTCCCCTGAACGTTCACCTAGACTCAAAAGCTCACGGCCTCTTTCAAAGTATTCATCACAACTGTCACCTAGCAGAAGAAAGAAGAATACCCTGTTTGACTGATGCTGATGATAGAAATGATGCCCTCTTTTCTTTAGAAGATGATATTAGAGGTTCTATTGGTACCCATGATACACAAGGTTCTTGGCTACATCCTCCTCAAACCAATCAACCACCAGTATCACCGATCCCTTCGTCGCCGCCTTCTCATCTCATCAGCTCCGATGACATTGAACTTGGTCTCTTGAGCCTCAAAGCTACAGTCAGCGAAACCAACAATGGACTGCCATTAGTATCAGTATTATCACGCTCAGAATTATCACCGGTACCCTCATCAGCACCACCATCACCTTCTCAACATAATTCCTCCTTCGTTACCAAAATTTCAGAAAAAATCGAAAGTCTAAGCCACCCTGATAGAGGTGCCTTCGTTCAAGACCAATACTCACAACTTGCGGAACGCAGAATTGAAGCAGCACCTGTAAATAATTCCTCTCCTGACACGACCACGGTTCCTGAACCTACTGAGACATCTAAGAAAATCAGACTGTATGGAAGATCACTACGATTCTTTGGTCCTTATAACACCCATCGAAATAGATGCTCTAAATTTTCGCTCACTTCCCTCCATATACAGAGTATGAAGGTATTACTGATTTTACAAGTAGCCCTTTTGACATACCGTCAGTGGAACCCAAGTGTGCTTCATGGGTACGTAATATATGGCATGAACTGGGCAGACTGATTCCGGTCTTTATAAATGTGCTTTTACAGTTGAGATTCTGATGAATTCTATCGCTTGCAGACTCTGGGATGACTCCCAAATGTTTGAACTCAATGGGTTAAATTATAAATCGCTCTGTGAATTGTCTGGCTTGGACAGTTTCAAGTGTCGCTTCATGGGAAGGAGACAACCAGGACGGGAAGAATCCAGAACAAGGAGGAGAATGCTCAAAGACACAGGGATCAATGAGGTTTACAGTAATGAGCTCCACCGTGCTTATTTACGGAAAGGCTGGAATAGAGTTGAATTCTTATCCACTCTGTGCTTCTGGATCAGTATCTTTCTTTCAATCATAGTACTGATGCCAACGCTAAGTTCCCACTATTTAGGAGGGGGCGGGGGTTCTTGTCTGAGAATCTTCAAAATGCCACATTTATTCAAAGTGTGAATCTGATTTTGAAAAGTATTCAGATTGGGTGGTCCCAGCTCGTGGATGTTCTTTTGTTGTTGGTGTATTTCTAGTGTCTCTTTTCCACTCCGGAGGGTGTGCTTCTGGACGAATCCAGACGATACTACTGATAGGTACGTATCAAGTCAACACTGCGGCGGCCTCTTTGAGATTGCCAATGGCGTGTTGAAAGTCCATCCTTTTATAATCAATAATAAGGTTGGCCACATTGCAAAAGGTTCTTTTTGCCCTATGAACTCAAGATGTGAAACCCTAGACAATCCAAATGGGAGTGCATAAGGGTTTGATAGCATTATAATCTCATTATAGATGACTTCCATAAGCTTAGTTTGGGAATTTTGTTTTCAATTGAATTATCGATGAAAGTATTTGCAGATGGATTTATCTTCACACCTAACGCCTATCTCAAGAATAGTTGGAACTGTGTTGAATTTTTTGTCCTAATTTCAATGTGGATCAACATATTTGCGATCATCACAGGTCACCACTACTTGTCTCAATTCCAAAGAGGTTTGAAAGCAGTGAGAGTATTAAGACCCCTCACAATAACTGAACGATTAAAGGATATCTTCCAAAACAATGTGATTGCTGGTTTTGGTAAACTTGTGGGTGGTACCCTTTTTCACTTTTGCTGTTGGTCCCATTCTAGATCTGGGGGCTAAACTTGTTTCCTGGAAAGTTGGGCGTTTGTAATGATGAGGAACTAGTGTTTGATGACTGTGTGAACGAATTCGTCACAACAGTATTTTCATGGGATATTCTTACCCCACGAGTCTACCAGCAACCACAATTAGAATTCAACAAGTTCTCATCTTCTTTGTTGACTCTGTTTGAAATGATCTCTTTGGAAGGCTGGACTGATCTCTTATCAGCTTTGAATATCACAACGGGAGTTGAATAAAATGCAATATTTCTAGTGATGTTCATTTTCATTGGCTTAGTCTTTATCATGGCTTTTTTTTGTTTCTGTTGTTTTCAGCAGATACTCCAACCTAACTGGAAGTGCATTTCTTACATTACAACAGACTTGTTGGATGGAAACCAAGAAGCTTTTACGTCAGACCAAACCAAGAACCAGACCACTAAAGTCTAATTTTGGAGAGCTGAGAGCTTTATGCTTCAAGTATACTATCGAAAAGAACAGACATATTAGAATTCTCATTTACGTTGTGCTCTGGATCACTATCTTCACCATTTTGCTGGAACAGTATCCAAGCAGTGACTTCCTAGATAACTTCAGATACACTGTTTACTTTCATCTTTTATTCTTTTGGTATTTACCTCTATGAAGATGATTGCGGTGGGTCCTAGGATCTTCTTTAAAATCAAATGGAATACCTACGAGTTCCTAGTCTATTTTGGGGTGTTTTCAACTACTCTTCCCCCATGGTTGGCTGCTTCAAATGGTTGTTTTTGCGAATGCCAATAAGCTGTTTCTAGTTGGGATCTTTACCATTCTGATTGACGTTAGTAATCTTTTGAATCATCTACTAAAGATTGGACCGGCTTCGATTCCTTCATTGTTTCCATTGATCTTTGCTTGGGGTGTTATGCTTTTAGTGTTTGCTATTGCAATGAATTAAACTTTTGGGTTAACCAGACTGGGTCCAAACACTACTAATAACATCAATCTGAGAACTGTGCCGAAAGATATGATTGTTTTGTTCAGAATCAGCTTTGGTGAAGGGTGGAATTATATCATGAACAATTTTGTGCTAGAGGCGCCTTTTTGTGCTTCTTCTGGGTCACGTATGTCGAATGACTGTGGAACCACCATATTCGCCTACATTCTGTTCATTGCATGGAATATATTATCCATGTTTATCCTTGTGAATATGTTCATCTCCCTAATTTTAGAAAGTTTCAGTTATATATCAATAATGATGGTGGTACTACGCCTTTGGATAAAGAGGAGATTAGAAAGTTCAAGGCTGTTTGACAGATATTTGACCCTCTAGGAACTGGTTATATTGCACCAGAAGAGCTCCCCAAAATTATTTGAAGTCTCGATGGCTACTTTTCATTCAAAGTGTTTGATGGGAAATGGACAATACCTGAACTGACAAGAAAATGGCGCATTGCAAACAATCTTGACTCAATTGATCGTTACCAGTTAATCTTAGTATAAGAGGGCTAGAGAAAATGCTGAACAAGCTTGACATTAGTAAAGTTCAAGCGAGAAGATTTTCCTATGAGAGGTTGATGGAAGAAGCTCACCTAAATATGGAGCCATTTAAAGACCCTGGTGTTTCACTTCACAGATTGATCCTGCAAATTCCGTTTTACTCCAAGTTTGATGAGAGTAACTGTTTGACATTAACTGAGTTCTTGGATAGGTTGGTGGTTTGTCAAACGCTGAACAAGAAAATCCAGTGCCGTCACCAGTTGAACACTTTGAATATGATGATTCACTGGTGGCAATTCTTAAAGGCTACCCAAAACAAAAGGTTTGTTGAATATATCTCTTGGAAGAAACCCAAAAGAAATGATTCCAAACACCATCATCATCTGTTCCAAAGTCCTGTCTTCAACAAGTGGGTTTCGCCTACCCAAAACGGCACTGGTAAGTGCTCTTTACCCTATAATGAAGTTTTTACAAATGATAATCATTGGTCGCCGTTCAGAGCAAGCCACCTATCCTTTCAAAATGATGTTGTGGAACCATTGAAAATAGGAGATATTTCCCAAGGTTTGGAAAATTCTCAGTGGAGAAATTAGTTGAAAACTACAAATGTGGAGCTCGAAAACTTTCTGCATGTGTCCACAAGTATACAATCAAGCTTGCGAAAAGTTGATAAAGACGAAGCTGACAGTGATCAAGACGTTCGTTAATGAAGGTTGCTGCAGCAATGAAACCCCCTTCCAGCTTATACACAAAAAATTTACTTTCGGATGGAAGGTAAGTTTTATTATAATCACTCAATTTCACAGAATAATAGAGCCTACAAAGAATCTTAATTACTACAAAAAGGTTTCAAGGTGTAAAATATTCTTCAAAATAACGATTTAGAAACGCAACTAAGCACCAACAACTTTGTCGTCCATCATAACTTCTGTTCTCTCCATGTTGTTCATAGAGTAGAGGCTTTCTTGCGACTGAGCAGTCCATAATTGGTATGCTTTAATATCCCACAAACGATACTCCGGTCTGGTTACAGCCAACAGAACCGCACTCCAAAAGATCAAAAAGGGATCAATCATGTAAACGGATACTTCACTGTCAGCTAGACCATCATCGCTGCCAGATACTGTCTGTGCGAACTCTATCATTCTCAAGACACATCTAATCAGAATTAGTACCATACTTCCAATCATTGACACCACAAGCAAATACCACTTGGAGTATTTCACACCCAATTCGTTGGCATCCATCAATAAAGAAGCTCTTGTTGGTCTTCTCTTCATTTTCCAAAGCCATTTCGAGGCCACCAGGATGAAGAGACCAAAGAAGAACAGCTGCAAACCAAATCCCACTAATCCTATCTTGGCCCCCAGGTCGGCAGAGCCGTCCTTCACGACCAACCCTGCTCCCGTCAACTGGACGAGGAAACTCACAACATCCCCAGTGACGAAGAACACTGTCAAATATCTGTTTGAAACAATTTTGTATGACTCTCCCTTCAAGAACATTTCAACTCTGCTGAACATCATAAAGATACCTCCTGATATCAATGATGGAGACACCAAGGTGAAGGCTGATGGGACAACGTAAAGAATCAACTTGTTGCGGTTATCCCCAGATATGCTAAAGATCTTCATAATGTACCCAAGCACTTGAAACATGAAGCCCAGGCAGATTGGAATGAGACACACACTAACTTGCTTTCTTGCCTGTTTCAGCAACTGGCGATCCTGTGAAACTGAGAATGGGAAACTAGAGCTTGCGCCTCGACGAAACTTGAAGTAGTCCCAGAGTTTAACAATCAGAACGGCAGCAAATGCCACAATGAAGACTGCTGCAGGAACAACTGATGGATCATAAGAGTATAGATCTTTTTTTTCTTCCGCCATATTGGAAAACAAAGAGGAGTATGTTGTGAATGGTGCTTTGATTTAGGAGTCCATAGACAAACGATGGAGGTATCTCTGGCGCTGATTTATATACATGTTCAGTTTGAAATGCTTACAGAGGCGCAGTCGCCTAATATCAGGACTCACATTGCAGACCAGCCCACTAACATCAATAGGGAGGCAGGAAAGGTGGCGGGGCTGAGAAAGAGCGGTTGTTCCAATTTATTTATTGCGCCTCCTTCTGCTGCAGCTCCCGGTCGCCTTATTCCCATTCCACAACATTGACTAACAGTTGTGTATTTCGCAACACATCTAGCATAGAAGTGGAAATGTATATACTCTTGACATCTATTGGGCAAGTTAACAAACGACTGTGGTAGGTCACTTAAATGGCTCTTGAACCAAACAGCAATTTGCCCAGAAGAACGGTTGACACCTCTGCAAGAAAAAAAAACAAGGTTTTTTGGTAAACCCGGCCCGTCTTGGCGGATCAAATTTGTGCGTTTTCTCGACGTTGTTTCTTTTCTTTTTTTGGTTTTGCGGGGGTCCTTTTTTGTCTGTTCTTTTTCTGGTGGAAGTACCTTGCAGAGATAAACAGCAACTCTTGAAAACCACCACAACTACGACCACAAACCCCTACCTTATTGGAAGCCGTCAGAAGATGCCGCTCATGATTGCCTAATGTCAGAGGAAGTGGGAGAGTATAAGTACCTACGAAGGACACACAGTGCTACTGCTGCCCTAATCCAATATCATGCGGGTCAGAGACATGCATGAATCTCAGGGCTATACAGGCTAAAAATTGCCAGACACACGTCGTACGGCGGAGTCCTCGCTTCGCCTGTGCTTTTGCTTTTCTTTGACGCGTGGCACAATAGAAATGAAAGGATGGATGCCCCCGCTCCGCCTCGAACTTAATTGCATTGCCAACCCAGGTGGTGGAGGTTTTTTAGATTTGGGGTGGTCTATGATATGTTGAGGCACAGATTTCTATTGGGGGGAAGGCTCGTTCCTGTCCATTTTAGCTTTATTACTTCTTTCTTATTTGTAAGTCACATCTCCTTGCAAAGTCCCCACACACAGCCTTTTTCAATATTCTGGGATTCTTTCCTTTATTTCACCACAATACTTGCTTTCAAATCGCAGAAGCTTTTGTTAAGTCTATCAATACTCTTTTCAAGAAGGTTGTTGAAGTGATACCATCAATCGGCATATTTTTTGAAACAAGAACCACCGTTACCATGCTAAACAAATACATGCAATGACAGACTGCCATGAGAATGCGTGGACATTTGTGATCTTCGCATAGGTCTCTATGCGGGAACTAGGGGAAGCAATTTATTAGCTGAGAACAACCAGGTACTATCACAAACGTTTGTTCCCACATCTACTAAATTGTTCCAGTATGAGGTTTAGATTGTTTGACTTGAGAATCTTTTAATCAAAGAGCATTAGTTTTGTTGGGAAGACCGATGAGATTCTTCGGTCATTGGAGGGATGGTCACGCCCGTTGTGTCGAACCTGCTTTAACTGATGGTTTCAGTAGTTCCATTGTCAGCGGTACCGGCAATCTGCGTAATGCAAAATTGTGGCCTGAAGCTGGAGTTTGAAACTCGAATTGTTTAAAGATGTCACTGTTGATGGTTGCAATCGATTCTGCCGCCTCCATTGAGCCCAAGATGATTGACTGATGCCTTATTTTGATGAAAATTGGATGGCTTGTATCCGAGTCTAAGGGCTTATCTAAAAACTACAAGCAGTTTTTTTGTTGATATCCACACCACCACCTATATTGTACAATTTGATTTGCATGAGGTCACACTTTCTAGTTCACTGCTGGGAAAGGCTTGTTATCCATATAGCTTTCCAACTCTCTATCCAAATCCTCAGTGCTTACACCTGTTGCCTTTGCTGACACAGGAGGAGGTCTCTGAGACACAGATGAGTCTGCCGTAGATTCTGAAGACCTGTTCATGTAACTCTCCAACTCTTTGTCCAGATCCTCAGTGGTTGGCTTCTTTCTAGCTTCTCTTCTGCCACCACCAGCACTTCTTCTTGAGTCTCTTTCTCTTGCACCTCCTCTGCTTCTTGGGCCATGCGGAGTGCTGGTACTTGCTGCTGCACCCACACTAAGAACATTCAAAGGTCTGATCTCCTCCACAGTGATGATCTGTCCCACTGCTTTTCTACCATCAAACTTCTCCACCGCATCACGGTTTAGTCTTTTGTCCTCGTAGCCAACGTAGCCAACCCGGTGCTGCTGGTGCCCATACCGTCCACTTTCAATAACCACAAATGAGGGAGCCCCAACAGTGGCAAAGAGAGAAGTGAGGTCCTCTTCAGTGATGTCTGGATGGATGTTTGTGACCTTAAGGTACGCTTTGCCCTGGCTCAGTCTTTGGATCTTGGTCTGGCGTGGTGGCTCGTAGCGGTCTCCCCTTTCCCTATAAGACGATGATTCAGTAGTTGCCCGTGGACCATTCGGACGTTCACGGGAGCGCTCTCTTTGGCGATTTGCCTGTCTTCTTGAGCCCTGTGGTTTCTGTGTTAATCCTTCAACACATTACACATTGCAGAATGAAAAGAGAATCAAAACTTACTGTACGGTCATCAGAACCAATGATCTCATCCAAGGAACGCTCAATGTCGTTGCTCATTGTGACCTCGAAGCTTTGTGCTGTTGGTTGCTTTGTTTTGTTTCGTTTTGATTTCGTTTTGATTTCGTTGTCGTCGGCGGCAGAGCTGGCGGTACCTTTCATACATCTGAGCCGGGTAACTTATCTAATGTATGTATTTATGAATCGCCACCCTTAGTCTAAACAACTAAACAACTACACAGTTAAACAACTGCGCAACGGTGATGGTGTTCAAGCTAAGTGCCACTCTACAGGGCGAACACACACAAGATGTGCGAGCACTGGTCTCGCCATACAATGACACGATCATCTCTGCCTCCCGTGACGGCACTGTGAAAGTGTGGTCTCTAAACAACAACAATGGTGGTGAGACATGGTCGGCACCGAGGGATAACTTTATATCTTCATCGTTCATCAATGCCGTCGCATTCGATGCAGCGAATGAACTTGTGGTATCTGGCGGTCAGGACAAACTTGTCAGTGTGACTGATTTCCACAGCTCAGTTACAGATCCCAAATACGTGCTCATTGGCCACGACTCAAACGTTTGCTGTCTCGATGTTCAAGGAACAGAGATCATCTCTGGTTCCTGGGACAGCACTGCAAAGGTCTGGGAGAACTACGAGCTCAAGCATACACTCCAAGGCCACAATGCTTCCGTTTGGGACGTGAAAATCCTTGGTGGTGGGAGGTACCTCACCTCATCTGCAGATGGCACGGTCAAACTGTGGGAAGGTGACAAGACCACCAAGACCATTGTGGGTCACAAGGATGTCGTTAGAGGACTGGCTCTTTTACCCGACAACATTGGATTCGTATCTACGTCAAATGATGGCACTGCTCGTGTCACCACGTTCGAAGGCGATTTGATTCAAGAACTCGTTGGGCATGATTCGTTTGTCTACAGTGTCAAGATCTTGTCCAATGGTGACATTGTCACCTCAGGTGAGGACAGAACAGTTAGGTTATGGCGTGATGGCAACCCAATCCAGGTGATTAGTCTGCCTTGCGTCTCTGTCTGGACAGTCTCCGTATTGCCGAATGATGATATCGTAGCTGGTGGAAGTGATGGCGTTGTGCGTGTCTTTACCCGTTCGGAACACCGAGTTGCCTCAGACATCGAGTTAGCCGAGTTTTCCAAGAGCGTGGAGTCTGTTTCATTGAGCAGCCAGCAATTTGACGACTCCCAATCCAAGGATCCTTCTGTTTTGACCCAGCCAGGTACCAAAGAGGGTCAGGTTGTCGTTGTGAAGTCAGATACGGGTATCAACGAGGCTCACCAATGGAGTGAAGAGAAATGGCAAAAAATTGGCGAAGTTGTCTCCGGTGCCACTTCAAGTGACAAAAAGGTGGAGTTCCAAGGCCAAAAGTACGATTATGTTTTCGATATCGATGCCCAAGAAGGAGCGCCACCTCTGAAACTACCATACAATGTCAGTGAGAACCCTTATGACGCAGCACAGAGATTCCTGGCGGCCAATGACCTTGCTGCAAGCTATCTCGATGAGGTTGTCAAGTTCATCACTGACAACACACAAGGTATTTCCATATCACAGGACACTTCAAACCCCTACGTCGATACAAGAAGCAGAATCCTCCCACAGATTGAATACATTGGTTTCATCAATGATAACACCAGTGCGATTTTCAAAGGCATTTCCAAGTTCAATGGTACTGAAGAGTCCCAGCTTTCTGAGACACAGCTCCAACAGTTGGAGACTGCGCTTGAGTTGAAAGATTCACTCAATCTCTCAACCACTGCAGAGTTCATTATCACGAATTGGACTAACAAGCTTCCCGGTTTTGATCTGTTTCGTTTAATTGCACCAAAGTTATCAACACCACCAAATTCGTTAGGAGACATCATCAAGTTGGGTCTTTCCCATCATGACGAACCGCTGCCCCACTCATCCACCCCAATCCTGTTTATGACCTTGAGACTCTTGTCGAATATCTTCTTGAATAAGTCCTGGGGTCAACAACTCGTCACAGATTCCGCCATATCTAACACAATTCTGACGTTGTTTGCCTCAGAGTTCAAGATTGATGATGAAAAGCACAAGGCCAATGTTGCTAATGCGTTGGCTACTCTGTTGCTAAACTTTGCAGTGTACTCTGTCAAGTTCAGATCTTTAGTTCTTGTACAGAAACTCGCCGAAGTCCTGGCCAAAAATGGAGTTTCTATTTCTAGCGGGTCCAGTGAAGCCGCCTATCGTGTATCTGTAACGTATGGGAATTTGATTTATCTGGCACCTGAGCTGAGGTTCAGTGTTGAGTTTAGTACTTTCAAGAAGTATACTATGAATGCATACAAGGAGCAAAGGTTTGTTGCTGTTTTTAGAGAGATTAATGAGAGTTAGATGAAAATGTACACATTGATACATCTGCTCTGTTGCTAATAGCTTGTCTGTGCGCACTACCAATTCTCCACGTGGAGACAACCAATCTAACAGTGTGTGTGTTTTCTACAGCATTTTCTTTCTTATGGGATTCTATAACCATACTTATACACTTATATACATTTGTATACTTATATATACCTATATACTTATATATACTTATGTACTTGAATGCACTGATATACTGGTGATGGTGGATGAACTAACTGCATCGCTTAAGCTCGGCAATTGATTGGTTCAATTAGCCGTACTAAAAGCGGAAAAACTATCAAAATGACTCACTAAGGAAAAAAAAGAAAGAAAAAAAAACAGACGACGGACAGAAAAAAAAAGTTTTTTTGTTTTTATTTTTTTTTTATAAAAGCCATCACCCCATCATACTTTGCACCAACAAATCTTGGTCGTTATTTCAAACATCAATGTTCCTGAACAACGAAAACATCGGCAACCGTGCACGTCTTGAGGACTGGAGAATCACAGGCTACGATCCGCTAGTCTCGCCAGACCTGCTACAACATGAGTTCCCATTGTCTGCTGCCAATAAGCAAGTCATTGTCAAGGGCCGTGACGATGCTGTCAAAATTCTTAATAGTGAAGATGACCGTCTAATCATTGTTGTGGGACCATGCTCGCTGCATGATCCAAAGGCTGCCCTCGAGTACTGTGACAAGCTTGCTCTCCTTGCCGACAAGCACTCGGGTGAGCTTTTGATCATCATGAGAGCCTACCTTGAGAAGCCCCGTACCACTGTGGGCTGGAAGGGGCTAATCAACGACCCAGAAATTGACAACTCTTTCCAAATCAACAAGGGGCTCCGGATCTCGAGAAACTTGTTTTGTCAGCTGACCGAGAAGCTTCCAATCGCTGGTGAGATGCTGGACACTATTTCCCCACAATTCCTGGCGGACTTGTTCTCCCTTGGGGCCATTGGTGCGCGTACTACTGAGTCTCAATTGCATCGTGAGCTTGCCTCTGGACTATCTTTCCCAGTTGGTTTCAAGAATGGTACTGATGGTACTTTGGGCGTTGCTATTGACGCTGTCAAGGCTGCTGGCCACGGACATCATTTCCTAAGCGTGACAAAGCCTGGTGTCACTGCTATCGTTGCCACTGCTGGTAACGAAGACACCTTTGTCATCCTAAGAGGTGGTAAGTCCGGCACAAACTTTGACAAGGAGTCGATCCAGAAGGCAAAGGAACAATTGGCATCCAAGGGAATCACTGGTCCACGTATAATGGTGGATTGCTCACATGGGAACTCAAACAAGGACCACCGTAATCAACCAAAAGTTGCTGATGTCGTGGCTGAACAGATTGCTGCTGGTGAATCGGCAATCTGTGGTTTGATGATTGAAAGTAACTTGGTTGAAGGAAGACAAGATGTACCAGCAGAGGGTAAAGAAGCCTTGGTTTACGGTTGCAGTATCACCGATGCTTGTATCAACATGGACAGCACTGCTGATGTGCTGGCAATCCTTGCTGACGCCGTTAAGGCCAAAAGAAGCCTGAATAAATAATGTGAGGTTTCATATTGATTTCAACCTTGGGTATTTATTGTATATAGCCAGAGAAAAAAAAGGTTTTATAGAGCATTTAGTTTAAATACTTACTAGTAAATCGACACTTTCACTCGACATTCACAAGTATATTGGTACATATATACACGCACACACACACTGAACAAACCTCAAAGAACAGCTTTATCAGATCCAATCAGAGATGCCAAAAGTTCTACTAAAAACTGGCAAAAAGACTTTCCTCGTTCACTAGAATTCAGTTGTCCCTATCTTGTGACTCATCATATGGATCCTTTGTTTCTTTGGCTGTGAATTTCCTTGAGGCTTGCAAGTAGGTGAACACACACTTCTGTCTATGAAACCTACTTTCGTGTTGTTGTGCTTAGCCTTATGGACATTACCACCAAAGAGTAGAAGAATAAGTCAATTTCTCTGAAAAATTTTTTCATGTGTCTTTTTTTTTGCTTGCTTGGTTCCATGCAGGAATCTTATATATGGAGTTAAATATAGCGAGAATATGTCTAATTCTCCATTTCATTTTCATACCAGTAATATACAAAATAAGAGAATCTATTCAGAAGACTCAGTCTTGATCTTAGCCTCTCTCTCCAATCTTTCTTCAATCTCCCTTAGCTCCTTTTCTCTTTCAAGCAGCTCCTGTTTCTTTGCCAACAAATCTCTTTGCACTCTCTCTTCAAACGCCTTCAATCTTTCCTCCTCCAATCTGATCTGTTCCTCACGTGCCAAATAAGTGCTATGATTCACAGGCGAGCTGACCGAGGTCATGCTCTCGCTCTCTTGTTGGATGTATGGCGATTTCAACGATGGAGACTGTATGTTTGGAGTGGTGCCCAGTTGGCCAGCCAAATGATCTGGCAGGCCACCTCCACTCAAGGCCGCAGTTCTGTACTTCTCATACAGAACTTCATGTGTAATGTCCTTCAGGTCTTGCAGATGTGAAATCAAGAGCAGGTTTCTCAAAATGACAAAGTCAGACAGCTCATGGTCCTCGACATTGATGAAACCCCATGGGTACTTTCTGCCTCTGATCAACTCACCATCGACCTCAAACACCTGGTTGGAGCCAATTACGGAGAATGGAATTAATGAGCGAAGGTATGAGTTCGTGTCTATAGTCTCTGTATCGTCATTCTCCAAGTCGTAGGGGAAATCGTGATACTCAATCCCATAGTACTTCAAATCCTCCAGGATCAGCTTCTTATTCAAAATAACCTCTTCCTTCGTTAACGAATCAGCTTTAGAAATCACAGGAATCAAATTGACCAAGCCTGACAGCTTCTTTAACATCTCAATATCAATCTCCTTCAACCCATGACCAGTAGGATTGATAAAGTAAATTACAGCGTGGACACGGGAATCCTTGAACCTAGGGTTTCTTCTAACCCTGCTTTCCTCCAACAAGATCTCGTCATACTGATGCTTAATATAGTCGGTCACGATGTTGAAACTTGATGAGTTGTCCAAAGAGTCTCCGAATCCCGGGGTGTCAATCAGCGATAGAGAGATCTTCACACCTTCATTGTCCTCCAGCTCAACATTCTCTTCGCGAAGCTTGAAGTCCCGCTCAGGAGAAGCATCAGTCGGTAGTGCAATCGTTGAGGAAGACTCAACAACTTGTTGTCCACACAACGAGTTGATGAATGTCGAACGACCAGAGCCACTCTGGCCAATAACCATGAGGGTGAATTGGATACCCTTCTTGAGTGTCTTTCTCTTACGTAAAGCAGCCGATGTCAGCACCATTCTGATAATATGAATGTGTCCTCTGTTTAGCTAGCTGCCTGCCTGCCTTTTTATACCAAAAATCTAAAAAGGTTTGTTGCCCCTTTTCCTTTTCTTTTTTGATTCTTTTGTTTTTGTTTTCTTTGACTGGGAATCTTCGCACGATCTGCGATCCGCGATTTATCCGGAATCATACGGGATGTGGTGTATAATTCTGACTAATATATTATGTAAATGATTAGACCGGGTAACCAAGTTTGGTCTTTGTGGTTTTTTTCCTTTCTTGTTTGATTGATTGATGTTGATGACTCTTTATTAACGACGACTTTATATATAAACACAGTAAAAAGTCCAGTGATGTCTACTAGCCCACGAGTCCTGCTGATTGACAACTACGACTCGTTCACATGGAACCTATACGAGTATCTGTGCACTGAGGGTGCCGATGTCACTGTGATCAGAAATGACAAGATCACCATTCCAGAGATTGAGACAATGGCTCCTCAAATCATTGTCATTTCGCCAGGACCAGGTCATCCAGAGACAGACTCTGGTGTTTCACGTGAGGTTATTAGACATTTTGCGGGCAAGACGCCAATCTTTGGTATCTGTATGGGCCAGCAGTGTATTTTTTCTGTGTTTGGTGGTGAGGTGAAATACGCTGGTGAGATAGTCCACGGCAAGACCTCGCCAATTAGCCACGATGGTAAAGGAATGTTTGAGAAGGTTCCACAGGGGATTGCCATTACCAGATATCATTCATTGGCGGGAACACGGGCTTCCCTACCTGAAGAGTTGGAGGTCACTGCGCAGACTGATAATGGAATCATCATGGGAGTGCGTCACAAGAGGTTTGTCATTGAAGGTGTCCAGTTCCACCCAGAGAGTATCTTAACTGAAGAGGGCCATTTAATGATGAGAAATATGCTAAAGTACAAATCTGGTTTGTGGTCTGACGAAAGGGCTACAGTCAGCAGTGCCAGTCCAAGCTCAAAGAATCAACAAAAGCAGTCCTCGTCTATCTTGGACAAAATTTACGACCAACGCCAATCTGATGTAAAGGATCAGCTATCGCTCCCGGGGCAATCATTCCAGGACTTGGAAAAGTCCCTTGCAATGGGTATTGCACCAAAACTTATCAATTTTTACGAGAGACTAGCACAATCCAAGCTCTCGCTAATAGCAGAGATCAAACGTGCCTCGCCATCTAAGGGTGACATTCAACTGTCTGCACATGCCCCAACAGAGGCATGTGTCTACGCTGATGCTGGTGCTAGTGGGATTTCTGTCTTGACTGAACCACATTGGTTCAAAGGCTCCCTTGAAGACCTTCGTCAAGTCAGACAAGCCATCGATGCATTGCCGAACAGACCAGCTGTTTTGAGAAAGGAGTTTATCTTTAGTGAGTACCAGATCATCGAAGCTAGGTTGGCAGGAGCTGATTCTGTTTTGTTGATTGTCAAAATGCTAGATGATAAACTGTTGAAACAGCTGTATGATTACTCCGTCTCGTTGGGAATGGAGCCATTGGTTGAAGTTTCCTCAGCCAGTGAGATGCAAAGAGCGTTGGCTCTTTCACCAAGGGTTATTGGGGTGAACAATAGAGATTTGCACTCGTTCAGTGTGGATTTGAACACAACCTCCAGTCTGGTGGACTTGACTCCAAAGGGCACATTGTTGATTGCCCTCTCTGGTATCTCCAGTGGCATGGATGCTTCCAAATACAAGAATGAAGGCGTTGCTGGTTTCCTTGTTGGCGAAGCCCTGATGAGAACATCTGATACTAAAGGCTTTGTCAATGAACTCCTGGGTTAAAAAAAAATTAATGTCCGCCGGCCGCCTGAACATACATAACATAGTTAATAGACGGAAGTTATACAAGCAACTCAAAGAGAGAATGTAATTAAATGATATATATATATATATTTCTTAGAGTCTTTCCAACGCATTGGCACCTCCACCATTAAATGATACA
Source organism: Barnettozyma hawaiiensis (assembly GCA_003706665.2). Lineage (NCBI taxonomy): Eukaryota > Fungi > Ascomycota > Saccharomycetes > Phaffomycetales > Phaffomycetaceae > Barnettozyma > Barnettozyma hawaiiensis. The sequence goes on along the minus strand of PPLY02000017.1, from coordinate 189,428 downwards.
TATGTATATTGCTCCTACAAGGGTGTGTGTATGTACAAGAGCTCTATTGGTATTTACAGGAAACCCTCCTCGCAGCTCAGGCTCAAGCCGCAGTTGTTTCAGTCACCGGTACCACCTCCTGGGCACCAGTCAGCTTCACAAACTCCTCCAGGATTTCAGAGCTCAATTTCCCCTTGACATCAACAGCCTTCTCGCTCCCATCAGCAAACGTCACCTTGAGTAGAGCCGGCACCTGGCTCTGTTCATTCAGCTCTGGCTTCACTCTGATAACGCTTATTGGCAACTCTGGGTTGTGGAACTGCACACGCGGCAAGTTCTCCCTCCAGAACTTCTTTGGGCCAACATGGCCTTGTCCCGTCAAGGTGTTGAACACCAACTCGACCGACTTAACAGCAGCAGGCACCGTCACCGAGCCTGGACCAGTCGATAGCAACTCGAGACGAGCAATGTGGCGGGACAGACGTGCTTTTGGTAGATTCTGGAACATGTTGATATTGATGGTGATGGCTTGACTGTTTTTTGTTAATACTTGATTTGGTAATGTGCTACACTGAAAAGTTTTGGTTGGTGATATTCTCTCTACCAACTACCCTCGGAATTAACCTTGACCAGACTTGTGTCTCGTCTTTTTTCTTGGTTTTTCCCGGACTCAGACCACACAGCCAGTTCCGACCATCAGGCAGACCGAGACTTTAGACCAGACCTAGGCTTTTGTTCGTTCCTCACTTAAAACCCCCTGGTTCTGAGTTTTTTTGGTTTTGTTTACTTCTAATCGAAATAGAAAGCTCACCACTCTACCAACACAACATCACAACTATGGCCACTCCATTGCTCTACGCCAAAGTCGAGGATGGCTACCTCTTCAAGCAAGCCAACGAGACCAACACTGTGCTTCACATCGGGTTGAACGGCTCCAAGCTTGTCAACCCACAGTTCTTCCCTGTGGCTGGCCTCAACCAGATCGCATCCATCATCGGTGTCATTAGACTTAGATCGTCCAGGTACATCATCATCGCCACCAAAATCAAGAAGGCCGGTCAGATTCGCCAGCACACGGTCTACAAAGTGGATGAATATAAGGTGTTGCCCCTATCCAACTCGTTTCTCAAAGATGACGACGAACAGAAGTACTTGGAGCTGTTGAAGTTCCATCTGGACACTGCCCAGTTATATTTCTCGTACTCGCTAGACTTGACTAACTCGCATCAGAGATCTAGCCAGTCACAACAGGCACCAGCTTCTGCTGCCTTGTCACTCTGGGAGAACTCTGATTCTCGCTTCTTCTGGAACTACTTCATCAACGAAGAGTTGATTGAAGGTGCAAAGTCAGAAGCCCGAATCAACCCATTCATCGTGCCTTTGATCTATGGATATGTCAACGTCATTGAAACTCAGACCAATTCACGTTCCATTTCATTTGGTTTGATTACTAGAAGAAGCAGATTGAGAGCCGGTACGAGATACTTCCGTCGTGGTATTGACATTGACGGAAACGTGGCCAACTTCAATGAGACTGAACAGCTGTTGATCCTCCACACTGGAAAGGACCAATATGAGACGTTCAGTTACGTCCAAACCAGAGGTTCTGTTCCAGCTTACTGGGCTCAGATTAACAACTTGAAGTACCAACCTGGTTTGAGTATCGGTGAAGGTTCCACCGGGCCTGCTAGACAACACTTTGACCAACAAATCGCGCTATACGGCGACAATTACCTTGTCAACTTGGTAAATGCCAAGGGCTACGAGGAACCCGTCAAATCCAGCTACGAGACCGTCGTCCAGGCCCTCAATGACCCACGTCTACACTATGTCTACTTTGACTACCATCACGAGTGCAGAAACCTGAAATGGCACCGTGTTAAGATCCTCATTGATCACCTAGTGGATTTGGGTCTGTCCAGTAATGACTCGTATCACGAACGTGCCCTTGCTGATGGCACAATTGAGGTGTTGAACCTCCAAAAGTCTGTCGTGAGAACCAACTGTATGGATTGTTTGGATCGTACCAATGTCGTCCAATCAACTTTGGGACACTGGATCCTCCAGCGTCAGTTTGAGACGGCTGGGATCCTCCCACCTACTTCCATCTGGGAATCTGACAAGCTCCTGCTGTTCCAATTCCAGAATATATGGGCAGATAACGCTGACTACGTCAGCAAGGCCTACTCAGGCACTGGTGCCTTGAAGACTGACTACACCAGAACTGGTAAGAGAACTAAGAAGGGTGCACTCAATGACTTTATCAACTCAGTCACTAGATACTACAAGAATAACTTGAGAGATGGTCTAAGACAGGATGCTTATGATTTGTTCTTGGGTGGTTTCCAGCCCTTTTCTGCTGTCGAGACACCTTTTGATGACCGCAGACCACCCTTGGTTCAAGCGACTCCTTATATCTTGATTGCTTCCTCTTTGTTGTTGTTTGCAGCTATCCTATTCCCAAAGGGCTCCCTGTTGGATTTGAAGAACCTGTTCTTCCTCGGGAGTTGTCTGACAATTGTTGGCCTTACTGGGAACTACATGCTGAAGAATGGTCTCCAGTTTGTCAACTGGCCAAAACTGGTGGATTTGGAGTATCTGACGAAGAAAGAGGCTCACCGTGATGGGAAGAACACTGTTGAGTTTTCCCAGAGTGCCAAATATCACAAACCTACTCTGTCCAAGAAGGACTGATTGGATTGGGTGTGAGACTAGACAAATTGAACCTATAAATTTTATATTCTAATTGCTTTGATTCTTGATTTGATGGTGTATTATTTTTAGAGGGGCTGTAGCATTATAGATGATTCAGTGAAGGAACAAAAGTTTGCTTCTCAAACTCATGATGCGTTTCCTCTTCCCCTACGGACATACAGTCCGGAAGGGTCTGGGCTAACCGTACACCCTCGGAATTATTTTTGAGGTTGGAGACTGATCCCTCTGAGTTTTTTTTTGCTTGATCGGGACTGGCTCTGGGCTCTGGGACTGTGTGTTGGTCTCTGAGGGTCCGGGCTCATGTGCAGGACTTCGACCAATGTCGAATTCGAAAAAAATCGACGTGTTAAGAAAATTGAAAGAAGTCAAGGAGAAAAAGCACACACAAAAGACTGATAGACATGTCTTCCAAATCCGTTGATCTCAGAGCACCAGATGTGTCCCTTCGTGACAAGCAGATTGCTGCTATTAACAGTAAAATCCAATCCATTGATGCAGAGCTCACCAAGGTTCAGGCAGAGTGGAAAGGTTTGACCTCCTCGCCATCTGGCTCTAACCACAGACAGTTGATCTCACAGCTGAATGAGCTCAAGTCCAAACAAGCAGGCTTCAAGGTTGAGAAGAACACTCTCAACTCCAAGATCAAGGACCTTGATGCCTCTTTGAAGACCAAGATCGGTGCCATCCAGGCTGCAACCAACTCCAAGTTTGGCTCGTTCAAGACCACTGAGGAAATTGACTCCAAGATTGCGAGAAACGAGGACTCCATTGCCAATGGTTCCTTGAGTTTGGTTGAAGAGAGAGCGATTATCAAGGAGAACACCAACTTGAGAAAGCTCAGAAAGGATGTTGCCAATGTTGCAGTTTCCCAAGCTGCGATTGACTCAGACAAGGTCAAGATTGGTGAGTTGAAGTCCAAGATTGGCGAGATCAGCACCCAGTCCCGTGCTGCTTCTGCTCAGTACGACAAGCTGCAAGCTGAGCTAGACACTGTCACCAAGTCCAACAACGACTCCCGTTCCCAACGTGACACTATCTTTGAGAAGAGAAAGGAGCTCTACAAGGAGAAGGATGCGCAGTACGAAAAATTGAACAAGGTTAGAACAGAGTTCAATGCTGCTTTCAAGAATTTCAAGGCCAAGGAGGTGCTAGCCAGAAAGGCAGCCGACCAGGAGGAGAAACGTGCTACGCTGAAGTTGGAGTTGCAAGAAGCCCAGAAGCCAGCTTTTGCAAGAGAGATTGATGTTACCCACTCCTTGATTGCCCACTTTGACCCAACCTACGTCAAACCAGCCACTACTACCAACAGTAGCGCCCAATCCATCCTCCCAGTCTCTGCAGAGGGTATCAACTCTGTCAAGAAGGGCCGTGTCATTGAGGCCTTTGACGAGGAACTGATCATCAAGAAGAGCGATGAGGTGTTCATCACCGCCAAATCTAAGAAGAAGTCCGCACCAAAGAAGAAGAAGTTCTCTGTCGAGTCCAATATCGTTGCCCAGTTGGCGGACTTGGGCGTCGCTGTGCCAACTACGGAGGAGGAATACCCAGCCGTTATTGACGCTTTGAAGGCCAAGTTGACTGCCTACCAAGAGAACCAGGAGAAGGAGGGTGCAAAGAGAGTGCAAAAGATCCAAAAGAAGATCGATGCCTTGGAGAAGGAGCTCACTGCCGAGGACGAGAAGGAGAACGTTGAGGGCAATGAGAAGTCAGAAGAGTAAACAACAAGCAATTAGAAGAAAGTCTCATAAGCGGCGAGATGTCGCCACGATTATGTAAGTTTATTGTAAATATTGTCAGTTTATAGTATATTTCCCAATGAAGTAATGCGCGTTCTGCCTCGTTTACCTTTTCGCGTTTTTCACTTCCGGCCGGAAAAAAAAACAGAATTAAAAAAAAATAAACAAAATGAATAAAGAAGAAGAAAAAACACAAAACCAAAAAAACTTGTCCAATTGAAACAAGTTTGAGAGGAGAGAGAGAAAAAGAAGATGTCCAACTATAAGCAGCTCGTTGAATCTTTGAACTCTGCGGAGATTTTGTCCCAGTTCGAGATCACTCCATTGTCGTCCACGTCTGGCGCGCCAACTTCGGCGGGTTCTGCTGACTCCACGGAGGCAGTCTTTCAAGGCGCAGACGAGGAACAGATCAGACTCATGGAGGAGCTGTGCATTGTTGTCGACGCCAACGACAAGCCGATTGGCGCAGCGACTAAGAAGGTGTGCCACCTGAACGAGAACATCAACCAGGGTTTGTTGCACCGCGCGTTCTCTGTGTTTTTGTTTGACGAGGAGGGCAAGGTGCTGTTGCAACAGAGGGCCAGTGAGAAGATCACCTTTGCCAACATGTGGACGAACACCTGCTGTTCGCACCCGTTGGCTGTGGACAGTGAGATCAACGGTGTCAGTGGCTCCGCGAGAGCTGCCCAGAGAAAGCTCGAGCACGAGTTGGGTATCCCAATGGGCCAGTTGCCCCTCGAGTCGTTTGAGTTCTTGAAGAGAATCCATTACATGTCCCCAAGTGGTGGGCCATGGGGCGAACACGAAGTGGACTACATCTTTGTTGTCAAGTGCAAGCGGTCAGAGCTGACTTTGGCTCCAAGTGACAATGAGGTTGGCAACACGAGGTGGGTCAACGAGGAGGAGTTGAGGGAGATGATGAGTGACGACAGATTGGTGTTCACTCCCTGGTTCAAGTTGATCTGCGAGAATTATCTATTCCGCTGGTGGAAGGATCTGGACAACCTCAAGCAGTACAGAAGTGAAGAAATCGATTGTCTCTTGTGAGGCCAGTCTTAGCTTCGCCAAACCACCACCTGACATTTGACATTTTGACATTTTGACAATTGAAAAGCATTCATTCTGTACACAATTATCCATATGGGAAGAGCTCTGTCCTCCTGTAACAGCGGACTTGAACCCTTTCTCCTGGATGTTTTCCTTTCCTTTCCTTCTTCTCTCTGAAAGGACCAAAAGTGTTTTGTTTGTTTTATTTTATTTGATTGCACTTGCATATATAACTTTTATTTCACCCTATATTCACACAATAAACTAAACCTTTGCTATACTATAGAAGGATGAACATATATCAATAAGGGAAGGTAAAACGTATATAATCTATTCTTTAAAAGTTAGATACCGCAGCATCTTTCATCCCACTTCTCAGGTTCCCATCATTGAACAAATACTCATAGTTGACAAGCAACTCTATCAAGACATCGTTGGAAATGTTGAGAGTTGGTGAAAACACAATGCTCAAGTTCTTCAAGTTCATCTTGTTGATCTCTTGTTGTGCAATAATCATGTCCAAGAACTTGAGCATAGTGAACATCACGTTACGATTCCCCTCAGTAACTGCGCCAAGGACATTCCTCCACTTGCTCAGCTTTTCAGAACCACTGGCTCGTTCTAACTGTGAAGTCACCTCTTGTGGCAGCACATCGCCAGGAATTTCACGGAACCAGAGCTTCAACAAACCAGCAATGGAATTAATGTCAGGTCTCGGTTCTAGTGTATTGAAATCAACGTCACCCTCGGCATCGAACTGGGCCTTGAGTTTCTTGATCAACGACGAGGAACCATTTAAACGGAAGATGCCCTCCTCGTAAATCGCATCATTCTTAAGCAAATATGTGATGCAGTCTGCCAGGATAGAGGGAACTTGAACACCAAATAATTCAGCAGATGATAAGGAGAATGTACGGTCTATATCATTGCCAAAAATTCGATCCTGAGACAATACTTCACTGTTAATATTCATAGTCTCTAGACTCCGCTCAATATTTGAACATTCTCGTCCACCAGCAAGTGAGGAGGAGAGCGGCTGTTGTGTCTGTGACTGTGACTGTGACTGTGACTGTGGCTGTTGTTGCTTGTAACTCTCCATTTCGGTGGCAACCTGCTTCTTGCTAAATGGGAAAAAGCTTCTCTTCTTTGCTCTCTTAATGTCCTTTTCATCCAATGACTCTCTCCTCATTGTCAATGGAGTTGCAGCAGCCTTTAAGGAATCACTATATTGAATTGAAATCAAAGAGTCATCCAAGGACTCACCGCCCAGCGTTGAGTCACCATCCTTTATGCTGGCATTATGAACCTGGTCGCTGCATTCATCCACAGCCTGGATCAAGAAATTCACCCAAATATCACGCTCATTGTCCGTCTCCGCACAGAAAATATGTCTGTTGAAACCATTGTTCTTCTTTTTGGGTTCCATGATAATGAATGCATGCCTGTAAGCCTTTTCATCCTCACCATTATTGCCACCAGCTGGTGGAGTAGACGAAGAGTCCTGCTGCCTTCCAATCTGGGCATTCTGCAGATTGATCGTTTCAAACCCACCATTACCACTCTCGCATTTGAAGATCCCAGTATCAGCATCCAGTTCGCAATACTTGACTCTCCAGTGATACTTCAAACCTTTGAGTCTCTTCATCAACAACCAGCCATTCTTCAACACGTTCAGATTGGATTCATCCAAAAGATTGACAATATCTCCTGAAATGAAACGTGTGATGAGAAGCTGCACCTGTGATACTTTAGCTGAAGGAATCTTCGAAACGGCCAAGGCAAAAAGTGCATGGAAGTATCCATCAAGTTCGAGTCTTCTACAATCAACACGCTGCGGGTTATTGGTAGCGAACTGTGACTTTTCGGGAATCACCAGCATATCAGTGGCTCCGTACGAGAGAATGATCCTGTCAATTTCATCGTTCAAGTCCTTGATTTGCCCCAATGACTTTTTGATTCTCCAAATCTCCTTGTTGCTTGACTTGTCAAAAAGACCAATGACGATGCCGAAATCAGGCTCCGATAGCTTCTTCTTCAAGGAGGACTTGGGTGGTGGTGATAACGTGCTAATGATCTGTGGAGATATCGTATGTAGCTGGGTTGGTTCAATAAGCATGGGTAGTTCCTGTGTTTCGCGTGCATTTGGGGTGAATGTCTGTGGTGAATATGTGATCGCTTGTGGAGTGTATCCAGAGTTTGGATATCTCTCAGGAGACATTGATCCCTGTAGTGGTTGGTTTTGTCCGGATGATGGTGGAAATAGGGTTGACCTTGATAGCATAGATGGAGGAACATCTGATGGTGATGATGATGATGATGATGACGTTGGTGGTGGTGGTGGTGTAGTGGCTCCTTTCATTCCAGCCTGTGGTCGTCTTGGTGGAGTCGGTGGTGGGAGTGAAACGGCCGCAATCGAACCTAACGCCATTGCTAGGGCTGATGTGGGTTTCTCTGAAGTTCCCTTCTCCCCCTCGTTGTAGTCTAGTTTCTTTCTGACTGGCAATTCAGGACGGTCTGAATTGTCAAGGATGGCAGACTCATTAATCCTTGGGGTATGGAGTTCAACTCTTTCAGGTGAAATGCTCAATGCAGCGACGGCAGCATTCCAATCAATATTGGATTTGGAACTCAAAGGCGAAGATGCGGACACTGCTGCTACTGATGTTGCTGTTGCTGTTGCTGCAGAATCTGAATCTTGGATTGTAGAGTCTCCCTCAGGCTCAGTTTCGTCCTTGTAGCTTCCGAGATAGTCTTCAGTGACGCTTCTTTGATCATTTTCGGTGGCATCCTGGTTGGCAGGAGCGGCATTGATTTCTTCAGTTGCGGGATGGTGAGAGGTTACAACGGCAACCTTGGTGCGATTTTCAGATCTTGGGGGTGGCACGGAAGACTCAACTGGATCAAATTGTGAGTTATTCTCTCCAAGTTTTGGCGTTCTTGGATCATCACCATTATCGCCACCACTCTTCCCTTCCTCAAACAATCTATCCTTCAAGTCGGCAATCTCCTGTTCCAGCAAGCGAATGTACTGATCCTTCTGCAACAGCCATTTCCTGAGCTCTTCATTCTCCACAACCAAAGCGTCAAACTTCCCGAGTTGAGAACTAGGCGTTCCAGACTGGTGACTGGATACCATTGATGGAGACCCACTTCCTTGTCTCGGCGCCAGCACTACCGCCGACTGGCTCGTTCGTGTAGACGATGATGAAGATCCCCTCACTATCGTCGGAGGTGTCGACACTGTGCTCGGCGGCACGCTGATCATTCTGGCACCCGGTGATTGGGCCCTTAGTCTTGTCGGTGAGGTCAGTGACCCGGCAGAGTAGCGCACCGTCTGTGGAAGAGATGGCGAATTGGACGATGGGCTCCTCAGTGGAGACAATCTAGATGGTGAGACGGCGCCCGTGTTGTTGTTGTTGTTGTTGTTGTTGATGATGTCCTCATTCTTCAACTCAAAGGAGAACTGTGAAGACTGTTCTGATGCGATGGAGGATCTGTTGTTGTCCTGTATCATAGCAGCCGCCTGATTGTCCATGGCGGTTAACGAGCTGTTGGCTTTACAGGCAAATAGCGAACCTGGCGGTGTATCTGGTAACACGGCGACAGTGGGGTCGAAATGTGCCAACGATCAACAAAAAAAAGGTGATGAAAGTCCCCCCTCCAAAAAACAAAGCAAAAAAAAGAGACAGAGAAAGGGAACTATCAATGCAAAAAATGTATCAGTGCCCTGAATCTGTGCACCTTTAATTGGCGGTTGCTCTAAAGTTTCCTGCTTTGGGTGTGTGGGAAACCTGTCTGACGATGAAACGGATCGATTTTCTTTGTTTGTTTGTTTGAAAAAAAAACAAAAACCACAAACGCAAACCAAAGGAAAAAAAAACTTTGAACATATGACTAATAGCTTACTAATATTTTTATGTGTGTATGTAAACGGTGCGCAGTACACACTCTATCTATCGTGTCCTGTATATGAGAGATGGTATATTGTATTATATTTGAATATAGCCTCGTTCTACTCCGTCGGTGTATCCGTCGGTACGTGTTGAATACAACAGACCAATTATTATTACTGTAAATCCTATGAGTATAGCTGTAGCTGTACCTCACACTATGTCAAAAATTGGGACTATGGAACTGACTAATCTAGCGTTGAACTATATCTACATTCTTAATCAGTTACACCCCCGATGTACCCTGGTCTGTCTTCGCGTTACGATCTTTACGTCTGTTTTCCACTCTGACTTCTCTGACTCTGACTCTGACTCTGTCTGAAGAAACAAGATAAAATATGGCTGACATAATCAGAATAATTTCGAGACTCGGGACGGACTTGGACTTTCTGGGAAAAAAAAATATAACCTTACGACGACGGACGCCTTCTGGCGATGGTCACCTTTGTTTTGTTCATACAGTCAAGGACAATGAGACCATTTACCATCTCTAGAAGAACGCTAGCACAGGCTACATCCACTGTTCCCAAAAAGCGCAGAAACACACTGATCAACAAACTGGCGCAGGGGCCTAGTTTTGATGACTTTCTAGCTGGTACCGCGTCCTCGTTCAAGCCGTTGGATCCTCTAGGTGCCACCACTATCACTAAAGAGACGGCAAGACTTCCATCATGGCTGAAAGTGCCTATTCCAAAAGGATCCAGTTTCCACAAGCTGAAGAAGGATATGAAGGAGCTCAAACTGTCGACTGTATGCGAGGAGGCCAAGTGTCCAAACATTGGAGAGTGCTGGAATGGTTCTAAAGACGGGAAACATAACACTGCCACCGCTACCATCATGCTTCTTGGTGACACATGCACCCGTGGCTGCCGGTTCTGCTCGGTGAAAACCAACAGAGCTCCAGCAAAACCGGACCCAATGGAGCCGGAAAACACAGCAGAGGCTATCTCGAGATGGGGGTTGGGATACGTGGTGCTCACCACGGTGGACCGTGACGATTTGGTCGATGGTGGCTGTGCACACTTGGTAGAGACCGTGCAGAAGATAAAGTTCAAGGCACCAAACATTTTGGTTGAGGTGCTCAGTGGTGATTTCAGAGGCGATTTAGAGCAGGCGGCCAGATTGGCCGCCCAGTCCGGTCTCGATGTGTACGCGCACAATGTCGAGACCGTGGAAGAGCTGACGCCGTTCGTCAGAGATAGACGCGCCACCTTCGCCCAGTCGCTTGCGGTGCTTGATACGGCGAAGCAGACCAATCCTCAGCTAATTACGAAAACATCCATCATGCTCGGACTGGGCGAGACTGATGAGCAGATCCATTCAACCCTGGGTAAGTTGAGAGAGGTCAGTGTTGACGTAGTCACCTTTGGCCAGTATATGCGCCCAACTAAACGTCACATGAAGGTTGTCAAGTATGTTAAGCCAGAGAAGTTCGAATACTGGAAGAAGGTGGCCTTGGATATGGGATTCTTATACTGTGCATCAGGCCCTCTGGTAAGATCCAGTTACAAGGCGGGTGAGAGTTTCATTGAGAATGTCTTGAAGAAAAGAAGAAGTGCCGAGGCTGCCAACACTGTGAATTCCAACAGCCAGTTGGGACTCAGGGACGCCGCCTGATTCTTATTACTTTATTTATAATACAACAACAGCATTGAAAAGCCTTTTAATCAATGATCTAAAAAACTTGTATCAATTTTTTCATATCTACAGAGTCTTATCTTATTGTGAGAGATGTGGCCATCACACACCCACCCACCCACACGCACTCTCTCTTATACAGTTCCGGGATAGAAGCATTCTGATGCTTACTCGGACTGACTTACTGACTCTATCGTCGATTTTATATACTTCTTCTGGTCTTCAAAAGAGCTGTGAGGTGAATAATAACAAACTGTCGACGGGATGAGTAGATTAGCATAGGGGCTTGTTGGCGCGTCCGCAACATTTCACATTCACATTCACATTCCAAAATGGAACAGACATTTTCTTACGAGTATACAATAGAGACCAACGGTCGCTGTCAATGGCGAAAGAGAGAAAGAGAGAGAAACTCCAGCAACTGGATTCAAATCAAGCCGCTTTTTTTAATTGTGTCTCCCTTGCCGAAACCTGCATATCATTAATACCGTGAAAAAAACGAAGAAGCAGAAGAAGAGGAAGAAGAAGAGCAGGATTCGGTTACACATAAGACGAAGATGAAACAGTGTAAAGTCTATACAGAGCTGCCACTAATAAATTCAGAGTAAAGGGAAACATAAACATATATTCCGACCACCTGGATCAGGAAAGAGACCAACCTTTCTCTCACCAGCTTTTGAGTACTTTCAGAAGTACGCGTGACTTGGTCTTTTCTCTTTTTGATTGAGAGGAACAGAGGGGTTCAGAATAGCCAACTTTCTGATATTAAACCACATCAATCGGTGTTCATATGGAGTTCCTACACAGCACACTTTCCAGCGTCTTTTTGTTTGTACTATCCAAAAGATAGTGTATCTTTTTTATTCATTCTTGCTAAAGCTCTATTTCTATATATCCCTTTCCCTTCTTTGTCAGAGGCTAGTACGCTGTTCGCTAGTGCGCTGTACAGGTCGGGGCCGGGCCGTCACTATGAGGTGAAAATAAAAGTAGTCCCTAACTAAAGTTACCCGGCCCTAAGTTTTTTTCCAAGCAAGATAAAAAAACATCCAGTATAGACGGAACCTCATCAAGCGCAATAAACCCCACTCAGATTACACACAGTCTTCAGAGATCCACCCGGAAACATCGACCGATGAGATTTACCAGTGCTTGCCTCTCACAATCCAAACAGCTTTCCAAACAGCTCTTTTTGCACGGCAAGAGCATTTCGCTGTCCCAAAACCCAGCTCACCTCGCGATTGGACAACTCAACCAACCACTCACCACACCAACTGCTCCAAACAACAAGAAGGAAAACAAGCAAACCACCATCCCACCACAACACTTTGAACCAAACCCAAAGTTTCTCGAACTTTTGCACTCCACACTTTCAAAAGAAGCTCCAAATGATCTCGCATACACACTGGAGACCTATCTGTATCATAACCAGTCGATGCCAATTGCTGACCTAAGAAACCCTCCAGAGTACCAACGCATCCCTGAAGTGGAGGACATCTTTGGTTTCGTTTCAGTGGACAGCGATGGGAAAGTCATTGATGGAAGCTACGAAGCCAATGGCTTTTACAGGCTAGTGGATGCAAACGGGAAAGGGATCGAGTTGAGCGACGATGCCTTGAGTGCCATTCGTGCTAAGCTTGCAGAGTGATTTATCATTTTTCTTTCAGTACTTTTTATCTCATGTTTCATGTTTTTTCTTTCATTTCATAGCAGATTATCTAATGTACACGACGACACTTTGTTTCTGAGGTGGTGTGGTGGCTGGGTTGCCATTACTCTTCGGCACCCTTCTTGAAGTTATCCCATAGTTTGATGATCTCGGCCTTCTCGTTGCGTTCCTGCTCCAATTGGGAACTCATACCTTCAAGCTCTCTCTTCAACTTGGCATTCTCATTCTCAAACTTGCCAATCTTGCTTGCCCACTTGTTCTCATACCCTTTCTTTAATACCTGTACCTTCTGCTCATGTTTCTTGGAGTACTGAATGTACAAATCTTCAGCCAACTGTTGTAACCTTTTGTCCGTCTCCGCTTCCAAAGCAGTCTTCTCTTTAGTGAGCTGAGCAACTTGTGTCTCAAGAATATCATTAGCACTCTTGCCCTCGTTGAGCTTGGCCTTCAAGTTATTGATTCGTTGATCAAAGGTGACAGTGTCCTCTTTGAAAGCCTCCATCTCGTACTTCAAAAGATCATTTTCCTTAACCAACTTCTCATTTTCTTGTTTGACCTGATACAGCTCAGTGGACTTGGTGCTAATGATACTCTGGGCATTGTTCATCTCAGCATGATAAGCCTCCAACTCAATCAAGTGATCAGATTCCTGTTTTTGCAATAGCGAGTCCAACTCTTGAAGCTTTTCAGATTGGAGCAGAACTTCCTCCTCACGGTCAGAGACACTCTGCTTGGCTAAATCAACTTCACGGGCTTTAGACTGGATGATTTGATTCAATTCGGCAATCTGTTCCTTGGAAGATGACATTTCAAGGTTGAGTTCATCAACCTCTGCTTTTCTAACAATGAGTAACTCTTTGAATTCCTCCGCTTGAAACTCAGCTGTGTTGATTGTCTCATTTAAAGAGACAATCTCAAGTCTCAAGGATTCATTGTCATGCTTCAAAGTGACAGATGCTCTTTCCAAGCCATTAACGATGGCGTCTTTGAGTGATAGCTCCTTGATCTTGATATCAAGTTGAGCTTGCAGCTCTTGAGCGTGACTTGACTGTGTCAGCTCAAGCTCACAGATCTCATGCTTCAAACTAGCAATCTGCTCTTCAAGCATCTCGTGCTCACTTCCAGCAGTGGAAATCAACTCCATATTTATAGCATTATTCTTAATCAGTGTTTCATATTCCAACTTGTTTTCATCATACTGAACTTGTAGCTCACTCTTTTGGGTCTTCAACGCGTCTACCTCAATGGCTCGCTGTTCCAAGTGCGATTCCAACTCCAAGACCTTGGAGTTTAGTTGTTCCTTGATACTGGTGACCTTCTCCAACTCTGATATGTGCTCACTCATCAATCCGTTTAGTCGAGAGGCCTGGTCCTCAAAGTCTGAAACTCTCTTGTTCAGAATATCAACAGCTCGGGATTTGGAATTGATATCTTCTTGGAGCTCAGTTATAGTGTTGTCCCTGTTGATGATCTCTATATTCAACTGATTGACCTTCTCCTTAAACTTGTTGATTAGATGATTGGCTCTGTGAATTTTCTCGTTTTTAGACTTTACAGAGTCATTAAGCTCTTTGATATCATTCCCATACATCTGGTGCTCCTGCTTCATTAAATCTTGCTCTTTAACCGCATTTGCCTTGGAAAGTTCCAAAGATTTGATCTGATCCTCAAGTTTGTAAACAATATTCTTGTACTCATTGATGGAGTTGTTCAAAGTCATGACAGAAGAGCTCTTTTCTCTTAAGGATTCTTCCAATGTCTGTACTTGTGTCTTGAAATCGTTCTGGATTTCATGCACTTGAGCAATGGTAAACATTGGTCTCTTGTTAGGTGAGGCTGGGTCCTGCTTTTGTGGACTCAATTGAAATTCATCAACAGCATTCAAGTCGATATCCAAGTCTTTGTATAAGATAGTGTTGCTCTGTGACAATGGACTCTCAGCGAAGAAACTATCATCGAGATCTGGCGATTTTGAGGTGTCAAGCAAGAGCTTGGAGTCGTCGATCACTCTGGAATGCTGCTCAGTGGTTGGGCTCAAGGCTACCGGTTCAGTAAGACGTGATGGGGTTTGTATGGTGAGGTCTGCTTGAACAAGGATATCGTCCTTGACGGAGAATTCTTCATCCGTCTGCGTGGCAATAAAGCTTTCATTGTCTAACTCGATTCTAGATAGTTCCTCTTTTTCTTCGAATTCGGCTTCATTGTCACTGCTAGTGTTTGTTTGTGAGACCACAATGAAATCGTTGTCGTCATCATCAACAGCAGCTACCTCCTCTTCCTCCCTGTTGGCCTCAAGCTTCTGGACCTTGGCCAAGGTGGCCTCTGAGTCACCAGTGCAAACAGAAGACTTTCTCTTCAATCCAGAAGGACTTGCTACTGGATCCTTTTTTTCTTGTGAACCATGTTGTTGTTGTTGTTGTTGTGGGAGAATATCCTTGAAAAGCTGTCTCTTAGACCCGTCGTTGGCTGAAATAGGTAAGGTGTTGAGGATATTTGCTCTCGGAGTTGTCAAAGGAACACGCTGTGGAGTCAGTTGGAATCCCTCGTGGGAACCATGATGGTAACTCTTACGGCGATCCCTCTTAGCTGTCAGTCCATGTGGAATCTTGGTTATGACCTTCTCATTGTCGTTGTCGTCATGGATGGTAAAAGCAGCACTTGTGGCTTTGAGTGGAGTCAACATCAGCTCAGATGCGGCGTCGCTGAAATGTTCCTCCATTCTTCACTTTTTCTGTACTTGTGTGTTTGCGGCTGAGCAAAAGGCGAAAAGGGCAAACAAAGATTTCATTGTTTTGTTTTTTTTTTGTTTTGTTTTTTGTTTTGTTTTCTAGATTTCGCAAAAGGTAAACAAAGCGATTGTGGTAACCAGGGAAACAGAAAACTAAATAGAGAATAGACCATTATGTAATATAGTTGCCCGAAATACGATCCCTGATCCTTATCCAGGAGGCAGGGCCCCAGAATGTGAAGCCAGGCAGCTGTTCATGTGCTTATGACTGTAAATATCTGTTCTTATATATGTGTTTGAGTCATTTTCCTCTCCATTTTGAAGATCACCAGTTCAGTTCATGAGTAGATCGTTTACTTGGTTAACCTTTAGATCTGGAGGCTCTGACATGTGTATAATTATAATAGTAAATGGTGTATTTTTTAAGGCGCCTTTCCATCCAGCTATGCTAACTCGTTACGTTATATGCTGGCACCGAGGTCTCTGTTCCTCCCAGAATACATATTCTGAATGACTATTGCTAAAGTTTCCCTCCAGGGGTGCTGCTGCTTATCCCAACTTCTCCTCTCTTTCTCAACATGATAGCTGGGTGTTCGCCTCGGGCCCTCAACTCTTTAAAGACTAGAACCGGTTTCTCATTCATCTCTAGAATACGTTCATTGTCTCCATGGCATATCACCAGTGCGTAGTTCCTCCAGTCATCGCTCAGATTGTGGCGTTTCATTGCTGATTGCAAGATCTTGGAGGTTGGATCATCAGTAGAGGCACGAAGCTGTTTCAGTGGCTCAGACATACTGCTGCTGCTGTGGTTTGATGTCATTGGAGTAGTCGACGTATGAGATGTGTATGTTGATGCATTCAGTGCGTGCTGTGAGATGTTATTGTGTGAAGTGAGAGGAGGCTTGCTGACTCCTGAAGCAGGATGCACTGATGGTGTCAGTGTCCCATTGCTGTTGCCACTATTTTGCTGCAATATCGAGCTTATTTGAGAGTGAGGAGATATTGCTGGTCTTCCCTTAGTTGGAGAAATACTGAAGGGTGATAACTTCTCTGGAGTGGGTAAAGGGCGAGCCCGTATCTCTTCCAGGGCAGTCCTGGATGACTCGTCAGCCTGTTTTCGGATCAAATCAGCAATGCCTTCAATAACGCTGGTGAGAGTGGATTCCTCGTATGCAAGACCTTCTTCAGCGACAAGTCTATTGATCTCGATTCGAAGCCGTACACGTTCTTTAACAGATAGCTCGAGGTCATGTAGATCTTGGTCGCTGAGATAAGGAAGAACGTCCCCAGTAATGTTATTCTGAGTGAATTGCCGAACGACAGCGTGATCAAAGTTGTGTGTTGTAAGCCAGTGCTCAGTATCAAGCAAATTCCAGTCAGACAGAGGCATATCGTTGAAATGTTGATGTCTTTTTGCGAGAGAGACAGAGCAGAGATCTGATATAGAAAGAAAGAAAGAAAAAAAATATAAATATGTACAATCTATCTTCAGAAGTTACCCGGATCAGAATACCCACACACCACACTTTGAGTATCACCACATTTTTTAACGTCGTGGTTCTTTGCTGATTACAGCTGTTGTTTGCTCAATCTGGATAGCTCGTGGGGATATATGAATATATTGATAGTGCTTGAGAGTTTGAAACGGTGGAGTGGAAGGGCTACAGATTCAACCTCGTAACTTCATAAAGCTCGTCGTCCAGTAATAAATAAAACCACTAATCTGACTTACTCCACAATGTTCAACTCTTGTCCATCAGCATTGAATTCCGCCTTGTGATCTTCAAAGATCTTTTTCAACTCTTTAATGTACAAATCGTGGTAATGATCCACTTCGCCCTTCTTGGGAGTTGGCAGAAATGGGACAATGATTGGTTTTCCAGTGACAATTGTGACTTTTCTTCTGTATGGCAAGAACCCAAAGTCATAGTTGAAGACACCACGGGCATGGAAAAAGGGCAATGTGAACCCAAAATTCCTCTTGAGCCAAACCTGGATCTTTTTCCCAAAGGAGTTTGGTTCTGGTTCCAGAATCTCAAAGAGGTTGTTCTCGCCAAAGCAGTAGCATGGGACAATACCAACGTTCCCAGTCTCTAGGGCCAACTTGATAAAACCTTTGCGCTTTTGAAGAACAATGTCATTGTTCTTCGGTTTCGCAAGTAGTGATTCCTGGGCACCACCAACGACAATTGCCAACGAGAACCTTGATCTTAAAACCTTTAGAGCATTTATTCTGGACGCAGATGTGATGCCAAAGGACAACAAGTAATCTCTGTAAAAGGGGATAAAGAACTGATTGATCAACGTCAACAAGCAAATAGGAACCCCAGGGAACTTTTCAGTCCAGCCTGCCCCATCTGTAGCCAATGCCCCAAAACCTGAAATTGAAACGACACCATGTGGATGTAACCCAAAAATGTAATTTGGACCTGTTGGCTTCATGGTCTTGTACGGTGCCTTCTTCACTTTGAATAGCCAAAAGTCGTAAAAATCATCAACAACCTCCACTTCAGTGAACGTGGGATCCAAATCAGTAGTCTTGAAGATTGTGATCGGGAAATAGTCACAAAAGTATTTCCAGCAGCGAAACTCACGCATCCTCTGAGAGTAACGCGTGATGACACCACCATTGCTTGGAGTGTCGTCCAAGTAGAAGTATACCAAGTAAGGAATGGTGATGACCCAGAGCAAGGGTATGCCCAAGAATAGGAGAAAAAACGCTGTGAAACAGGGGATTGAGACGGTGTGCCAGAGCACAATGGCGGTCTGTAGTCGCCGATGGAGAGGAGTGTCTAAAGGAGCAAACTTGACTGCCATTTTATTCAAGCAAAGTTTTTATATTTTTTTGGTTGTTTGGTTTGTTTGTTTGTTGGTTGTTCGAAATTTGGAGCAATTTTTTGTGGTCGCGGCGGGGACGAATTTTGTGTCAAATCGAGATCCTTCTTGGGGATTATGTAATATTCCAAGTGTGGGGACTGGACTGAGACTACTGAAGAGACAGTGGACTGTCAGACTGGTGAGGCTGGTGAGACTAGTGGACGGATGGATTGATGAGACTGATTACAAAGCATCACAACTGATAGGCAAAAAGCCCTCTTGGACGGAAATCACGCATTTCCACACTGAGTGTGGTAGATCAAACATCAAACAATTGAAGTTCCACTGGATGGATCTAGTTCGCGAGATTCCAGAACCAACCATGAATAAGAAGATAAAATTGAGTGGAAATGGGTACGTGGATGGGATTCCTCATGCTGTTGATTGTAGATATTGCTAGTGAAACCAGTCCACTGGACAGATGATGAAAGAAAGGGATTCACGAGATGATGAGCTTACAACTTACATACTGAATAATCATTGATCGTTTCTATTAGCGTTAGAGAGAGAGAAAGAGCGCGTCATTCTTATTTAACAGATATAGAGCTGCTGGGCCGGCTCTCACCACTCTGACTCACCAGTGGCCTTGGAGAAGGCATAATCTTTTCCATTAATGTTCGCAATTCCATCCTTCAGGTTACATTTCCACTTGTTCTTAACCCTCAACACCTTCTCGTACAAGCACAGAATGATCATTCCTTCAGCATCATCGCCGTCCTCGTCTGAATTCTCTGCATCGTCATCACTGTCATCCAAATCGGAATTGATGTCATCTGAATCAAGCGACGCAAGTGCCTTCTCTTTCCTCAAGGTTTTTTGTAACGACTTCGCAATGTCACCGTTATCGTCCTTCACCTCAAACTCAAACGGCTTGTTCGTTGGCTCTGTCTTAGGCACTGTTCCCGAACCCACATTGACACCTGTGCTAGAGCCAGGTCCAGAGCCATCAACACCTGCCATAGTGTTGAAACTCTGCTGCTGCTGCTGTTGTTGCTGGGGCTGTTGTGGTTGCTGCTGTTGCTGTTGCTGTTGTTGTTCGTCAGGTACCAAGTCACGGTCAATTTGATTAGGAGCCCACGAGAAGTTCGCCACTTTTGTTGCACCGAGATTCTCACGCCATATGTTTCTCAAATCCTGGAGCGTTACCTCATCAATTCCACTGTTCTCAAAGTCCTGTCTCGATTCATTGATGACATCGTTGATGATTTGTTCATAGATTTTGCTCGCCTCAAAATTTGACATCTTCTTTACACACTTTTAGAAAACCTTCTTGGACAGGATACAAAACAAAGAAGAGTAGGGGATGGCAATTGCGTGGCGTCTCTGAGGCGTTGCAAGAGGTAATGTAGTGAACTGTACGGCCCGTGCTTTGTGGTGTTTGTAGGTGATGTTTTGTTTGTTTGTGGTGTTGTACGTAATATTTTTGTTTTCCTTTTTGCTTTTTGCTTTTTTTCTCTTTACCGAGGGCAAATTTCTTTCTGTACACAGGGTAACCCTTGTAGTATATAAACAGAACCCTTTGGGAGTGTTCAGTCCCGTGTTAAAATGTGATTCTAGGGGCAAAGAGGAGGTGTACACACCCTGAGTTTCCCCGGGGGAGAGACAGAAAGTATGTATGATACATATTCTTAGGCCACACCAGTTTACATCCAGACACAATGCCAATAACAGATACTAAAGTAATAATACAGTGTATTGAATATGTACATGTTGGACGCCGTTTACAGGTATTTGTTGTTTTTGTTGTTGTCTGTGATCAAGACATATCACCAACAGAAAGATTTCTTGTCATGGCAGGCAATGCCACTCTCAATCCATCCAACTCTTTCGTCATCTTGACACAACATCCTAATCTGCTCGTCTCAGTCAGTCCGAACGCCAGGTCCAGCATATCATTCTCGTCATCATCAGGCTCAGGAATCTCGTCATAGTACTCTGGATCAACGATTATATGGCACGTCGAACACGCACAGGACCCACCACATGCGCCTTCGACATCGAGGTTGTACGCCTGCGCAATATCTAGGAGGTTATCGCCCTCCGCCACTTCAAAAGTGTGCTGCTCGCCCTCTTTAGTGATGAACGTGATGTGCAGCTCCTCGCCTGGTTTCGGTTTGTGGATGTGGCCATGCTGTGCGATGAATGTGGATGTGAACGTTCTAGTGTTGTTGTTGGTGGCGGATACACGCAGTGCCAGCGATTTTGCCACCCCTGGCTGAAGCACAAGTGTCATTGGCTTCATCATCAGCACCCTGTTCAACGAGCGCACTGCAGCTGGTCTGAACATCATGTCCGCTATACGACTGGCTGATTGATGGTTGATGATCGTAGAGAGCCGTACTTGTTGAAACTAATTTAAAAAAAAAAGATGGAATCTCTGGACCCAGGGCACAAAACCCTGTTTTTATCCGGGATTTAGTCGGTTTTATCGGTGATTGGATTATAGTTACCCGCCGTAAATATTTTTTTTTCTCTCACCCCCTTTTCTAATCATTTGTGGCTACCAAGTCCGTATCGTATAGACCAAAGATTCTGGATTAGAGGATCTTGTTCGGGATCTATTGGATCAAGTGGACGAGAATGTCTGCGGCGAATAGTACACTGACAGTTACAGGGTCGACTTCACAAAATTTACCTTCAAGAGTCGTTGAATAGCAATAATCCATGTCGTTGTTTGAATACTGCTTTTATTCATGGGTTTAAGAAAGTCTGAAGTAGTATTAACTGTGTAGAAGTAGCTACATAAACATAAACTGGTCTGATTATGCCATGAGTCTGTCCTGCACAGTCTTTTAGGGCTCTGGTTCTCATAGCAAAAAGAACTATACTGTGAATTATACATAAGAAAATATCTGGACCCGCCAGACCACTGTGACATAGTGCAACAGTAGCAGTGACACAATAGCTGACTGTGGCAGTGACAAGTTGGGCTGTCTATACGAATTGAGTTGTTACTCATATATTACCCGGTTTTGATATAATGACAGAGAAAAAATACACCAAAAAAACAACAACAATAACAATAACAACAGCCAGCCAAAACAATCCAGGGAAGAAAAACGGCATGTCGGACACATCGCTGGTAATATCGCCACCCACTGCTCTTCCCAACAACCACAAGAAACCATCTGAAAACGGCACAGCTAGCAGCACTCCTCTCACTAATAATGTCACGCTTACATCAAAGTCTTCACAAGCCAATGGCGCATCCCACAGAATTGAAGTTGAAACTTTAGTTGGTGAGCTGCAGAGGAAGCTTGGTACCAATTGGGATAAGTATCAGGGAACAATCTCTCTGTTTCTGCTTGGGAAGTTGTCGAGATTGGAATTCACTGCGAATTTAGGTCCAATGCTGACTGATTCCCAAATGGTGAGGATGCACAACCAGCTGCTGTTGGCCAACTTGGCCAACTCGCTAAGAGATGGGCCCAACCAGCAGTTGTCCAAGAGAGGTGGCTCTGGCTTCGGGGCAGGTGCATCTGGTAAGAGAAGAAAAGACTCCAAAGTGAAGGTTTCATCGCAGTATGAAAAGCTCAAGAAGAACATTATGAACCTGCCAATCCGTGAACGGTATAGATTGAAGACTCTAAGTCGCGACTCCGGGAAACGGAACATGGCGTCCTCATCCCTGACACTCACAAGACAGGCCATGCTGCCCAAGGTGCCTGTTGTGATGAACGAAAAGGAGAGAGCGTTTACAGGAAATACTGTTGAGTGGACCCAGGATATCTCACACTCTTTGCAAGTGCCACTGGCCACTGAGAGTTACAACATGCCAGATACTGACACTTTGGAGGCAAGAATAACGGGTATTGCGAGAGAGCATGGCCTGACAGGCACAGTTGACAAGTCAGTTTACGACTTGCTATCCCTCGGCCTAGAAGCATACTTGAAATCTATTCTTGAAGGAGCTATTGATACAGTGAGGTACCGCAAGCGCAAATACACTGAAGATGACCTCCTCACAACACCGGGAACACCATCAGCAGCAACAGGAGCAGAGGATTATTCCTCAGACATTAAGAGACTTAAAGTAACACTGACAACAGAGGACATTTTGGACATGTTGAGAGTATCACCATACCTCATTGAACCAAGTGGTCCCTTGCTCAGACTACATACAGTGATGCTTAACGATGATACATATATTGGCGAGAAGACGGCGATTGATTCATACCTCACGAATCCAAGGCCTGATTTCTTCCCTGCACACTCACCTATTGCAGGACAAAAGGTAATAGGGAAGAATCTATCTGTTTCTGAAAAGCCAAAAGATGGCGAGGCGGTGAAGAGTGAGCATGTTGATATCGCAGATGCTGATAATTTGGAGAATGTTGGGACAAAGGAGGAGTTGGATTGGCTGATTTATGACATACTGAAATGAAGTCCAGATAGTGGGTCCTTTTTTTTTCAGCCATATATTGATTTGATATCATTAGTTCTCATGAAGACCTTGTTCTTGGTGATGTTGGACGCTTTACAGGTACTTCCAAGGTGCTCATAGCCTTTGCAATGTTCAACAATGCAGTATCCCTTTCATCAATAGTAAATACTGTCAATGATTTGAAATTAGTGAGTAGCCATCCTATCTCCCTGTAAGGTGAGCCAAGGTGCTCCGTTATTGTAGTTGGTGGTTTGTTGAAGGTTCTGACGAGTTGCTGAAATTCGTTATTCATCAATGAATGTGGGATTTGAACAAACGTGCAGTTGGATGATGTGATGGAATCAGTGTCACCACCTGGATGCCGGGTAACAATGAGATTCACAACCTGAAACTTTGATGAATGAAGAGGCAGTGATTCAATAGAGTCCAAAATGGTAGAGTTTGTAACAAGTCTGTGGTCATCAGTACTCACGTTGATTTCCTTCGCTGTTGTTGTGGTGGAGTCTTGAAAAACTTCCAAATCTTGGTCATAATGGAAAACCTGAAAGCTATAAGAATAGTTCCACTTCTGGTACTTCTCAACAGCTGCGACTCTCGACTGGTAAAACTCAACCGTGGTCCTCACCAATTTCACAAGGAACTCTATATCGCCATTGATAGACAGCACAGCCAAATTGGAGCCTTTGATGGTGTTTTCAGTCAAGGTGAGGATCTCATTAATAACATCTGAATCAGTTTCATCTCGAAAGATTTTGTTGAATTTGTACTTTTGCTGATCAACCTGGACAGTCTGGGTTTCATAATCTTTGTCATCGTCATAATAAATGTCAAGACCTCCTCCCACTGCTGAAGTGTTCAGTTTAACATAGACTCGAAGTCTGCCCATAAGCTCCTCAATAGCGTTCTGGATACGCCGGCGAACGTTTCTTTCTTTCTCAATCTTTGTTTTGGACAAAAGATACGAGTCATTGACGGTATCTGCTTCATTAGCCACTTGTCTCAAAGATGATTCTAGTTCAGAGTTTTCCCCTTCGAGTAGTTT
The DNA here is from genome assembly GCA_003706665.2 of Barnettozyma hawaiiensis. Lineage (NCBI taxonomy): Eukaryota > Fungi > Ascomycota > Saccharomycetes > Phaffomycetales > Phaffomycetaceae > Barnettozyma > Barnettozyma hawaiiensis. The sequence continues at coordinate 165,666 of PPLY02000017.1, read as the reverse complement.
GAGCTCTGCCATCAAGCTTTGAATCTCAGCGTTCGAAGTGTTTTGAATGTCCTGTTCTGTTTTAATTTCAGTGTCTATCGAATCGATCTCTAACTCAATGGAGGTGAGTTGTTCTTTCAACTGAGCAAACTCAGCCTTCAAACTGTCTGATTCGTCCATTTTCTTTTCAAATGACTTCTCAAACTCGGTATTCTTCGACTCTTCCTCCTTCATCATTTCACTGCGCTCCTTGTCAAGCTCTGTTTTCCGTACAGCAATCTTTCGATCCATTTCTTCAAAGATCACAGTCCTTTCTGCACTCTTCTTCTCAATTTCTCTCTTCAAGCCGGAGATTTCGACAAGCAACTCGCCATTGTCCACATCGTCTGCTTCCTTAAGCGCATCCTCCAACACAGCTATAACATCATCAGTTTGTTTCGTCAGGTCAAATGTCGCCTTTCTCAGTTTTGTCGCATTCTGTTTCTCCTGGTACTGAATGGCATCATCAAGTTTCTTCTGGGCATTCTCAATCTGGGACTCGAGATCCATGATACCAACTTCAAGATCACTAGCCTTAAGCTTAAGAGCCCTTGAACTTTCGAGAACCGCAATCTTCTCATCCTTTGCTTCCTCTAGTTGTTTTTTTAACCTGTCTAGTTTATCACTAACTTGGTTCAGTTTATCAATCTGTACCTCGAGCATCTTCTTCTCCTTTACAGCATTGTCCTGTTGTCTCTTGTAAGCATCTGGATCCAGAAAATTCCCAGTAAAATGATGAAGTCCCATAGACTTCGGCATATTGATCTTAGCTCTCGGTATTCCTGATACGGACAATAGTTGTGATTGTGTTTGTGATTGTGATGGTTTTACCAGCATCTTCTTCCTCTGTACTGTTGTCGTTATGGGGAGCTGGTCACTGGTTCTGGCAAAGACAGGTGAGTTTACGACAACGACACTATCATCTAATCTTTTCTTGCGGTTCTTTATAGGCGGAGAAGAGGGATGCTCAGCCCTATGGTTGGAAACTGGGAGTCTGGACATTCTGTTGCTTTCTTTCTTTCTTTATGAGTGATGCATTGAAACAATCCACAAGAAGTTGAAACTGGGATGACACAACAAGCCAGCAATTGTCTGTGGATCAAGAAAAAAAACCAAAAAAAACCACGGTAGGAATAAACAAAAGACGGTGTTCTGCAGAATCTCTAGTCCTAAAACTTGAAAACTGGATCTTGAAAACACAGTGAGATATTGTGATGGTGATGATAGTGATGGTGATGTTTTGTGTAAACCAAAATCATCAATCTACCAAACTTCCGAGGGTATATTATTAATATATTATATAATTATACACGTGATAAGTCGTGACTAGACCTCAACTCCAGCCTGGAGAGAATGATGTCAGTCACATCAATAGTAGAGAAAGGTGAAAAAGGTGCCTATATGAATGAATGCTCTGCTAGCTACAGTTCTGATATTAACCCCGTGATATAAACATAAAACTATAAATAATGTAAAGAAAAGTCGTTAAAACATGCACCCTGATAAGTATAAAAAACATCAGCCCTATTGGTCCTTCTTGATGATACCAGCACTTGGGTCCACTGTTCTTCTTGTAGCAGCAGAATCTCTGATGACAGCGACTCTCATTGTAGCAAGCAAGTTGTGGGCAGCGTTGGAGTGGCCATAGACACCACCGTTAAAGGCTCTGGTAGCGTCCTTGCCAATAGAAGTTCTCAATAATGGTTCACCACCTGGGTGCTCAGAGATATAGCCAGCAACATCGTGAACGATACCGTTGATAATCACGTATCCAGAATGATCCTTAGCCTTCTCGAGGAACTCAGACTTGTCCCAAATCGGAAGACTCGTTAGCGAAGCACCCCAGTTCAGTCTGGCTCTCATTCTGTCCAACTTCTTTTGTTGTTGTTGTACTAAACCTTGCTCAATAGCATTCTGGGAGAAGGTCTTCAAGTTGTAAGCCAAGCCAACCTTGGAACAAAGCCAGATGGAGACTTTGGTTGGGTCATACTGGTACCACTTGATGGCATTTCTGTAGTCAGATGGGAATTCGTGGTGGAAGTTGTGGTAACCTTCACCAAAAGTAACCAAGGCAGTGATGACATGGTCTCTTGGTGTTCTCTTGTCATCGAATGGTTGAACACCAATCCAGTGGGCCAGTGAGTTGACGCAGAAAGTGGCTTGTTGGATGAATCCAGCTCTTAGAATACCAGCATACACAAAGCCACCCCAGTAATCGTTGTACAAAAGACCACAAACTAGGGAAGGGAAAATGTACGAGGTGAAAAGCATCATACTCAAGTAATGTCTGTGTTGGAATCTGACAACCCAGTCATCAATCAAATCAGAGATATCAGCACGAGCCTTATACTTTGGGTTTGGCTTCACCATCATCCAACCAAAGTGAGAGTACCAGAAACCCTTTCTGGCATCATACGGGTCTCTGTTGGTATCTGTGTATCTGTGGTGGATTCTGTGAGAGTGTCCCCACCACTTGATGGAGCCTTCAACAGCGGCAGCGCCAAAGAAGGCAAAGAAAAGCTTCATTGGCAAGCGGGCATCGTAAGCCTTGTGCGCCCACAGACGATGGTAGCCGGCAGTGATGGAAAGACCAGAGCAAATGTAGAGGAAGATGGCTGTCAAGGCAGTGGCCAGCTTTAAAGGAGTCTTTGTAGCTTGGTACAAGCCAAATGCTGGGATTCCCAACACTAAAACCACATTCAACCAGTTGATGTGTTGGTGCCAGTTACTAAGAGTCCACGGCTGTTCAGAAATGTGCTTCACCTTGGTGTACTTCTCGGCCTCAGCCTTGTCCTTAGCGAGGATATCTTCGTCTTCCTCGTCTTCTTTTGGTTTCTCAGCCCCGGCCTCCTGTTCGTTGAAATGTGGCGAAGTAATCTCTTTGGACCCCATGAGCCCACCAAATCCATTCACAATTCTTCTGGTCTTCTTGTTTGTACCCGCAGCGATGATGTTCGCCTCGAGCACATCGACTTTTTCCAAATCAGGAGACATTGTTTTTGTTTTGATGACAGCAGAAACAGATGGTCTAGCTAATATTTACAAACAATGAGAAAGATGGGGCAGCCCAAGAGAGAAGACAACTCTTAAGTAGAAAAATTTATTCCTGAAGGCACCAGTATGCTTTTGTGGCCCGTAACAAAACGAGCCCAACAGATTTCAAAATGTTGGCATCGGCGATACTCGGTATTAATGTGTCCCAAACCAGACTTCTATCACCCAAAATGTAAAACCAAACACTAAACATAGTACCCATTCTGGCCCAACTTTTTTAGACTACAACAAATCATCACCCATCCATCCCATGGATGTTTCACTCGTGCGTGGCGCAGCAGCCGTATGGATATTCTCTGGAACTTACTATTTATCAATTTCACCAATCCCAATATCAGGTGGAATCCATATACCCGTATACAGTCACATCACTCCATTTTTGTGTGTCTGTGTTTTTTTTCTTTTTTCTTTCCTGCCAATTGCCTGACATAATAAAAAAGAAAACAAAAACAAAAAAAAAAGAAAGCCACTTTCGCAAAAAATGTAACCAAAAAAGAAATTTTTTATTAAGCAAGCACTTTGTGTGCTGTGGCCCTACCATAGAAGATTCTAACTTGTTCTCTCGGAGGGACCGCCCGGGGTCTGAGGGGTATAATTAATTGACAGGAAAGTCGAGGACTAGTCCATTGGTATGGGCTGCTCTGCTCTAAATCACACTAAAGTCTCTTTATCACATGACGTTTTGTTTTTGTGTCGTGGGAGATTTTCAAAGCAAATATTTATAATGCTTTTATATCACTCAGTGGATCACAGTTTTTCCCCTACTGAACACCATCTGTGTTGCTATTTCCTATTTTATCGTGGAGTATACTTCGACGAAGTATGTGTATCTCCTAATTTGGTAGATACACTTTCAGAGACCTTGCCAGTTACCGCTGATGTAAAGGGCTCACAGCTACAACCGGCTGGCTGGCTGTAGCTGCCTGTTAGAAACATTTCTGGCGCTTAAGGGCCGTCAGCGATAAGCGTCGGACTTAATATTTGCTTAACTCATACCTGACTAATAATTCCAGTGAGGAACGGAAAATCTGCTCGCCTGCGGCTGGCCCAGCCGCCTTCAAAGAAAAGTTCAAAACCACACTTGTTTATCTTCCAATTCCACCACGTTTCAACAACAACGACAACAGCAACAGCTTTTTAACGGGTTACTGACTGTTGGCTACTTCAATTGGACAATATATCCAATCTTCAATTACCTGCCGTGATCAGGAAGCTTTTGCTAGCCAAACTTGTCATTCCATCCGCCGGGAGATAAGGCAATAAGTTGGTATCACTTTACGCACGTTCGTTCGTTACCATGGTGGTGAAACGCAATCAATCAAGAGCCGAATTGGCTGGTCTGACTGATGAAGAGAGGCGTCTTGATGAGGACCGTTCGAGACAGAAGTACTGGCGTCGCTGGGGTCCCTACCTCAGTGAGCGTCAATGGGGTGCTGTTCGTGAAGACTACTCCTTTGATGGTAATGCCTGGGAGTCGTTCACATTTGACCAGTCCAGATCAAGGGCTTATAGATGGGGTGAGGATGGTTTGGCTGGTGTGAGTGACAACAAGCAGCTGTTGTGCTTCAGTTTAGCCTTGTGGAATGAGCAGGATGATATTTTGAAAGAGAAGCTGTTTGGCCTGACTGGGCCTCAGGGGAACCACGGTGAGGATGTGAAGGAACTGTACTACTATGTAGACAACACTCCAACGCATTCCTACATGAAGTATCTTTACAAGTACCCGCAGAACAAGTATCCGTACGAAGACCTGGTGAAGACTAACGGTGAAAGATCAAAGCTTGAGAGAGAGTATGAGCTGGTTGACACGGGGATCTTTGAGAAGAATGAGTACTTTGACGTTGTCTTTGAAATGGCAAAGGAGGATGACGAGGAGCTCTATTTCAGGATCACTGCTTATAACAGATCAGGCAAGGCCGCGCCTTTACACATTCTGCCTCAAATGTTTTACAGAAACACTTGGGCTTGGGGCCGTGACGATTACAAACCAAGTTTATCACAGGAGAATGAGAATGTCATCAAAGTGGACCACAAGAAGTTTGGTGACGGTAGAAGAATTGCTTTTGCGCCTTCTCCCGGATTGACTGAGAACCATCCGGATGTTGAACCTCAACTCTTGTTCACTGAGAATGAAAGCAACCTCAAGAGGTTGTACGATCAGCCAAACAAGTCAAAGTACGTTAAAGATGCCTTCCATGACTATATCATTCAGGAGGCTGATGATGTCGTGAACCCAAATCTCGTTGGTACCAAAGCTGGTGCCTGGTTTGTGTTTGATGAAGACGGTGGTGTTCCACCAGGTGACTACGTCACCATCCGTTACAAGTTCACCAAGAAGGATGTTGGTTATTTCAACGAGGAGAAATTTGACCAATTGTTTAGCCGTCGTGAGCAAGAGGCTGACAATTTCTACTGGAGCGTCACACCAATGCCAATCTCGGATGAATTGAGACTGATCCAGAGACAGGCTTTTGCTGGTATGTTGTGGACCAAGCAGTTTTACCACTTTATCCAAGAGGATTGGTACTATGGTGATCCAATCTTGCCCAAGGCACCGCAGAACAGAGCCAATGGCAGAAACAAAGAGTGGAAACACTTGTACATTGATGATGTCTTGTCGTTCTGTGATAAGTTTGAGTATGCCTTCTTTGCAGCATGGGATACAGCCTTTCATTGTATTCCACTTGCCATGATTGATCCGGATTTTGCCAAAAAACAACTGGACCTGTTGACCAGAGAGTGGTATATGCATCCAAATGGACAAATCCCAGCGTATGAATGGAACTTTTCTGATGTCAATCCACCAGTTCACGCGTGGTCTACATTCAGAGTGTACAAGTTGGAAAGAAAGCTGTATGGTCGTGCAGATGACGACTTTTTGGAACGTGTCTTCCAAAAACTACTGTTGAACTTCACTTGGTGGGTCAACAGAAAGGACCAAGGTGGTAACAATGTGTTTGAAGGTGGATTCTTGGGTTTGGACAACATTGGTATCTTCAACAGATCTGAGCCATTGCCTACAGGTGGGTTCTTGGAACAAGCTGATTCCACTGCCTGGATGGCCTTCTTTTCCCTACAGATGTTGAATATTGCCCTTGAATTGGCCAAGAAGAGATCTGTGTACGAGGACATTGCGTCAAAGTTTTTCGAGCATTTCCTGTTGATCTCAGATGCTTTGACTTTTGAAGGCGGGTCATGTGGTGATAGCCCAGACCAGGCCACTATGGAGTCATTGTGGAATGAGGAGGATCAATTCTATTATGATGCGATCAGATGGGATGGTGGTGCAAAGCAGCAATTGCCTATTCGTTCCCTAGTGGGGTTAATTCCATTGTATGCCTCGCTAACCTTGGAACCTCAATTGCTCGAGAAGTTTCCAACTTTTAAAAAGAGATTGGAGTGGTTTATTCAAAAGAGATCTAGTTTGGCCAACAGAAACATTGCATCGATAAACCGTAAAGGTGTTGGTGAAAGACTGTTGCTAGCGTTGGTGAATGAGGACAGATTGAAGGCCATTCTGAAGAGAATGTTGAGCGAGGAGGAGTTTTTGTCTGAATATGGTATCAGATCGCTTTCCAAGTACCATAAGGATCACCCATACACTTGGGATGTCAATGGTGATAGATATTGCATCAGTTACCTGCCTGGTGAATCAGACTCTGGATTGTTTGGTGGTAATTCCAACTGGAGAGGTCCCATCTGGTTCCCAACAAACTTTTTGCTAGTTGAGTCTCTACAGAGATTCTTCTTGTACTATGGTCCTAACTTCAAAGTTGAATGTCCAACTGGCTCTGGCGACATGATGAACTTGGCTCAAGTGGCTGAGTTTTTGCAGCATCGTCTGATCAAGTTGTTTACGTATGATGATGAATTGAACACGAGGGCAGCCAATGGCAACGACGATTTAAAGTCCTCTAACGATGAACACTTCAAGGAGTTGATCCAGTTTTACGAGTACTTTGACGGTGACACTGGTAGAGGTCTGGGTGCCTCTCATCAATGTGGCTGGACTGGGTTGGTTGCCAAATTGATTCAAGATACTGGTATGTCATTGTCAAGAAGAAGACAAATGGGGGGTTCAATGTCGTCTATAGGCCAGGGAAGCATTGATGAAACTGCTGCTGCTTCTGCTGGCATAGATTCGTACTTCCCAAAGTGTGGTCCACTCCCAGGGAAATTACAGCGTCGTCAATCCACTAAATCCTTCTTGAACTTGACCACACAGGTGTTGGAGTTGGATGATGAGGAGTCGAAAGCGTATACTGTGAATCTGAAGTCAAGAGCCTCCAGCGCTGTGTTATCTAGGGTGACTACGATCAACAGTGAATTGTCAAGCGAGGAAGATGAGAATGACAGACATTTGTTTGAACAGATTAGAAACGCCATTTCCAGATTCAACACAAATGATGAGTCTGATGGTGATTTATCGAGTGATGAGTTGGAAACCCACCTTGACCACTGATCATATTAGTGGAAGTCGGCCTGGCTTCTTCTTCGGTTTTGTTTGTGTGTTGTGCTTTAATAACAAAGAATGTATATATATATATATGAATTCAATAGTTAGTGTATCACCAGAATTTACTGGCAATCACCAACAAAATGAGTAAGATGAGTACTCCAATGATGGCATAACTGATAATTTTATTCATAGCCATTCTTCTCGTCATGCTCTTCAACGTTTGGATACTTCTATCTACGTATCCATCCGCTTCAAACAGCGTCTGTCTCGAGTTCCCCAACTGCTCACGCTGAGAGCGCAAATCCAGCATGATGTTCGCACCAACTTGCTCGGTCTCGCTGGCAATTCTTGACGAGTCCCTCAATCTCTCCGATGTTCTCTCCAACGCAGCATTCGATTGCAAAAGCTGGGACCGTTGGGCATTGGCATTCGACTGTGCCTGGCCAAACAGATTCGACCGGTCATCTTCATCCTGCAGCTTCTTCAGCTCCTTCTTCAGCTTGTCCACGTCTGAACGGTACGTTCTTATCTTCGTATTGAACGTCGAACGTGAGGTGGACTGGATGTTCTGCACTTCAATAGACAGCTGGTCCAGAATCTCAATACACTCATCACTGGCCTTCTCAACAGCCTTCATTGCTTCTCTTCTGGCATCTGTAACAAGCTGTTAGTTTCTTCTCACTCTTTTCCAAACTGTGGGTTGGTGTTTACGTACCTCCAGATAAGCCACTAATCTGTGCCAGCTTCTGTTGGGCTTCATCGTAAGTGACTTGGTAGTCTGTATCATACGTCGTGAAAAGTTCACTGTTCGCTAAAAGACCAGCACTGGACATCTCTGCTGTTGAACTTTCAGTTGTGTTTTGTGGAGATATCGCTTGTTTTCTTTGTTGGTGACCTCTGTTTTGAGGGGCAAAAAGTGTTGATAAAAAGAAAACAGATTATGTAACAGATTATATAATGCTTATGTAATTGATGATAAATCACGTATCAAAAAGACGATATAAACAAAAAAAGCCTCCTTATATCTAGTCTCATGTGCTCAACTATTCAGAGAAAGTTTGGTTTAATGACCAGTTTCGACCCTCTCGTTTCCGAGACAGAGTCATCGGATGATGACCAACCGATTGCTGAACAATTATCGCTTCAAAAATCCACAATTCTCCAGCGTCCAGTTGTACATCATCATCATCAGCAGCAGCAGCAAGATAGTGATGAGATTGAAGATGAGCTGCCCGTCATGCAGACCAAGATACCACTGACAGCGTCTATTATTCTAACAAAACTTTCTGACTCTACGCATAAAGCACTTGAGAAGCTTGAGAAACCACCACCACCACAGTTGGATAAGATCACTGTCAGATGCCTTGCAATTGGATCCAGCCCTGTCCTAAACCCCAATGTCTTCAAAATCAATCCCATTCAACAGTTTGCAACAGTGGTGAAGTTCATTGGCAAGAAATTGAAGAGAAAAGAGGGTGTATTTGTCTACTTGAACAATTCGTTTGCCCCAGCAGGAGACGAGGTTGTAGGCAATCTCTACACAGTAGGTATCAAGACCCATGTTGTTATGTTTTACTACTAACACAGTTGTCTACACAGCATTTTGGAGATAATAATGAGTTGGTGGTGAGTTACTGTACGGTGGTTGCGTTTGGCTGAGATCTTCTCTGGACAGATGTACCCCCAATAACCAGCGAGATCTGCGTACCGCAGCACCAGCTATATACCCCCGGAAACACCCGTACAACAGGACTTAAGGTGAGACGCAATGTAAACGACTCTCCAAACTTTTTTCAGATAATCATAGTCGAACAAGGCTTTATTGTCTGATAGCTAAAGGAATTCAGTATTCTCTGTATGTATGTAATGATATGACTAGGTTATTGCTGCTGTTGTTGTGTTCTACTTGTTAAAAACCTTTCTTAGAGCATCACCAAACCCCTTGAGTCCCTTCTCGATAACTTCCACTTCAGTAGCTGCATAAGTCGCACGGAAGAAGATCTCATAGCCTGTCCGAGGGACAACTTTACCATCAATTTCATCAGGAACGTCAAACCAGGAGCCAGGAACGAGAACCACATTGAACTCATAACTGGCACAGTCCATAATGGCCTTCTCGAGGGACAGTGGGTCAGAGTTGTAAGTTGTGGTGAACTCAGGATGCTTCGACGCATCGATCGACAACGTGAAGAACATACCAGCAATCGGAATGTTCACTTTGGCAATGTCGAGAGGCAAGAACTTGTAGCATGAATCAACAGAAAAGTTTCTCTTGTAAGTGTACTCCTTGCGAAGTGCCTTCAGCCAATCCAAGTATCCATTATGGCCCCACTTGGATAGTGTCCCATAAATGATGGCAGTGGAGAACCCAGAAGGAGTTTGGATTGAGGTCTCAAACTCCCTGCAAAATCTCTCCAGCAACTTGGCCTGGCCAGTCATCCAACCAACACGAGATCCTGGGGCCAATGTCTTGGAGAAGGAGTCTAGTCGAATAACTCTACCATCAGTGTCCAGAGAAAGGAAACTTGGGATGAGGTTCTTCAAAAAGTCCTCGTTGGAGAGCTCCTCCTTCTCCCTATTTTCCTTCTCCTTTTTATACTCTTCAAGTTGCAAGAAGTAATATGGCTCATCCTCAATGATTAAAATGTTATACTTCTGTGCCACTGCATAGATCTCTCTTCTTCTCTCTGCAGAAATCGAAAGACCAGTCGGGTTCTGGCCAGTCGGAATGGTGTAGATCAGCTTTGGCAATGGCTTACCTTCACGAACCATCTTTGCCAGTCTAGACTCCAACTTGATACAGTTTATTCCATTCTCATCCATCGCCATAGGGATGAGCTTCACACCGAGGTTCTTTGCCGTCTCCAAGGAGGAACTGAAACAAAACTCTTCAACCAGAATCGAGTCGCCCTCATCACAGAATGTTCTAAGACATGAACACCAGGATTGAGTGGTACCTGCCGTAGGAATCAAATCCCAATCATCATAGGGGACATTGTGAATCATCTCAGTATGCTCCTTCAACCATTGCATCAATGGAGCAGGACCAGTCGAGAGTCCATATTGCAGTGCCACAGAGACAGGCAAGTCCACATCCTCGTCCATATGGATTTTGACACCTCCATCAGGTCTCGAGCTTCCCTGTTCAGTGATCCCTTGTTCAAATGGTGGTGCAGTTGTAGTGGCACTGAGTGTATCCCAGGCAAAGTAAGCTGGTAGAGGAAGTCCACCCGCAAGGAAGGCGACACCCGGCTGCTTGAACTGGACAATCTCTTTCAGTTTAGAAGGATTTCTGCGCTGGGCCTCACGCGAGAGCAAGTGAGAGAGATCAACAGGGACTGTCATTAAAGTGCTTTTGGGTTCAGGATTGTGAAAAGAAGAAGATCAAGATGGTGATGATGATGAAGAAGAAGAAGGTAAAGTTTCTAATAGCTGCTTGCTTATTTTTCAGAGCCTTTTCAATGGCTGCCCACCAGATAGGTATATGATCGGGGAAGATTGCCCAGTTGCCCACCAAAAAAACATAAAAAAAATAAAAATCAAAAAACCAAAAAAAAAAAGTGCCCACCAAGCATGAGCAAAAGCTTTCCCCTTCGGCTAATAATCTGAAATTGCACTACAGGGGGCGTTTACTCCAACATGCAGAGATGCAGAGATGAGGGGGGGGGGGTCCTCAACTTGCCAAACTTAAACCTCCGAGAACACTAAGGTCCTTCACGATAGCACTATCATAGTTAACCCACTCAGAGTAGCCCACCAGTGATTCAATCACGTAGGCAATCAGTGATTTCAACAAAACCGGTGCCTCCCTCTCATCAACTTTCTCCGCACCACCATTAGCTGTTGTTGTTGCTTCCTCATTTGAATCTGAGGGTATGAACATCCCCAACAACTTGAAAGCATTATCCTTCACATCAGAGTCACCAATAAGTAGTTTCACCGGGATGTTGCTGGTACCAGTGCATTGGTAATCGAAATCGTGGGCTCCATATGCCCAACAGACAAGAGTGGCTAGATAGATAGAATAGGGCAAATGCGGGACATTCGTAATCATCTCCTCGTTGCTCAAAACCATTCTCAGCAAGGAGCACGCCTGGTCCATCGAGTGATCACCATCCTTTGACTTGGCCCATGAACGAACAAGCATTCTATTCTTGGTGTTGGCGATTCCATCAAATCGTACCCTACCTGGAGACAAATATGTATCAATCTGTGGATGGTCCTTCTGTTCTTGACATTCAGCAATTACCAGCTTACTGAACTGAACAATAAGTTCAAAGTTGGAATACAGTCCCAAAAGTCCCACATTCAAGAGCGTAATGTTGGCCCAAAACATGGAAGATGTGTCATAGACATTCAAGATAGAGCGATCGCTTGCGAGGGAAACGGCATTAGACTCCGCTATATTGTTGTGGAAATATGCTTTCCAACTGAAAAACGCGCCTTCAACTCTGGCAGCGACAAGTTTCAGTCTCTTGCCCGCCGAGTCATCCATGTCAACAATGATATTTGTTGTTCTCAACTCCTTCACTAGTGAAAGCACGCCGTGAAGAAACACAAATCTAGAAAACTGAGAGAAGCAGTTGAAATGGTACTCCAAGTCATCGTCGTGGTTCTTAGAAAGTGGTTTCATCAAGTTCTTCAAGCTGAAAAGAAAGTTCGGCCATTTCCCCTCTGGTTTCACGTTAGGAATGAGATTCCCGTTAGAATAGACGTCTTCTTCGTTGATTTCATAGCGTTTGTTTGTTGTGATTCCTTCAGAACTCAATGAAGTTCTTGCAGTCAAATGTCTCGGTAGTTTGGTGTAGCAATAAAAGAAGGAGTTTGTATCATCTGCATTCCACACATCATCAGAGTATGGAAGCTCCAGCTGGATATCAAACACAGAGATGGACGGAATCAACCCGTAGAAAAACGTACTTTGTGAGTCGAGAGCATAGCTGAAGAAAGCCAATCTTTTCAAAGTCTCATAACGGACCCATTTCAACCAAGACCCTGTTCTCACCTCCTGGGAACCTTGCATGGTAATAGGTGGTTCAGTCAAGCTGTCAAATATCTTGAACTCCTTGAAAGTATTGATGGCAACAGAGTGATAAATAGTGTACCTTGAGCGCTGACCAGTATCGCCAAAGTACATATGGAACACATCGTTGAGAAGCAGTGATTGGAGTAGATTCAAGGGTATCGTGTCAACGGTGTACTCGAACGAATTGAGCACCTGGTATATTTGTACCCTCAATTTCTTCTGTACATCGACTGCAATAGCATACCGCATACTATCCTTTCGAGAGGATGAAGAATACAGCATCCCAATGGTGATCATGGATGCCAGCAGGATCAAGTGCAAGTCAGCAAGAGACTCCTTCAGCGTGAGGTCAAAAGAAGTGGTCCGGTGTATAATGGGGTACACACAGTTAAAGTGTTTCCAGTACTGGTCTAGAAAGAAAGCCATACTTGACTTTGAGAATAGTGTCTCGATATTATCGTTTAGGTCCTCAACCTGCAGTTCACGTTTGAGATAGTCAATCATTTTCTGCGAGAGCTCTTGGTAGAGCCCATAGTCGATTGACATATCTGCTTGAGACTGTTGCTGGTCGTGAGATGGATTCATACCTGTGGGTGTGGGGACATTTGTAAATGTGCCTGGTGGGATGGCAGTAGTATTGAAATTGCTGTCGGCCAAGAAATGACCCAGGTCATAAGACGTTGTCAAGTCGTCGTTTCCAAACAACCAACCAAATGAGTCCTCAACGACATTTGCAACGTTGGAGAATCTCATTGTGGAAGTGACATCTTCAAAGAGATCTAGGTTGTTAGTTCCTTCTATGGGATGATGAGGAGGAGGAGGAGCAGGAGGTTTGTCGTCCGCCTTTGATCCATCATCGTGGATCGGTAGATCCAGAACATGCGGAGAGTGTGGCTGGGTAATAGCGGATGCTGCTGCAATCGCAGAGGCTGGATTGCTGTCAATGCTGTAGCCATTACTACTAATACTGCTGTTTCTGTTGTTGTAATCACGGCTGTTGTTGTTCTTGTTGATGAACGAAGCCCCAGCAGGTCCACCTCCTCCATTCATCGCAGCAATGTGGATCTTCGACCGCTGGTGCTTCTCCAATAGATCCTTGCGGGCAAACGACACCTTGCACAAAGTGCAACCGAACGGCTTCACTGTCGCATGGTTGGATTCGTGTCTAATCAGGTAGTCTCGTCTCCTGAACGACTTCCCACAGCCAGGATGGAGACAGCCAAACTTCTGCGACATTGGACGTGCAGTGTGCGGCGGCTTTGTGATCGCTGCCATATTGGTGAACCGTGTTTTGTGTTTTGTGTTTTGTGTTTGTGGCTTTGTGATTGATTGTGTTTGCCGCCCGTTCTATTATAGCTTTGTGCTCTTTTTTTTTGGCGGGTTGTTATGGTTGTTGTTATGGTTGTGGATTGTTTTTCTTTTTGGGACAGAGCGGCGGGCGGCGGCTGGCACCCCACACTTAAAAAAGCTTGTATGTCTGGGTGTATGACGTAGCCAGGTCACAGCGAGCGAGGCCTTAAGCTCAGGAAAAGTGACTCTGTTTCCAGGGGGGAGGAGAGGAGGGGGAGGAAGAAAAGAATCTCATGTCGAATCGAACCGAATCAAATCCATTTTATTTTTGGGGGTATTGGAGAAGATGGATGTGTGTGTGGGTGTGATGGAGCAGTGAAAGAGATAGGTGAGACTATGTCAGCATAGTGGTTGTATCCGATCCGGAGTTGAGATAGGGCAGATCTCTCTTTGTTGATCTGTCAACATCTTATCGCCAGCCAATGAGAAGCGAGGATTACGAGATGCAACGCACGCACGCACCCATTTGAGGTCTAAGTCTTAGATTGCGAAAGTTCTAGTTTTTCATACATGCAGCTACTCTACATACACTCACTGTAGATTTGTATGGTTATTTGGGTTCACAATCCCGGCTTTATCCGTCGGTATCTCCGCCTTATTGTTTTTGATTTACTTATTAATATCACGTGACAATGTCATTCTGGTGGTATAAAAATATAGGTCCACCTGGTCAAAAAGAAAAAGGATCCTTTTATCGGCCACCATCCTTCTTGTCAGGTATCAATCCCCGTCCTGGTCTCAGTATACCCCACAACATTGTTTTCTTCTACTGTTTCAGTTATTATTATTATTACCATTATTATTTTTTTAGTATGGTTTTTGAGGGGTCCAGATTGAGTCAGACAACTCGACTCGACATGCCTACTCTCTCTACTGGGCAAACAAGCAGTTCCAGAATCAACTAGTGTTCTTTAAATAACAACAGGCAAAAAAATATAATCAAAAAGTCAACATAAAAGAAATGAAACGTAGCAATACAAAGAGGAGTATAGTCTAAGCCATGTTGGCCTTAACATCAAACTTTGACGACTCAACCAACTCGACGCTCTCGCCTTCAAGCTCATCAACCTTCTTTCTGCTACCGTCCACATTGAAGACATCCTCAATCTTTGTAGTTGGCTGGATGGTCTTTGCTGGGAAGATAAAGTGCAAGCTCACTTCACACATGATACTGATAGCAGTACCCCACAAATAGGAGATTTGGAAGATGTAGGTCCAGAAACCGTTGGTCTTTTCCTGAGCACCCCAAGCCAAGCCAGGCATCAGGAAGACTGTACCAACAAAGAAGGAAACAACACTTCTCCAGTCAATACCATGGTAAAACCAGTAGATCGAGTCCTTGTTGTCAACGTAAAGGTCCTTAACCAGAACCTTTCTCTTGTAGATAAAGTAGTACTTGGCAATAAGAACACCAGTTTGGGAACTGCAAAAGCAACCCCAACCACTACCAAACACAATAACAGCGGTAGCAGAGGTCAAGATCTTCCATGGCCAGATAAGAACACCAACAATCATCACGATGAAACCAGCTCTCTTGATGTTTAGGTACTTTGGCCACAAACCAGTCATATCCATCGAACTGGACAGAGAGTTCAACAGCAAGTTAATTGCCAATTGTTGCAAGACAAAAGTCAGGGCACCAAAGAAGCAGGCTGCACGGGACGCTGAGGAGTAGTTTTCATAGACCAGGATTCTGGCCATTAGGTTCAATGGGTTCCACTCCTTGACACCCAGGAACTCATAAGCTGCAGAGGTGGAAATAGCACCAAAGATACAGGCAACAGTCAAACCAGCTGGAGCACCGAGCAATTGTGAGGCAATTGGAGCGGTTCTGGTGGTTGCGTATCTGGTGAAATCAGATTGCCCCAAAATACCAGTACCAGCAGCACCGACAACAGAAAAGATACCCTTGACACAGGCCCAGCCCAAGTCACTACCCGAGGTGAAGGTGTTGGACTCGTTGAACAGAGTACCAACACCACCAGCAGTCTTGACAGTGTAGCCCAACAGGCCACAAAATGTACCCATAATCAAGAAGGTCACAATTCTGAAGAACCAGTGCAAGTTTTCTGGCTTGATCAGGGTACATGGGATCATCATGAGACAGTAGAGAACAAGACCAACCAGGTTGGCAGAGGTAATGTCATCCCTGTTGTCAAAGGTATCCCAAGTGGCGAACGAAGGGTTCAACGTAGAAATGAGAACGGCAAAAGCCTGAGCACCCCAGTAGGCCTGGACACCCCACCAAATGATACCGGTAATGATACGCATAACGATACCAAAAGTAGCACCGCGAATACCGTACTGCATTCTGGCCAACACAGGATATCCAATGTGATATTTGGCACCAATAGCACCCATAATGACGGCAAACATACCGTAGATACACCCAGCACCAAAGGAGCACAGGATACTCTGCTTGACAGAAAGACCAAAACCAACCAAACTGGACCCAGTGGTGTAACCAGTGATACTGAAACTCTCCACCAGCCAGTAGGCAGCGTACGCGAATGCATTCCATGTTCTTCTATCCTTACCAAAGGGAATCAAGTCTCTGTTGGTAAGTCTGTCGTTTTCGTATCCACCATCATCATCTTTAGGAACCTCTAGTTTACGCTTCCAAGTGTCCCAGTCAACCATTTTGTCTTTGTATGTGCTGATATTTGCTTTGTATTCAAGCTCCTCCCCTGATGTATCAAAGTATGCCATAAAGTATGCTATAAGTACTACTTGTTCCTGCTCCGCATTTGATCGTTATCTTGGAAAAGGAAATCCAAGTCGTGATCTCTCCCTCCGCTATCGATGACACACACTCTGTTTACTTTTTTTTTCGCGAAGAAACATTGCCGGGGACCCACCTGCCCACCTGCCCACCTCCACTTCTGGTCCTAATCTCCTCTTCTGCCCACCGTATTGCGGACATCCCCCTGCATAACAATCTTAGCCTTTTCTCCAACGGACCAAACGCACAGGAAAACCTTAACTCGAGAAACCAGCCAATGACGTTGGGGTTGATTGTTCGAGTGGGTACAGAAGATTAGATTAGGCAGTGATGGTGGAGAGAATGTGTGAGATCGACAGCGTGCGACAGCCAGCAGCCACCATGACGAGAGGAGAGACCAGAGGGTGAGGGTGAGGGTGATGAGAGGGGTCGGACTGATATAAACATGTCAATTTCCTGGCGCATATCACTTATCCTCCATTAATTACGAATAAACACACACTTACTTCACCCCCATTATGAGCTCTTTCGATGATGTCCCAACTGTTGTTCTAAACAACGGTGTTGTTATGCCAGTCTTTGGCCTCGGTACCTGGCAATCACCAGCCGAAGATGTTCAAAACGCTGTTTGCCATGCCCTCAAGAACGGCTACAAGCACATTGACACTGCTGCTATTTACGGCAACGAAGTTGATGTTGGTATTGGTATTAAGAACAGTGGTGTTAAGAGGGAGGACCTTTTCCTGACCACCAAGCTCTGGAACTCGCACCATGCTCCTGAAGACGTTGCCGAGGCCCTTGACGACAGTTTGAAGGCTCTCGGTGTCGATTACGTTGACCTGTACTTGATGCACTACCCATGTGCCAACGACAAGGAGGAGTTCGTCAAGAATGGCGCCTTCAAGGTTGTCGACATTGACTTTGTCGACACCTGGAAGGCCATGGAGAAGCTCTTGGACACTGGAAAGGTCAAAGCCATTGGTATCTCCAACTTTTGCCAATCCGAGCTCCAGAAGCTATTGGACAATGCTACTATTAAGCCTCAGGTTCACCAGTTTGAATTGCATCCATACTTGAGACAGGAGGAGTTTGTGAGGTTCCACAAGGAGAACGGTGTCCACGTCACCGCCTACTCTGCCTTTGGTAACCAAAACCCACTCTACCAACTGAACGGCGAACCACGTATCTTGTCACACCCAAATGTCATTTCCATTGCTGAGAAGACTGGCAAGACTCCAGCACAGCTCCTCATAGCCTGGGCCATTCAAAGAGGTACCTCCATCATTCCAAAAACTGTCACTCCAGTCAGAATCGATGAGAACCTGGGTGGCCAAAACTTGACTCTTGATGCAGAGGACTTCAAGACCATTTCCAACTTGGGATACTCTATCAGATACTCTGACTTTGGTCCAGGTGTTGGTTACCAGTACTTCAAAGATTTGGAATGTCCTGGTAAGAAGCCACTGCCACAGGCTGCTTAAGTGATGATCATCAGTATACATTCATATTTTTTTAGACAATTTACCTCTGTAGATCCAAAGACGGACGTATCACTGACTGGAGCTATGCTGAAGATCATAAAGCCATACGAGCTTATAAAGCCATATATAAACTTAGAAAGCCATTTATAAACCTATAAAGCCACGAGCTTATTGAGGTTCGGGAGGAATGTTACGAGGTATCAAGTGTTCTGTAAATTATAATATACACACTAGTTGGCAGCGCCGAAATACTCCTGAATCACAGACTGAGGCTTGGAGTAGGTTGAGATTGGCTTGTACTCTACATCATCCAAGCCAAAGGAGATTGGACCACCAACCTCAACACCTCTTGCAGTGTCAGTCCATTTGTTACTTGGTGCAATACCCAGAACAAAAACAATCAAGCCATATCTGTAATCAGGAGTACCAACAGCCTCACCAGTGTCTGCATCAACGACGGCAATCAAGTCAGGAACGGTACAGACAATCTCGTCCTCAATCTTAGCATAGACGTTCTCGTTCTTGAATGGAATCACCATTTTCTTTCTGGATTTATTCAACTCCTCAATGGTAACCTCACCCCAGACGTGGCCCTTGAAAAGCTTTCTCTCCACACCGACAATTTTACCAGTGAACAACAACTTTCCAGAGTTGCCCACTGATTCCAAAATGATTTGAGGCAACTTATAAGTCTCAGATTGTTGTCTGGCAACTCTCACAGCCTTACCAATTCTCCAGGCAAGGGAAAATGAACGAGCAATGGTTCTCTCTTGGACATCAGCATAGGTCATTGGCGGGTTCATCACATCAACAAAGCAACCAATCTCTGCAAGAGACGCTCTCATGACATTCTCCAAGAGGAAATCATCCTTGGACTCGGTGATGATCATGGTGTTCCCGTTACCGTTACTCATGACTAATGGTGGGTAGTAAGCCTCTTCTTCAGGTGTGTACACAACAGGGATCGTTTGGTTGTGCGTAGGGAAGGCTCTGCCCATGAGGTCAGCATCAACAACTGGCAGGTTCAGCTTCGAAGAAGAAGCCGCAGTGAGTGGAACAAGTCCATTATCACCACCAATTTCAATTGGGAAGAGAGCCTCTGGCTCCTTACCGACAAACTTGCTCATAGTTTTGTAACAAGTCATCAAACCATCAGCAAACATCTGTTCGTTACTAACGGTAGGGGAACCCGCAGAGCAAACAGAAATGATGTCACCATCACCCTTCAAGTAACCTGGAAGGTCTTCAATGTCAACAACGGTAATTGTATCACCTTGCTTCAAAAGGTTCAACGCAGCAAGAAAGTGTGTGTATGGATCACCACCACCACCACAGCCTAGAATGTAAGTACCGATTCTGAACAGCTCCAAGTCAACAGGTGATACTTCCCATTGCCTTTTGGAGTTGATCTTTGGAATATACTTCACATAGTCGACAGTGTCAAAGTCCCAAGTCAATGAATCAGTGGATGTGTTGGGGTCGAGAGTGTGGAAGACAGAGTTCTTGACAATGTCCTTTGTACCAAGGGCGCCCTGGTCATCTGCAGGCTTTGCAATCTTGACAATCTTACTCTTTACATTGTCGTAGTCAACATCGGAGACTGTCTTGACGAGGAACTCATAGGTGTTTGGAACATAAGGAACTGGGTCATATGACCAAAAGATGATCTCAATGGAGGATTCTAGTGCACCCTTGTCTAGAGCCTTCTGGATAGCCTCCTGCTTTAACTCCTCAAGGACAGATTCCTTGGTTAGGCTACCAGTGATTTGTTTAATCTGGTGGCACTCAGAAGAAATCTTACCCAAAGCAGCACCGATAGCGTTAGCAACGTTGTAGTACTCCGGTCTGATGACTTCAGATGCACCTTCCATATTTAAAGGGACAATAAAGGAGCCACCACCAACAGCCAATACGGTGATATCCTTAGGAGAGGTCTTCATTCTGTCAACCACAGTCTCAAGCATCAACTTGACGCGTGCCTGGAACTTGGAAACAAACTCCTGGGAGAACTTACCCTTAACCTTGGATACATCACCAATGGCCAAAGATGGGTCAACAGCTACAGCGACATCAGAGGCAGTAGTTTCATGACCGTTGAAGATTATGGATCTCTCGGTGAACTCGGATCCAACAGATTCAGGACCAACAAGAACTTCGCCCTTGTCAGTCTCACGAACGAGGGATCCACCACCGAGACCCAAACTCTCGACGTGTGGCATGGAAAAGTTCATTCTTACCCCACCAACGGTGCAGTATGATGAGGATTGACGAGGGAACCCAGTGGGCAAGAGCAAGCCGACATCTGCAGTGGTACCACCGACGTCAACAACAATGGCAGGTTTGCCCATAACGTCACCAAGGAAGGAGGCACCTCTCATCGAGTTGGTTGTACCAGAGGAGAATGTTCTGATTGGCAGTTCCAAAGATTCATAAGCTGAGAGCACTGTACCGTCGTTCTGGGTCAAGAACACTGGACACTCTAGGCCAATCTTGTTCTCCACTGCATCGATAAAAGAGTGGATGATTTTCTCTGCAAATGGCAAGATGGATGCATTCAAGATGGATGCATTCTCTCTCTCAATGAACCCAACACCAGAGATCTGGTGAGAAAGAACAACTCTAGCGTCTGGAATATGCTTCATAATAATGCTCTTCACTCTGAGTTCATGATCTGGCTTCAAACTGGAGAAAACCCCTACAAGCGCAATGGCTTTGATTCCCTTCTTCTTGATCTGCGCCACTTGTGCCAGGATCTCCTCCTCGTCCAAGGCACGGATTTGCTTTCCGTCAACATGGTAACCACCCTTGATGTAACCGACATG
This sequence comes from Barnettozyma hawaiiensis, assembly GCA_003706665.2. Taxonomy (NCBI): domain Eukaryota; kingdom Fungi; phylum Ascomycota; class Saccharomycetes; order Phaffomycetales; family Phaffomycetaceae; genus Barnettozyma; species Barnettozyma hawaiiensis. Next base: position 144,734 of record PPLY02000017.1, on the reverse strand, counting down.
GCCCTCCATAATGTTCTTTAGCCCAACAGGAAAGTCTGAGAAGGGTGGGACCTGAAGAGAATATGGCCCGCAGATTCTCAACACAGCAACTTTGGCCAACCTAGATTGGTCTTGTTCAACGACAGCATTGATGAAGTGGGTGGTACCAATGGTGACAGAAGTGATTTCCTCCTTGTTCACTTCGGTACAGTCGTCAAAGAGCTTTGAGATACCCTGCTGGATACCATCAGAAACCTCCTTCGTAGTGACTGCCTTGTTCCAGCTCAGAATACCCTTGTTAGGTGCTTTGGAAAGGTGTGGATCAACAAGGACAGAATCAGTGTTAGTGCCACCGACATCGACACCGATTAGTAGTGTTCTAGAGAGAGTCATGTTGTTGCCGCTGTGCTTGGTTGGTATTGATAGTGTGTGTGAGTGTGTGTGTGTTGTTGTACTGTTGTGGATGAGATTGAGGGATTAAACATCTCTTTTATCAGTTCTCGTTAACCATCATCATTTGGAAAGTCCAGTGGGTGATGACTGACGCCCGTCTTATCGATCTCCGCCCTCCCCACGGCGGTTCATTGTTGATGCTGTTAGCTCTTTGCGTTTCTGTGTAGTAAATCTGTATTCTTTTTTTTTTGGTGGGTGTACACTGCGGGGTGGAGATTCCAGAGTTGGCCACAAACACAGAAATCTAAAAAAACACAAATAACCGCGAAAAAGTGGGCATCAGCGGTGGGCGTTGATGCACAATCACCAAATCACGGCGGGCGTGGAGGAGGAGAGGAGGAGGAGGAAGGACCGACCCCAATAAGCAAAATGGGATTTCTTCCATAACCCCCTTTTTGAGAATGACGCCACTTTGCTTATCGACACCCATTTCCCCTGTGTATAAGACTGAAGCAGGAGCTGCTTACACCACCAGGAGAGCACAGGAAAGGAAAAGAGCTAAGAACGTTTTAAACAAGAGATTATACAATCATGTCACCAGTTGCCGATAAGCTATTTGATGGTGTCCCTATCGTGGACTTTGCACCTTTCTATAACGGAACCGAGGAGGGTAAAACTGCCGTTGGCAAAGAGATGGTTAGAGTCATGAAAGAAGTAGGGTTCATGTACGTTATCAACCACGGGATCCCAATCCAGGACCAGGAGAGAATGTTTGAGTGGTCAAAGACCTTTTTTGAGATGGATATTGAGAAGAAGATGAAATGCCCACATCCACAAGAAGGTGCTCATCACTGTGGCTACTCCTCTCTTGGTAAAGAGAAGGTTGTGCAGCTCGTGTTTGACAAGGAGGAGCTTGATAAGTTGAGAAAGATCCCAGACGTCAAGGAGTCATTTGACATGAACAACCCAAACAACACTGTCTATTACAATATCTGGCCTGATGCAGAGGACATTCCAGGGTTTCAGGAGTTTTGCAGCTACTACTACAAGATGAGTGACACTGTGGGCAAGAACTTCCTCAGAGCCATTGCCGTTGGCATGGATCTGGGCGAGGACTTCTTTCTGTCGTACCATGACGAGTCCGACAACCAACTGAGATTGCTTCACTATCCACCAACTGATGAAAAGTCTCTAAAGAGCGGTAAGGCTGAGAGAATTGCTGCACACACTGACTTTGGTACTCTGACCATGCTGCTTCAGGACGAGTGTGGTGGTCTTCAAGTCGAGGACCCATACAAGCCAGGTGTCTTCCTGCCAGCTCCTTCGATCAAGGGCTCCCTAGTCGTCAACACTGGTGACTTCTTGCAAAGATGGTCCAACGACGCCTTGAAGTCTACCTTGCACAGAGTCACTGCTCCACCAGTGGATTCAGATACTGGTATCACCAAGGCCCGTTACTCCATTCCATTTTTTGTCTCTGCAAACAAGGACAGAGTCGTTGATGCCTTGGAAGGAACTTACTCCGAGACTAACCCTAAGAAGTATGAACCAATCACATCCGGTGAGTACTTGGCTGCCAGACTGAATGCTACTTACTGAACACCTGCTGCCGATTTCTTCAATTCAATTCAATTTAGTTACGATCTGTAGTTGCATTGCATACCCGTATCTGTTTCAATATCGGCCCACCGTCTCGTGTAGACCAGACCATCCAGTACTCTCTCTGATAAGAAATGTGACAAGTGCGCAATAGCCTGCCTAAAAGCGTAATTACCTCTTTGGGATATTATTGGAGAGAATCCACGTGACGCTACCCAAAGCTTACGTAAGTTTTTTGGCACTTCAGGTCCAGAGTTCCTCTCTGTATACTGGGTACTGGACACTGAGTAGTAGTACTGCATGCATACACACTAGTTTCCACCTAGGAGGGCACCGAATAGTTCAATCTCTTGCTTCTGTTTCCTTCACTCTAGTTGGGTTTACACTTAACCCAGGGATACTACTTACTACTGTTTTTGTCACCAACCAAGCTCATCACTCATCTACACACATATATGCCACTCACGCCTGAACAGCAAGCCAAGATCGAGGCAAACAGAGCCAGGGCACTTGAGAGGCTACAGGCTCGAGGGGTGCTTAGTCCAAACTCGTCGTCTTCCAGAGTAATAACGAAAACACCAAGAGGAGCCATTCCAACGACTTCCCGTTCCACGATTCATTCAATCAGCCTGACTGAAGAACAGCGGCGTAAGATAGAGGCTAATCGAACAAAAGCACTAGAGAAACTCAAGGAGAAGCAGGACCAGTTCCGGAATGCGTCGAGCAATGACAATACTGCTCTTGCGAGAGGGATAGCTGCTGCCATACGGCCATCAGTGAGGAAGGATGAGTATATTGACTACGACTTGTCGACAATGAAGGACACGAAAGGTGGGTTTATTGACATGAGTGGAGGGAGTAGTTCAGTGGGACAGAATGAGAAAACGTTTGAGGAATGGAGAGCGGAACAGCGTGTTGTGAGAGACTTGCCACCGCCAGTAGACATCCCCAATGCCACCAAATGCTTTGAATGTGGTACAGTGGAGATTGACCAGCAATTATGGGAGGTGTTCAAATGCAGGGTGTGTCGACGCTGTGCCAAGTCGAAGCCGAAGAAGTATGCGCTGCTAACCAAGACGGAATGCAAGGAAGATTACTTCCTGACTGACCCCGAGTTGAAGGATTCTTCCATCTTGCCACATTTGGAGAAGCCGAACCCACATGGACATTCCAGAATGCAGCTGTTTCTGAGGTATCAGATTGAGAAGTTTGCATTCAAGAAATGGGGAGGAGAGGAAGGTTTGGATGCTGAGTGGGTAAGACGGGAAGAGGGAAGGGTTAAACGAAGAGAGAGGAGAATGGAGGAAGGCATGAAGGAGATGAGAAAAAGAGTCAGAGCAGAAGAGTACAACAGACGGAGAGTGAGGGAAAGAGGAGACGTCCATGTGCATGAGTGGTCTGGATATTTTGATGGTGGGAAGAATGAGGATGGGTTAGCGTTGAAAAGACGGAGGTGTTTGCATTGTGGGTTTGAGACTGAGGAGATTGTTATTTAGTCTGTTTGAGATGCTACATCCAGTGGTGATTGGGAGTATAGAGTTATATTTGGAGCCCACGCTTCTTGTACTTGCTTTGCCTATCAGGGAACTTTTTATTAATCAATTCCAGTGTGTCATCATAGGTGTTTGTATCCTCCCTCAGTGGAGCCCTCAGTGGAGCCCTTGGTGGAGCCCCTGGTGGAGGTAGATTGTTGAGGGCCACCAGCTTTTCTAATTCCCTTATTCTATCATCCTTCCGAGCCATTTCGTCCATATGCAGTTCCTTCTGTGCGTCTAATGTTTTTGCCAGTCTCTTGACTTGTTCTTCCAATCTCATCTTGTCAAACTCAAGTGAGTCCACTTGCGCATTCACCTTCTCAAAGTCTTTGGTAGCAGCTGGGGTGGTGGAAACGATGTCTTTCAATTGTTTGTACTTGTCAATGTATCTATAGTAGGAATGGTACAACCTCTCTGTCCGTTTCAATTCTGAAATGAGTTCAGCACGGGTGGAGTTATACTTCTTCTGCAATTGTTCGTGGGAGCCACTGCTTACTGTCACTGGTTGAGGGGGGTTCCACGAGTTCACTTTCGTGGTGATTCGTTTCAACTGTTCATTATTGGAATCCATCATTCTCATGATCTCTCTCTCTTCTTCTTCATCTTCATTCTCCAGTGCATATGCGGCGGTGGGTACTGATACTGGCCTTGACATATCTTTGCTTGATCTCCACTGGTTACGTCTCTCATTAATAACTATTGGGGATGAATCGATAACAACATTTCTGTTCTTCATCGCATTCACACCAGCCAACTTGACATTCTTGGAAGTGGAGGAGAGGAGATCTTGGCGTCTTAGTGGTGGACTCGATGATAGTGGTGGTGGTAAGTCATTATTATAGTTGGTCCTTGTTCTGTGCCAAGGCGACGGGAACTTACCTGGATGGTTCAAAGAGATTTTCTCATGGTCAGTCATTGGGTTACCGACAGAGTTGGATCTTCTGTGTTGGAACGACGCTGTTGTTGTTTCTGGAGTTCTGGCTCCTCCCCACCTTGAGGCTCGTGATGTTCTGTTATAAAAGGTATCGTCGTCCTCATCCTCGTGGTTAAAGTCGGGAAGAAGCTCCCTATCCCTTAAATATCTTCTTCTTCTGCTTCTGCTTTTACTGGTATCATCGTCGTGGTCTTCTTCCATCACCCTGGAGGAACCCAGGCGGTGTGTGGTGTTGTTGTTATTGTTGTTTCTGTGTCCTATCGAGTAGTCATCAACAACCGGAACAGATTCCTTTCTTTTCGCGTACTTTTGCGATGGGCTTTGCTTGCTGAAGACAGAGTTGTATATCCATGTGGCAAGGCCTGGCGTTGGCGGCTGTGACATTTTGCTCTGATAATCTTCAAGTTCTTTGTTTATGTTTTGTTTATGTTTATGTTCTTTGATTGTTTTCTGTTTTAGTTTTAGTTTTTGTTTTTGTTTTTGTTTTTGTTTTTGTTTATTACAAAAGGTAAACAAAACAACAAAAACATTGTTCGCGATCTTCTTTCTCCAAACTCAGAAGGAGAAAGTAGGAGAGAGAGAGAGAGAGAGAAGAGAGGGAACGAATACATGACCGGGGGTTAGACCTGAGGGTGTTCAGTACTACTTAGTATTACTGGTCCTTTTTGGATCCTTATTGGGCGATTATGCGTGGCTTACATAATAGAGGGAGGGACAAAAACAAACATGTTAAAACAGTGCAGAGGTTCGATCCTTAGGGTGGACAAGACATTTACCCAATTTAAATTTGGATTCGATTGGTACAAATGCAAATGAAATCGAGAGCCAGGGTCCAATAAACTTGAGATGACATGAGAGGGCTGTATCACACAGCAGTACAACTTACCAGATTGCGGGACATAACCACTGCAACTGTGGTGATTACAACATTGTATAAGGGCAGGGCACAGCACACATGTCTCATAACTATTATTATGAGAAGATAAGGAAGAAATTGATGGAACTTAAATGTTTATTATTTTCACAGGTGTAGAGGTGTGGGTTGCCTGAGTTACTGATACCTTGATGGTTCTTCACCATCCATCAGAAAGAAAAAGAAGCGCCATGGGAAGATGAACAGGTATCACACACAACCATAGCAGTCCTAGAGTCACAAGACATTATTCTGTGAGTATTGCAAGTCGAGATAGAGAAGCTAAACAATGTGGTACTGGCCAACCCTGGCTGACTGTATATTGTCGAATCTTTTTCTGTATTTGGTTTGGTTGGCTGTAAATCTTATAGTTTGAAAAGAAGTGAAGTTACAGTTTCGGGAAAGATACTGCAGAATTTTTAAAAGAAAAACTGGAAAAAAAAACACAAGACAACACGGGGTGCCCGTGGGTCATCTTCACCAATTTCATGGGTCAATGTCACTCACTATAAATCTGTCAAGTAGTCCATATGCAAACAGCCCTTTTGTTTTTTTTTTTTAATGAGGATTTTGGGCACCACCAACCCCTATTCCTACCATACCAAAGCCTCCCCATTAAATATAAATATACACCTCTCGTCAGTTCTGGTCTACCCTCTCCGCGGACAGAGCACAACTAACTACTATACTTAGGGCAGGCTCAAATGGATCGTCGTTCTTGTCCAGATCTACTGCGCGAGGTGAACCCAATCCACCTGTGCTCGTGTAATCGCGATTATTACCAAGTCGGGATAATTCGGCTTTGTCTCATGGTGTATTAACGCAAGATCGTGAATACTACTGCAGAAACTGCATCATAGGTGCATATTTATACCGCCAATCGTTGCGAACCACACACCCCACACGCGAATGTGTCCTTTTCTTTCCCAGTGATTACTTCTAAAGTGCACCTTTTCCATGCAATAATTTTAGATTTTCCCAAAGGATATCTGCTTCAGGTTCTTTCTTATTAGTTCTGACCGCTTCCTCCTTCTCACCAGACTCATTGCTTCCTTCACCACCACCATCACTGTCACCAACGTTCCCCTATACACAAGACAAATACTCTGTGTTCTTACTCATTCATCACCTTCATTTTTGTTTCCATCTATCCTCAATTAGATTTGCATTTTGAATGTCCATCACAGTCGGCCTCAGAGTTACCAAGGTGCCCGGTGGGTATCCAGTAGCTCTTTCAACCAGTGAAATCTACATTCACAAGCACAACATACTTGACTATCAAACTGAGTTATCCGAGAATCTCTACTCAAAGGCTGCTACACGTAGACCGGAGCTGAATCTAATAGTCCAGCAGCCAGAACTTACGGTATCTCTCCGTCAACCATGCCTTGAGTTCCTTTTGAAGCTTTCAGTCAAGACGAAAGTGGCTCCCGGCGTGTTCCACCAAACAGTCCGTATCTTTGACAGATACTGCTCGAAGCGCATCGTCCTCAAGTCGCAGCTCCAACTAGTGCTGGGCACATGTCTGTGGCTCACTGCAAAGACTTATGGTGGCTGTAACCATGTAATCAACAACACCAACATCTCCACTGGTGGGAGGTTTAATGGGCCAACCTCACGTGCAAGAATACCGAGACTCACAGAGTTGGTGGCTATGTGCGACCAGAATGGGGAAACAGCCGATAAGAGTATGTTCGTGCAGATGGAGAGGCATATTCTTAACACACTTGAGTGGGATGTGGTTGACCCACGACTGTCTAACTGGTTGTTTGAATTCTATGAGCTCAACCTCCCACAGTTGGAGCTATCCAACGACGATACCACATTTACCAGCAAGATTGAGATTATCCAACTGAAGCAGATGCTCTGCGACTTGTCCCTTTTTGAGGTTTCATTGATTGAGATGCATCCTGAAGAACTCACCCAGGTCATTTTCCATATTCTTGAACTATACGTCCTCGCCACTACTGGAGCTCATTGCCGATTCGAGTCTGAACTCTCCTTCCAGAACTTGTTGCCAGCAGAGACACTGACAGCCCACTCGAAAATTATTCTAGAGCGTATTTTACAGATCTTCCAAACGTCACAGTTCCTCTACACCCACTACGCGTTGCTTTCGAACTCTTCCAAGTTCTACCACTTCCTGCTCTCAACATTGGCTCTGGCATCGCCTACCCTCAATGGGGCCAGAACACCAGTACCAGCTTCGGCACCAGCCACCATGCAGAACTACTATACCCATATCCCCAGACAATGCCTTTACAAGACTCCAAACTCTACTGCATCATCACTACAGCTCACTTATAGTGTGACAGATCCACGTGCACCACCTGTTCAACATGGCCTACCCACACCAACTGATTCCAGACACAGTTCCTTGGGTTGTACTGGAGATGGCTATTAAAGTGGCCTGTACCATCAATCAAACGCAAGAAGCAGATGGTTACTTTATATATATATATATTATTAGCAGGGGGTTACCACCATTCCTAGCAGTCCATATATGCACTTAAAACCTGTTTTTAGTAACAGTAGCGATTGTCCATCATCCCAAATGGTCTGGCTTGATGGTTAAGGTTCATTGACGTCGCCCATCTCTGAATTCATCAAATATTCCGTACATCTCCACCAACACCCGGTTCAGTTTGAATAGCACTTCCTCATTCTGCAACAACTTTAAGTACAAGCCCCACTCCTCATCTCTCTCGTGCTCAATCCGCATCCGGACATCACTCACAAACTCCAGCTTCTCCTCCTCTTCATCGACTCGCTTATCCTGAATGAGCCCAATCAGCGTATCGATGCTGTGTTCGTAGTCTGTGTTCAGCAGAGCCGTTTGGGCACTGTACTTCTTTTTCTCCTCTAGGATCTCCTTGAGCTGGATGTTCTGGCGTCGCAGTTCCGCCTTTTGTTGTGCAGTATCTAATGTGGTGGTGGTTTTGATGATGGTTTTGGGAATCGGGTACTCCTCCTCGTTACTGCTTGTCTCGTGTTTAGCAAGGAACTCCTCAATGTGTGTGATTGTCGTAGTGTAGTCAGCTTTACCACTGTTTAGGAGCCTAATGATATCGTCAATGTGCCTCACGACAGCTGTTTTTAAGTGAGTGCTCTCCTTGATCGCCGTTTGAAGATCATGAACCACTTGGTTGAGCTTGCTTAGGTTTTCGTACTGAGGAATGTAATTCGTGCCGCCGCTCATATTACGGCCCCTCCAGAGCTGAAATATGGGATAGTGGTCTTTGTTGTGATCTGTGTTGTGATCTGTGTTGTGATCTGTGTTGTGATCTGTGATGTTGTTGTTGTTGTTGATGCTGCTGCTGCTTGTAGCCTATATTTGTGATATTACATAATCGGAATGAATACATCGGCTCATAACCATAACAAAAAATTCACACTCCTGGCTGAAAATCACGTGACTATGGAGGTTTTTCCGTGGGCAGGGTAATAATGCTATAACAGGTTATGAATATCAAAAGGGGTAAAAAGAGTGATAACAAACCCTTTTGTGGTTTTTCTTTTGTGCACCATTTCTTCATACCAACTTCGAACTAAAAGAACAAAGAATGTCACTTTTTGCTGGACGTTATGCTAAGCGCCTTGATGACACCTTGACTAACTTATTCAAAGATGAGTACTTTGACCAGCTCAATGTCCTGACTGAAGCTTACCTGTCGCCACCTCAACAGCGGCCAGCAACAACCCCTGAAACCACCAAGGCATTGGACAGTCTGCACTCAAATGGCAAATGGTTCAGAGTACCTGGAAATGATAAAAGATGGTATCAATGACATTAGCGAAGATCTCAAGACCTTCATTAGGGAAATGGCCGAGCAAACCGGTTCAGAGGTTGATTTTGAGGATCTGTACTTCAGCAAATTCCTCGCTACAATGGTATCCATTGAGAACCACCACAAAGTGAGATATCTATCACAAAGCAAACTGCACGTTCCAAGAATGCCCTAAATGAGACTGTGGAAACCCTTTGCTTTGTGCTCTCAGATGCAGATGCTTTGTTTCGTCAAAGCTACGGTCAGTTTGGATCCGAATATTCTGAGAGGGTGGTGGGAAAAAATGCATACTTAATCTACTCTGGCATATTGTCAGGGTGGTGGGCCCTTCCTCCCATGACCCTTAGGCCAACATTGGCCATGAAGGAAGACTCAAGAGGATGCTGAGTACAAAGCACTCAGATTCCGTCGTTTATTTCAACTGTTTACAGTGATTTCTTCACATCAACATTGAAGGGTATTTTCGGTCTCATACCAGATGGAACATCACTTCGTCTGATCCACACAAATGACATAGGCCTTGTTGCTGAATGGTTAGAAAGATCATGTCCTGGCATATTTGATCAATGGTCCATCCCTCTTTCATATCAAGGTCGACTTTCTCAATTACCTCATCGGTTAGGCGGACCCCAAAGCCATGTTTGGTAGTATTGAACGTCTCCTTCTTAACTTCAATCGGAAATGCAGGGAGCTTCATATTCAGTAGTTCCTCTTGGTATTCTGCGTGAGGCGTTGATCGAGTAGCAATATTCTTTAGGGTTTCACAGCTGAAACGTTTCTCTGAACGAATGGCAGAAGAAACAACCTTCCCAACCATGTGGTGTATGTTTTCGTGCACCATGGAGTTAATACACTTTGCACATGTCGAAATTGATCTGGAGTCCCTTGACTTCAAGACGGATCCTGTAAACAAGAAGGTCAAGAAGGTTCTTTGACTCTAAATAGAAGAAAGGGTGCTGTAGACAATGATCCTGTAATTGAAGAGATGATTGTACTGGTGAAGTTTAAAGCATATCCATTGGAAACAATCCCTGGAAAGATCAAAGTTCCATTGTTGAGTGGGATGGCGGCGTTGATTGTACCGATGCAGAAACTTGTTAAGATATTGGAAGATGCAAATCAGATTAGTGAGATCACAATCAAGATGATGGCACCATTGAAAAAAGTTCACCAGGTGCTCTAGGGTCTGTAAAGAGACCTTATGATGATGGGAATGATGAGCATGAGAAGAAGGAGGATAATGAGACTGGGAAGAGCGTACTAGAGAGGAAAAAGGCAAAGGTGTCTGATAAAGAAACAGGTCAGAAGCGAGAGAGATACATCAGCAAGACGTAGCCACAACAGACCTCTACCCAGAATCATTGCAATAAACAAGAACAGGGAATGTAAAGTTTAGTGGTTATGGACCAGATGATTTGTGGACGGAGCCATTAGATGAACAACGAAATACACCAAAACTATCCCCATCCCACATAGACACCTTCCATTCACTGGAGGCTACAGGCTACAGGCAAGTTTAGAAGATAAGCTAGCCTTTTTCATCGTTTCTCTGATACAAGTACAGAGAATAAAAAACATACAGAATGATATTATTCGTTCGATTAAATGAAAGTTTCGTATGGAACTGGAGCCAAAGTCTGCGGCAAGTTACCAGCAGTGGTGATGACTCTAGCCTCTCTTGGCTTGACTGGTTGTCTCTTCAATTCAACGGCAGTACCATTGGCCTTAGCCTCAGTTCTCTTAGCAGAGTTGGACTTGACACGGTCCAAAAACTCTTGACGACACTTGGAGTGCTTAACGTGCTCAACTCTCAAGTTGACACGCTTCTCAAGGTAACGGTGACCAACAATCTTGTTCACAATGACACCGACGGAGGATCTGGTAATGTTGTAGACGATACCAGTCTTACCGTGGTAGTACTTGTGTGGCATACCCTTTTGGATAGCACCGTTGGCCTTGATGTCAACAATGTCACCAACCTTGTAGATCTTCAAGTAGGTAGACAAAGATGGCATACCATTCTTCTTGAAATCACGTTGGAAAGCGTAACGAGTACCAGATCTGTAACCACGACTGTTGTGAGAAAAAAGTTAGTATTGTCATATTAGGAAAAACATGGCTTATAATGGGGAGGAGGATATAGAGTAACAGTTGTGTGGGTGGCTATGTGGGATGCAGCTGTTTGGAGATTCTTTTTTGAGCATTGTGTTGTAGGAGAGTGAGAGTTCTCATCTCATACATGTATGTTGAGAACATTGGGGCCTAACGACTGTACAACTTTCATAGAGACACCGCATTAAATTGTGGATGTAATGACTTATGCAGCTGTGTGTTTTCAAATAATAAAGTCCTGTTCTCTCGTTTGCCTTCTTGGAAAAAATCAGTGATGATGATAATAATGATGATGATGGTACAATGCAATGTTGTTGATTAATGTGACACCTCTCATTTTTCTTCTGGAATAATCAGCGCCACTATTTCTATGTGCTCTGTGCTCTGTATCTTCAATAATCCCCGTATAATGTCTTGATTCCACGTACGATTTACCCATTTTGATTTATTTTGTGTTGGTGATTCAACTAAAAAAGAGTGTGTATATAAAACTTGGAATTTTATTGAAATTTAATTTTGTTTGGGCTGGTGAAAAAAAAAGATTCGAAAAAAGAGACTCACAAAAACTTGCTTGGTCACGTGAAATTAAACCTAATGAGGGAATATTCGCGGAAATAAACCTCCCTCCTTTGCCAAAAAAATTTCATTTGCGAAAATCCAGAGAAAATGAAGGCTTTTTTTGTTACATTCTCTCTCAGGTTTAGGTGTAAGGATTAAACGCCCTGTTGGTATCCACGTGATTAGGGCTTTATCTACACCAGTCACAAAACCAAAAAAAACCAGAGTCGTATTGGTATTGTACTACTCCTCCTGTAAATGATATATGGGTACAACACTGGGTCTCCCATGTGCACAGTGGAAGGGGTTCTTGCACTGATTCAATTCGCTTATTAGTATCTCACATTCCTCTCTGGTGAGTTTATCACCAAACATGATGGCCTCTCTGCAAGCCTTGCTGTTCATCAACTCTAGCAAAATTGTGGGAATAGATTGCATGGCAAGCCACCAGTCACTGTGTACTTCTTTTAGCTTGATCTTATTCTGTAAATCATACAGATACTGAAGAAGACACCTTTTCAAGAACTCACCACTCGTGTCAACCTTCTTGATCATTAGTTCAGGTAAATGTGTAATTTCAACGCAGTTACTCGAGGAGTCAATGTTGTACCTGATACCCCATCTCTCACACTGCGTCCGGTATGCCCAAAATAAATCGATTTCTGAGGCTGACACTTCGATAGAGAACCCCAGGTTATTCAAGGGCAACCCCACATCAGTGGAAGATCCATGAACTTCCCTGATAAAGGAACGCAAATTCTGCTCAAGTTTAATTCGTTCATCACACGCATGTTGATCAACGATGAAAAGGGATTTTTCGTGTCTGATTAGGATGAATTTTGTGTCAATTTGGGCAATAGTTTTGCTCTTTTCCAACACATCTCGTGTAACTTCCTCATCCAACTCTACATCATCACCATGGTAGCAGCAAAGTTCTGAAAGTGAAGCCAGTTCAAACTTCTGCCTTTTCAACATTCGATCTTGAATAGGAACATGTATGATCTGATTATCTGGAGGGCTGTTGAAATCCCCCGTCGTCATTATCATACCTTTCAACTCCTTGTCATTGGCCTTTCCAAGTCTGACCCTATTACTTGATAATATTGTAAACACTGCTCTGGATTCATCTTGGGGAACTTTCAAAGTTGGTTCTAAGGTCTTGTTTATCCTGTAACAACGACGGTTATTCGTCGTCTTGTATCCCTGTAACTTTAAGAATTTTGACATGAGCCTCAAAATCAATGGTTCGACAACGTTCATGTGCTTTAAATGTACAATCTTCTTTGAGGGATCCTGGGTTAAATCACTTTGTGAAGAAGGGCCCTGGACCTTGACAACAAAGACAGGGTGTGTTTTGAATGGATTCCCAGTACTCGTAGTCACCTTCGCTGTGGGACTGAGACCCTTTCGCGGTGATGTGTTGTTCCTTCCAATTGAAGACACCAGCATCACTTGATTCCCGTCCTCTCCAAAGTTTGAGTTGTTAAAAAGTTTGTTGACCCCATCAAGAAGGCTGTCATCTTTCAACTCTCTAGCGTTGTAGTAGACATGCTGATGTGATTTTGTCTGAACAGGGACAGTTCCTACAACACATTCAATGTTGTAGTTCCCAAAGGAAATCTGTAAGTAGTTAGACCTTCCTTGTAAGTCGATTCCATGTATTGATCGAAGACAGTTGCCAGCGTGTTGCTGGAAGGTGTCAAGAATTGCAGGTTTCAATTTACACACCAACTTATTTCCAAAGACTGATTTCAAATGAACTGAAATGGCAATGCAGGGGTTGACAATACACAGATGGAGGATCACTGGCCTGATGCTTTCAAGAATCTTTGTCTCTGACAAGCCTGATAAGAATCGATGCCTCACTGGCATGTTCTCAAACATATGTGTAACGTGAACGACAGTACCAGATGGCTTATCAATACGATAGATTGACTCATCATCTACCATTCTCACTTCAAGGTGTTGACCGTTGACAATCAACGACCGGAAGGCACCGTTGTATTCCTCAACCTTGGAAGCAACCAGCAAATCAGACACAGCGGCAATAGAACTCAACGCCTCTCCACGGAACCCAAACGTCTTGATCGTCTTCAACTGGCCAACGTGAGACAACTTGGAGGTGAAGTATCTCTTGCCGATGCATTCAAGGGAGTCAGGGGATATTCCACAGCCATCATCAGTGACTTTGAGCTCTAAACCACCGCTTTGATTTAAGCCAACAACAACGTCAATATTTCTTGCTCCCGAATCAGCGCTGTTCTGTACCAATTCACGAAAGGCATCGACCAAGTCAGTGATAATAACACCAGACTTCACCAGCAGTGACAATGACGGGTATAACTGTCTGATCATGGTGATACCATTTTTGCCTTGCTTTTGATTGACACAAACGCTTTTAAAACACAAACTCAAAGGAACAACTGAAGAACTAAAACTAAAAACACAAACACAAAACCAGAATATGTTTCCCAATTGAGGCAAAGAAACTAAACTGGTCGGTCTTGTGGGAAGAAATCCTATTAAGAAAACACAGATACTACAATTACAAACCGTAATGAACGCCGTTGTTTATATATATATATACCTCAGCAGCATTTAGAAGAAGCGGTAGCACAACATGACTGTTTCGGACTACCGCAGCTGGATGCTGTGGCTGTTGCTGTAGTTGTAGGTTTCGCAGCACAGCAGCTAGCAGTTGTTATTTGCTTACTACTGCATGGGCAAGATGAGCAGATGCAAGATGAGGTCTTTGTAGCACAGCAGGATTGAGGAGAAGATGCCTTAGTGTTGGTAGAAGAGTTGCAAGCCATTGTGATTGATATGTTATTGTTGTTAATGTTGGTTGAAGAATGTGAAATAACAGAATTTGTTGTTCATTTTATAGTGGTCTGTGAAGACTGTGGTATCATTGTATACCTTCCAGCAGTAATAGCTCAGCTGCCTGTTCTGTGCTTGATGGAGTGGGTTTCGCTATACTGGAGCACAGGGTACCCCTGAGGAACTTGATACAACCAATAGGAACAGTATCCGGTTCTTCTCCTACTAAATTAGGGTTGGGGTCAGATTCGATCCGATCCGATGTATGTCTTAGCATTAGCACCCGCACCCGACTGGACTCCACACAAAAGGGGTGGAACAAACATCTCCAGTGTGATGGATGATGACAAACCCACCATCTTACATAGTACCAATTACTAACAAATTACACATTTGAAACAAACATTCATCATTAGAGAATCTTCCCCCAATTTTTTTTTGTCCTTCTCTTTCCTTACCCCGCAGGAATTACGCCGGCCGGCGGTGGTGGGGTCTTTGTGGCAGAAACAGAACAAAGATTGCAAAAAACTGGGTTTGAGATTGAGATTGGTAAAATTTTGTCAGCATGAACAAACCAAACCAAAACAGCTGCCGCCATCGTATATAACAGCAGGGAAGGAATTCTCTTTAATGTGTTCTGCATATAACAGCATCAATAATCAATAATCGGCATGTGGAAGTTGGAACAGCGACCAGAAGGTTTCAAGTCAGCGCTTCATGAATACATTGCAGTGGCGCTTGTTATGGTGACACAGGCGCTTACTGTCGCAGGAACCAATGTGACCTTGCCGTTGATGAACCAGCTAGGTGATTCGTTCAACAACACAACGCAGATCGACAAAGTGTGGTTTATGGCGGCGTTCCCTCTGACTTCAGGTACTTTCATTCTAATCTCTGGAAAGATCGGTGATATTTATGGATTAAAAAGGACTTTTCTGCTCGGATCTCTATGGTCTCTGATCTGGTCTCTGGTCTGTGGACTGTCGCTTTATTCCAAGAACGTTGTTTTCTTCTGCATATGCCGGAGTCTCCATGGGATTGGTGTCTCGTTCATGTTACCCAATGGGATTGGGATTATGGGTAACATATATCCAGTTGGTCAAAGGAAAGCTCTTGTTTTTTGTTTGGTTGCTGCGACTGCACCATTTGGAGCCTTTTGTGCCTGTTTATTTTCAGGGGGTATGGCCAAGTTGAACGAACCCGCTTGGGCGTTTTATGGGTCAGCCATTTGCTTTGCTGTGATATTTGCTGGCGCTTGGAAGTTTCTTCCAGAAATACCTAGGCACGAGTACACTGCTGAGGATGGCACGAAGAATACCATGGATTGGATTGGGGCCCTTCTGGGTGTTGTTGGTTTGGTTCTTTTCAACTTTGTGTGGAACCAGGCCCCTGCCGCCACTTGGAAGAGTCCGTACATTATCACTTTACTCATTATCAGTGTTATTGCACTGATCGCTTTTTACCACTATGAGAAACGTATCAAACAGCCACTTTTACCCAAAGAAGTTATGAACGTGAATACTGGGATGGTTCTTGCCACTGTGGGGTTTGGCTGGGCCAGTTTCTCCATTTGGTGTTTCTACTACTGGTCTTTGATCTTGAATCTGAGAGAGTACTCGCCACTGATTGGTGGTGTAACATATGTTCCATTCATGATATTTGGTATCATTGCATCCCTTTTCGTTTCACTTGTCGTTAATAAAATCAGATCATCTTATCTCTTGGTGGG
This sequence comes from Barnettozyma hawaiiensis, assembly GCA_003706665.2. Lineage (NCBI taxonomy): Eukaryota > Fungi > Ascomycota > Saccharomycetes > Phaffomycetales > Phaffomycetaceae > Barnettozyma > Barnettozyma hawaiiensis. The sequence continues at coordinate 128,374 of PPLY02000017.1, read as the reverse complement.
TGCCGCATCGGGTTTCTTTATTGGCATTACAATGCTCTCTACCACACCGGTGAACCAGTCATATTGGCGAATGGTTCTTCCACAGATGATTCTACTCAGTTTTGGAATGGATATGTCCTTTCCTGCAGCATCGTTGTTGCTGAGCGATACCCTTCCAAAGAAGCATCAAGGAATGGCAAGCTCTTTGGTTTCAACAACAACTAACTATGCCATGTCATTGGGCCTGGGCGTTGCAGCCACTGCTGAGGTCCACGTGTTTGAAAAGACCGTTGATGTGCTCAGAGCCTATAGAGCTGCGATGTATGTTGGCGTTGGGTTTGCTGGACTGGGCTTGATCATTGGTACAGGTTTACATTTCAGCCATTACTGGACACGATCAGATTCGAAACCAACCTCAGATTTAAGTGTGAAGGTATCACAGACTACAACGTGAAAGGAAAGAATCATATATGTATCATATAGATGGAATCATATCTATATAGATCTGAAAAGAAACAATTCATCAAAGAGCCCACCAAAAGAACCGAAATGATATGGGTGTGGGGTCTCGTCATACTCATAAAAGAACTTTGTTGTTGCAGCTTATCAAAACATGGTATATGGCATATGATATATGGTATATGGTATATGTTATATGGTGCTGGTAAAACCCTGGGGCACTGAGCACGGGGGAAGAAAGGAATGAACTTACTGCTCTTGCTGCTGCTGGAAGAAAGCAATCAAGAGCAAGCAGGGAGGGAAAGTTCCTGAGAACGATACCTTGATATGAAGAACTTTGTTGATGCTGATGGAATATACCCCTGCTTTTATACCCACATATTCGCAGCAATCGACGTGTACGACCTTGTCGAAGTTTCCAAGCAAGCAATGTTCCCCCACCATCACCATTGTGTGGTTGCGACAATTTGTGTCTCACTTCACACCTGTCTACTCAAGTAGGTATTATGTAAGTTCAATTGATATCTACGTGGTAAGCAAGCAGTCGTACAGCCGAGTACTACAAGATGCGCACCACAAGCTGATCAGTACAAGCTGAGCTCTTCGCACTCAACAATTTCCTTGATCGACGACTCAGCCGTGTAGAAGTAAAGGTTGTTGTCAAAATCCGAAACAAGTCTGCATGTGTTTCAGGCACCACGCCTTATCCTGATGGGCTTTGACAGAAGCAGCAGATCATTTCTCTTCGCTTCGGCTGAGAGGATCTGGCCCGGGAAAGAGAGGTGGGGAGGGGTGGATGGGCCATCATCTACGACAAAGCACTGACAAATCATCATTACTAAAGCATGCCGAGGAATCAGGAGCCTGTATAAGGGGATGTGAGAGTATACAGGCAGCTCATCTGTCCACCAACTTCTCCAATTCATCGATTGAAGTGGGCCACCACTGATTATCACCAGCGTCAGTATCAGTATTCAGGAACAGCACATCTTCTTCAATGTACCCAATTCTACCTCTGTTTCCTAACGAGTCTCTGCCTATTCTATAGTACAAGTGTCCACGCCTTCCCAAACTGTTGTTGTTCTGTGCTTTTGACGCCTCGATTCCTGATAAGGGGGTGACAAACAAGGAATGATTCTCGCAGTACTCATCCAGCACATCTTTGAATGTGAAAGTGAGCAATGGTGGTGGTGGTTTGATTCCTTCTGGTGGTGTTGTTTCCATTGTGACCCGCAGTTGTGCAAGAGTAGTGGATGGTGATTGCTGACGGAAATATTTTCCAATTGGTCTGTTTGAAATGAAATCATTGATCATATCAAGAGCAGATTTGAAAGATACAGAGTCTGAATGTGCAAGATGGTGGTAAAAATTGTCCAGATACTCAGACAGTTGAATCATATTCTTATTTTTATTGGAGATGAGGTAACTGTGCAAAGATGACAGCCACTGGTTAAACCAATACTGGCGTAATCCCCGTCGTATAGGATCTTCAAAGAATGATTCTGAAGCTGCAAGCATGTCAAGATCTTTCCTCAACAAACTAACTTCAGTTCCAAACTCAAAACTATAGTTTCCCCAAAACTCCAAAATGTTCTTCAAAACAACATCAAGCATCAGCTTTTTATACGATAGTGAATCATTGAATATTTCTTTGAATGATGCAAGACCTGGTACTGGAGGGCTGGAAGGATCCCACAGTGTTAATAATGCCTTGTATTTTGTCACCAGCACCGATTGGAGCTCTTCACAATCGGGAACAACAAGCCAATCAAACAACCAGACATACGGTGGTGTTGGTGCTGGCACGTCATTATCCTCACGAAAGTCCCAGTTCTCAATAGAGGACACCAAGACTGGCATTATTGTATCGTGAATGAACCATTTCATCACCGGAGAGGGAATCAAGTCGCTCCAGTCAACAAGAGTCTCCACGAGCACAGCGTTGTCATCCGGTGATATCGCTAGTATCTTCAACTTCTCAAGCCAGAGCGAGGAGACCAGACTGTCAAAGTATGAAATTGAAGAGTCGCTGCTGCTGCTGCTCTCTGGAAGAATGGTTTGCAGATTTATGAGTGTAGTGAGTAGCAGCGTGTTGCCACTGTCCTCCTTGGGGCTCCATGACTCAAACGCGTTGGTGATAGGTGTTTGAAGAAGCAGGGAGGACAACTTGGCGATTCCAACACCTTCAAGCTCTAAAGATTGTATTTGTATAACAGTCTCTATCAGTTCTGGGTCTTCCAAGTCGGTGTAATTTTGCTGTTCGACAAGATTTACCAGTGAGGAAAACTTGTCAACTTCATCCTGCACCTTGACCGAGTCTTTCTCGAGTTGATCAATGGTTAGCTCAGTCATCTTCAAGTCCGCAAAAGTATCAGCTATCGAATTGTTCAACTCGTTGAGTCGAACCCTGACATCGTTGTTATCATTGTCACTCTCCATCTGACACAGATCTTTAAGCTTCTGTGGAACAACAATGTCGCCATAGCTTTCCAACTCTTGTATAATAACAAATAACGACTTCTTAGCAACGCCTTTGTAGTACTCTTTGAGTTCCACCTCGTCCTCTTCACTTTCATCACCATGGTCACGAAAAGTGTCGTCACCGCCTCCAACACCAACACCAGCCTTGGTAACCTGTGTCTCAATTGGTTGCAGCATTCCCTGGCGGCGGGCTCCTAGTCCTTCGCCTTCAACGTACCCCCACTTCTTCATGATCTGAAGTCCCACTCCGTACTTCTTTCCGGAAAACGCATTGTGTCTGAAGTGTACTGTGTTGGTGACATATGCAGAGTCCTGAAGCTGGCGATAGAGTTCGCTTGGCGATGACTCTTGTCCAAGCTGCTCTCCTGTGCTGGTGGATGCCTTCTTGAACACCATGGTTCCAGCAGGAGACTGATCCACCACCTCAAGACGCCGCCTTTTTCGAAACATTTTTCACAATTCACAATCACAATCAGAGCTTCTGTTTGCAATCGGGATCGACAAAGACTCTCTCCTCCTCCTCCAACCTGTCTGTAAGCTATCTGATGCCATAAGAAAGAAAGAACTTGTGTAAACAATAACAAACAAAAACGAACAACACAAAAAAAAACACTTACCCGGAGAGGTAATATCTCAGTATGTGACAAGTTAGGAATTTGTTTCTCCCAATTTCTGCAATATGGGTATATGGGATCACTTCCTGGCTATCTGAGCGAGTTTAACATTCAGTTCAACGAGGGCCTCTGTCTCCGCTTGTTCATCGTGGAGGTCATGTGGCAAGAAAGCAACATGCTCAGCCCAAAACTGGCTTCTCTTTTCAAAGTCCTGCTTCTGTAGTGTATGGAGCTTGGCCTGAGTTTGTTGAATCAGCTGCACCATTTGGTCTTGTAGTGCTTTGCGACGGGACAGCTCCTTGATGTAAGCGCAATGGGACACTTTAAACTGCTTGAAGTCTTTCACAAGCAGCAGACAAGACGCTATTGCGTCGTCAAGGTTCAGTTTGTTCGCAATGATCCTGTTCTCCTGTGATTGGCAGTGGTTCACCAGAGGAGCAATGTGTTCGTCTTCGAACTGGAACAGCTTCCTGAGAAAAGAGTTGCACGGCTCACTGATCTTCATCTTCGACAGCTGTGTGTCCACTATAAAGCATTCGCTGGCAATGTCGTCCGAGACCTCGGCCACCATGGTGACTATCCCTTCCACTTCTCCCATATCGCTTTCCAGAACCTGCTTCAGCTCCAGCCACTCCGCATCGTCGACAATCACTTTCCCGTCTTCAATGTCCTTAGCTTTCAAGCACAGATCGTAGTGAGTGGTGAGAGAGTCCAGTAGCTCTGCCAGTTCAGACTCGAGAGTGTTGGTTCGCCCCAGCGAGTCTTCGATCAAGACAGCCGGAGACTTCTTGTCCAGGGAACGAAACTCCTCAATCAGCGCGGATACCTGTGATTGAAGCGACATGACACGAGAAGACAGCTTTTTTTCATTGAGATCACACCACCGTGACACCTCGTCGTGGGTCAGCTCCAGCTTCTCAACCTGGTGTTCCCTCCTGCCCGTCGTACCACCACCTCCTCTCATGTCGTCAATGCTCCTCAGGTGTGCTCCAAGTCTATCCAAGCCATCTCTGACCCCATCGAATCCCTCATTGCACCACTTTCGCGTCGAGTCGAGGAGAATGCAGACAAGCGTGAGTTGCTGTTCTACCGCATTGAGGAGAAACTCGGCCTTGATACTGGCAGCTGTCGTACGCTCGAGCGCAGCCCGCGTCTGTCGCAGCACAGTGTTGGCCTGAGAGGCCAGCCGTTGGGCCTCGAGCAAGTAATTGTGTGCCGGTTCCACGTAGCTGCTCATTGTAGCTGTTGCTGTTGATTATGTAGTACGTCCCATACTTTTTTGCGAAATCTACATATAAACAAAAACAATTATATACATCTCCTCAGTGCGTATTATATACAAGATGGGGTTATGGAGATTCTTACTCTTTGATTTGCTCATCATCAGTCTTTGTTTCCCCCTCTGGTTGGGAAAGATCAATACCAATGTCGATATCCTCCTTCTTGAAGTCTTCAACAGCTGGAGAATCCACAGCTGGAGAGCTAGCAGCTGGCTCTGTAGTTGTGGATTCTGTAGAAAGAGGCTCACCAGCAGCGTCCAGATTATCCACTGGGGTCTCATCGTCTCTAATCTCCTCAGAGTAAATCTCTGGGTACTTTCTAAAACAGTCTTGCATGCCTCTAAACTTCTCAACACAGTCAATACCCTTTGGATCAGCCTCAGAGTAAACAAAACAGCTGAACGCAGCCTTGAATTCCTCGCCACACGGTCCGTTCGCCATGCCACCTAAACAAGGACAGTCCCAGTTGATCTCACCAGTCTCCGGATCATAAGCAGACTGTTGCTTTTGTCCGTCCTCTTGTTCCTCTTCACCTTTACCGCTGCCTTCCGCACCAGTAGCACCATCGTCTTTTGATGGTGGTGCTTCCTTAGCCGCCTCGGAACCAACTTGGATCTCTGTATTCCCATCTTGCTCCTTCTTGACATCCTTCTTCTTAGCATCAAGAAGAAGCGGACTGGTCATCATCAAGGTAACAGCAGCAGCACCGGCACCGGCACCAAAGGCAAATCTCGTGCTGAAACGAGATGAGGTTCTTTGAACACTCTTTGCCGTCGATAGCAGTCTGACAGACTGTCTGAATGTGCTCTGTCTGATGAATCTGTTCATTGATCTTGGGTGGTGTTTTCCTTTGGTGCCCTCTGGAGTGTTTTGTTTGGTGATCTTTTTCCACCACCGCCGCCGCCATCGCTTACAAATTCGTAAAAAAAATACCGGAAATAAACAAAAACCGGTCAACTTTTGTTGTCGTTGTTGCTGACGTAATATTTACATGCGATAATTCCGAATTCCGAATTCCGAATTCCATATTGTGGGTTGTGATTTTTTCTTTTCCAAAAACAACAAAGAACAGCCGCCATCACAAACAAACCAAACCAAACAACAGCAACAGCAACAGCAGTATGAAGATTTACTACATTGGCGTACTGCGCAACGTGAATCAAAGCGAGAAGGCTTTGGAGTTGGCGTCGGCGCGGGACATTTCGGACTTTTCCTTTTTTGAAAGGACGTCTGTAGGACAGTTCATGTCATTCTTCTCAGAGACCATTGCACAAAGAACGGAAGCTGGCAAGAGACAGAGTGTTGAGGAAGGGAACTACGTGGGACATGCGTATGCCAGATCCGAAGGGATCTGTGGCATTCTGATCACGGACAAGGACTATCCAGTGCGTCCAGCGTATACCTTGCTGAACAAGGTTTTAGACGAGTACCTCACCCAACACCCTGCTGTTCAGTGGAAGAACGTTAGCGAGACAAACTCTGGACTCGGCATGAGTGAGCTGGATTCGTACTTGAAGAAGTACCAGGATCCATCCCAGGCTGATTCCATTATGCGTGTCCAGCAGGAGCTGGATGAGACCAAGGTTGTGCTGCACAAGACTATTGAGAGCGTCTTGGAAAGAGGCGAAAAGCTTGACAGTTTGGTGGACAAGTCAGAGGCATTATCATCTAGTTCAAAGATGTTCTACAAGCAGGCAAAGAAGACTAATTCGTGCTGCATTTTGATGTGATTGCTTGCTGCCCTGCCCACTTTATAGCACTTTAATATTAGGTTTTTGCCTTGCTCTGACTTGCTTGTAAATGGGTGTATGTTAGCAAAGCGATGTGATTTGTTGTTCAAGCAGTTGGTTGGCTTGCGCTATTTCGTGGCGTGGAACCAGATCAGGATTACCAATGAGGGACCCAAATCTCTGTTGAAGATCAAGAGTTCTCTTGACTTGTTGGAAATTAGACACCTTTTTGAATCCATCAATGGCAACTCCAAGGTACTTTGTAACTTTCCTGATGTCAGATACATCCACACAGTCAAGTTTCTCAATCATCACCAATGCAATACGCTGCAAGAATCTTGATTTCAATTCAAGGTCTGAACATTTGACAACACTGCTCAAAAAATCATTAGCCAGTGCCAGCGAATCATCAAACTGCTCCAAGTAAATCAGAATATCAATGAGCAGCATGATCGATTGTATCATCAACAGTTCAAACCCTCCACGCTTAGCAATTTTGAAACACTGAATCACTTGGGTCAAGACACGAACACATGAGGATGAGGATGATTCTGAAACCATCAGCTGACAGTTCAGTAGTGTCAGTCTATTGAACCAGTAGGCATTCTTTGATATTTGTGCAAACTCAGAGTTCAAAACAGTTGAAATGATATCAAACGCTCGGTCCTTGTTCCCCATTTGAAACTCAAGGTAGGCAGTCAGGTAGTACAGTTGGCCCTGAATGTCAATACTGCCATGCTCACCTTCTTGGGATTTCAGCTTGGACAAACATATCCTTGCTCCTTGGTAGTTTGAGCTTCTAATCAAGTGTTCTGCTCTAAACAGCGACTCGTGGCTCATCAGCTGTTTCTTCAATCTTAGGTCGCCGCGGATCAGGGATTCCTGCTCCTGTAATGTGTTTAGACATTTCTCAACTTCGCCATTGAGAAATAGCAACGATGCCTGCCTGATTATTACGGAAACTCTCTGACCAACACTTGTAGACGACTCCAATGCAATAGTATTGTAAACTTCTGCAAGATGTTGCTGCCCAGATCTCAGCCAGAACGCACTGTTCAACTCACTAAAGCTAATGAACGCCGTCAAATTGTTTGAATGGACACTGTTCAACGCAATGTACATTGATTTGGTCAGTGATTCCACGATTGTGGAAATTGGCTGGCCTTCAAGCATCAATTGTGTGGCATCGGATTGGTATGCTGTGGAGTGAATACCTTTGAACTCAGATCTTTCAGTTATTGCAGCTTTGGACTTCAAGAACTGAAGCAGCTGTTCGTTTGAGACGAAAAATTCATGCTTCAAACTTGGTCTGTCTTTCAAGAAGTTGAACAGCCATGTCAAGAGGAAGTTCAGACAGTCAATGTCCTTGTTCTCTCGGGCCACAGAAATCGATTCCTCAATGGCTCGAATGGCCTCGCCGTCACAGTTGAATGCAGCATGTAGCGTAGCCAAGCTCAAAAGCGCATACTGGTAAAACACAGTCCTTCTGTTACTCATCATGTAGTCAAAATAGCGATGGAGCGCATTGAAGGATCCCTCATAATCTGCATCTCGAAGACACTCCAGGTATCTAATGTAGTGGGAGGATGGTAGCTTGGCTGTTTCGTATTGAGTCATCTTGCCCAGAATGATCTTCAGCTCAGGGTGTGTTGCCGTTCCATAAGTTTCAAGAATGTGTACTTGGTAATCAATCAGTTTCGAAATATCTTCTTGCGACAACATCAGGATCTCATCATCATTATCTTGTTGTTTCTCCTTCATGGAATCGTTATCCAGCTCAACTTGTTCCAATACTTTCAGAATCGCACTCGGATCATCATCTGGGTTCTCTTTCGCAAGATTGCGTCTCCCATGCCATTGTACTTCACTCGAAGCTCTAAAGCTCACAAAGCTTTCCCATAACAATAACGTTTTATCGAACTCAAAACTCTCAAATGATACAATGCAATTCACAACGAATCTACCCAGGAAACTATTCTTGGTCAAGATATACTTCGGCGTCTCAATGGAACTGGAGCTGGTTAGCATTTCTCTTCCCTGTTTTAGGTTATCAACCAGCAGGGCCCTTGATCTCATAATGAAAGAATGGAGTGAGTCAAGTGACTCCAAGTTCCACAGCGCGTGCAATACACGCATCTCAATGTCATTGGCATACTTGCCACCCTCAGTCTCATCCACTTTCAAACACGCAGTCTTCAATGTGAGTAGAATATCCTGTAAAGTGGGAACACTCACTGGCTTGGCCTCTTTATCATCTTCCGTGTCGTTGCTCTGTGTTGAGGGTCCTTCGATATACCGTACAATGACGGAGAGGAGTGGTCTGTGCACGAGCTTGGGGAGAATACCTGCACAGTACGCTGCAATCAACGCCAAAAGAACGATTTTATAAGGTGCAAAGAAGGGAGTGAGAAGGACTTTGGTGTCTTTGGATCCATTTGATCCAGATTCGAATCTCATGTTTTCAGTTTCAGACAAAATTATGGGGAGAAGTTCGGGTATTGGTGATGTTTTTACCTGTTTGTTATTGTTTTTGTTTTATGATATTGTTCTTGTTTATATACTTAAACAAAAACAAGCATTAAAAAATTTAAATGGAACGAACATCATAATACCTCAAACACCGTGGAACTAGTGTGAACAGATCAGATCAGGCCAATCAATCAGATCATAGAAAACACCAAGAGAAGGCAAAAAAAGACAAAGGAATGAATAAACAAAAAATGGTGCATCCTAAGAGGTTCGAACTCTTGCTCCTTACGGAACCCGATCTTGAGTCGGGCGCCTTAGACCACTCGGCCAAAGATGCTTATTACAAAAGCTTGAATCCTGTTGTTGAAAACAATGACAAAATACCAATACACCCAAACACCACCATCTGTGTTGTTTTTTTGATTGTTGTTGTTTTCAAACCCAATAATGATGATGAATGTAGAGGGCCGGAAAGACTTTAAATGAATGCACTACAGGCTTTGAAGGCTCATTTGAAAGATAATCAGGTGGATCTTACCAATGAAAACATCACAAGCGCTTCATCAATCACTTTGAATGGCGGCGAATCATTTGAGCTGGACACTCCAACTGAGTTTGTTGTTGATGGCGATGCTGTTCCATTGAGACTGGTAATCTTTTGTTGGATCCACAAAGATGTTGGTACTGCGCAGTTCTTGGAAGAGTGTGGATCCAAAGGTTTCAGAGTGCTGGGGTTTCTACAGAGGAATGATTTGATCAATTGGTTGACAGACTCAGGGGAATCTGAGTATATCCAACTTGGCAGCGGAGGCAACAACAACAACAACAACACTAACAACACCAACGACAGCAATAACGAGAACAATTCAACCATTACAGCAGCTTCTTCTGATAATAAAGCTGTTCAAGTGGAGCAGGATCCCTTACTTGTGAAAGTTCTGTCAAATGAACGTGATTTGATGAATCACAATGGTTCCCTAGATGGATTCAAGCAAGTTGATTTCCGTTCAGTTTCTCGTGAGTGTGAGATTAAGATCATCAAGACTTTGAAGAGAAACAAACCAACACCTGCAACTGCAAACTCTGCCAAGAAGCAACAGACCACTTTATCATCATCGTCATCATCATCCCCAAATTCAAGACCAATCATTCTGATTTCACCAGCAGCATCATCGTTAATAACACTAGCCAATATCAAGCAGTTCTTGGAGAACTCCAAGTACATTTTCCCAACCACCCGTGATCCAGCAGAAAGAGAACTTTTGTCAAGCTCGAATACATCCATGTGCAATGTTACACACCATTTCGCACGTCTAAACCGCACTGTGACGTTCCTTGTGACTAACAACACTGCCCTCTTCACCAAACCAGAGTACTGGGATCGCGTTGTTGCTGTATTTACTACTGGCCAGGAATGGCAGTTCAAGAATTACAAATGGACCAATCCTCATGAACTCTTCCAAAGAGTCAAGGGGTTCTACTTCTATTTCAAAGGTGATTCGATACAAGGCCCGGTAAGGGATTGGAACGTGGAAAGAGTCGCTGTGGACAGATCGCTGAGATTCAAAGACGCTGAAGTGCTAAACGCAGTATGGGACTCCTTGGAGAAGAAACTTGTGAGTAGTGGAAAATAGAAGAAGAAGAACAACAAGAAGAACAAGATGATTATGGGAGAAAAAATGTACAATTAAAAGAGATCAAACAACTTTTGTATTCATACTCAGATATCAGCAAATCAAAAAAAAAAAAAAAAATCAACTATAATTTTTTTTTCTATTAGGCGCCGCCTTTAGTGGAATTCTCACTCACACACACATTCACCAAGCGATAAGAGAATACACCAGTTCAGCGGCTTCCTGGTAATACGGAAACATGCAGAATGTTATGAGCCCAATACGGCGGAGATTATTGTTGTCACTCCCCAGAAGCGGGAACAGAAACAGAAACAGAAACAGCGCATTATTGTCTTCAGCTAGTTCTTTGCTATTCAGGATGCCAGAAAGAGTAGGTACACAGCGAGGAATGAGAAGTCTTGTTCATCACCAAGCTATAAGAAGACCTCTGGGATCATCTCAGCTGGCGAAGTGGCCTGTGGTGGGACTCAGGAGCGGGTTAATTCCAATGATGCGCCACTTTAGCGATGTACCACCTATGAAGAAGGAGAAGACGCCTCTTCTTGAACGACTCAAACACAAGTTAAAGACAACAACTACAGATGATATTTCAGCCCTGCTTTCGTGGTTGCTGGTATCCAATATACTGATGATCCTTTTGGGAACAACGACGTTCCTCTCGCTGATTATCTACCTGATCAATACGGTGTTTGCGCAAGAACTGCTTGCACGCACGTTGGGTGGTATCATCACCAAAAATAGTGGGATGACAGTGAGGTTTGAGAGTGCAATTGTTCCACGCTGGAGTGATGGTGTGATTTGTTTTGGTGGCTGCTCTGTCTCCAAAAGGCCACTAACACCAGAGGATGATGGTAACTACACACAGTTCGATTTGACAATGGATAAAGTGAATGTGTCATTCTCATTGAGAAAGTTTTTGAATGGGAAAGGGATCACGCAGGATTTGGAGATCATCGGTCTCAGAGGCGTTGTGGATCGTGACCATGTCCACTGGGACCCGGATGACGATCCAAGAAACTATCTGAATATACCTACACCTGGTGACTTTGAGATTGATAACTTTAGAATGTCAGATGCAATGTTCACACTGAGTCAGCCTAATGGGTTCAGGCCTTTTGTGGTGAGTATCTATTCCTGTGATTTGCCTCGATTGAGGAAGAACTGGCTCTATTTGGACATTTTGAACGCCAACTCGATCAGTGGAAGCTACGACAATTCGCTGTTTACTATCCACAAACGCCACGTTCCTGATGTCGCACATGGTGATGTTACACCAACGTCTTTTGGTGGACGTTTCACAAAGTGGAAGAAGGTTACACGGTGTCGTGTTGACTCATTGAATGTCGATCACATGAATACTGGGATGGAAGGTCCATTTGGTTGGATCACCAGTGGTGAGGTTGACATGATTGGTGATTTGACTATTCCTGATGACGAGGAACCAATCGATGTGAGCGTGATTATGAAAAGTATCTCTGACAATATCAACCCAGACAAGGCCAAACCTAGGACATCGGCGGCAGCTACCATCACTGCTGCTGAGGAGGGAGGAGGAGATGGTAAGATTGTGAAAGATTACAAAGCTGGTCGTGCCACTCGCAACAGTAAGAAGCAATTCGTTATGGATTTGCAGATAAGATTGAGCAACGTGAAAGCTGCTGTTCCAATATTCACAAGTGATCTCTCTCATATCAACAATGCTCTGATCAGGCCTATTGTTGGATACATCAACTCCAGAAAGACATACATTCCAATCAGCTGTCGTATCACTAAACCACTGAGTGACTTTGATGGCAGTTGGACTGTATATGACTCTAGACTGATGGATGATATCAGTGTCCATGTGTATGACGCCTTTGCAGAGTATGTGGCCAATGAGGAACGGAGAGCTGAACGATTCAAGAGAGTGGCATTCTGGGGTATGCAAGCTGTTTTCCAGGTTCTGTTGATGAGTTTAGGGATGATTGCTTAAAGAATTTGCTTCCATTGTACATAGATAGTGAACGTTTAATGAATGAAGTAATATCGATATATATATATATGTATGGTATATATCACGTGATTATATAATGGTGTTTCTCTTACATAATCTGACACAAATTGTTTTGTTTTTTTCCTTTTGTGTCTGTGCCCGCAGCGCCACAGTAATAAAAAACACAAAAAAAAGTGATTGTTTGTCAATTCTGTTGATGTTGATGATGATTTGATCACAGCGGCAAGTGTGTTGATGGATCAATGTGGCGACTGTTCTGTATGATATTCTGAACCTGAACCTGAACCTGAACGATCTTCACAGTGGCGAAGGATCCGCTGCGAGACCTTTTTGGGCGGCACCACCACACCACACCACACCAAAGCCTCAGTTTTTACGCAACTGCGCTTAGTGAACCAGCCATGTGACTGGTTGGCTGGCGGCAACAAGTAGGGAGAAAGTTGTGAATGGTTTGTAATCCGTGTGGCTGATATCAAAGATCCATTGTTATTTCCAATTTTTTGACAACTGGAGCTTGACGGATAACTGAGGCTTTAAATCGAGATGTGTGGCGTTGACAACAAAGTTTCAAAGTACTGTGTAGTGTCATGTGGTGTTATGGCTTTACATTTTGAAGCTTGAAGCCTGAGAGAGGTGCCTCCCTCCCTCTATGATCCCTGTCTGTACAAACCTTATAGTAACAGTGTTAGATATGATATATACTTTGATGGGGCTAAACAGTTCATGAGATTACAATTGAAAGGTTTGTGGTTTCATTTGAACATACTCACATCACAATCATTACCTCTCAATGTCGCAATCGGCATTGCATCTTTTTCAAGGGGGTACTACTAAGATGATTTTGAATGGCCAGCCACAGAAGCAACAACATTGATATACACTGCTATCAGTGTTGTGGCTTGGGTCTTCACAACACAGTGTGGTTGAGATCTCTATTGGCGAACGGTGTGAATATAAAAAGAGGACCTGCTTCATTACTCCTATCTCTCTCTATGCTAATCTATTTGTTCCTCATCTGTGCAAGAAGTAGGAGCTGAGAGTATTATGAGTATCAAGGACTGGCTCGTTGAACGCAAAGTGAATGTCCCATGGCAGAATGCCAACTACAATAGAAAGTCCTCAACTATCTCTTTTGATGAAAGTGATACAGAGAAGAATGCAGCTACTCAAAATGTGACCGAGATTAGTTCTCAAACATCAAACAGCGACAGCGACGGAGACGACCACATCTTCAAAGATCCAAAGATTGCTGAATATTATAGAAAGAAGTACGAGGACGTTAACTATGAATGCAAAGATCATTTTGATCCAGACTTCACCTACACTTTAGACGAAGAGCGGAAAGTTGTGTGGAAGTGTGACTGGAGAGTTACCTTTTGGGCGTATATCATGTTCGTCGCCTTGGGGTTTGACAGAGTCAATATCAACCAGGCTTTGGCTGACAACTTCCTAGATGACTTGGGTTTATCTACAAACGATTACAATGTGGGCCGTACAATCAACTTGGTCTGTTTCTTGTCTGCTGAGCTTCCTTCGCAGTTGATTTCGAAGAAGCTTGGTGCGGATATCTGGATCCCAATTCAAATGGTTACCTGGAGTATCGTTACTACTTCCCAAGCTTTATTGACCAATAAGGCTGGATTCTTCATTACCAGAGGGCTGCTTGGTTTGTTTCAAGGTGGGTTTATTTGTGACACCTGTTTGTGGTTGTCCTACTTCTACACCAGTAGAGAGCTCCCATTTAGATTGTCCCTTTTCTACATTGCAAATCCTTTCACTTCCATCTTCAGTGCCTTACTGGGTTTCGTCATTTTACGAATTCAAACTAACTTATTACCACATGGTTGGCAATGGGTCTTCCTTTTGGAAGGTATCGCGACCATGCTAATTGGAATTACGGCCTTCTTTATGATGCCTGCCAGTGCTGTTCAGACAAAGACATGGTACAGACCAAAAGGTTGGTTCACTGATAGAGAGGAAAAGATTGTTGTTAACAGGGTCCTACGAGATGATCCATCCAAGGGTGATATGAACAACAGAGAGCCTGTCTCTCTCAAAGAATTGTTGAAAACTATCACTGATTATGACTTACTTCCAATCTACCTTGTTAGATTTTTCGGGGACTTGTGTACTGGACCAGTGCAGGCGTACTTGTCGCTGACTTTAAGAAAACTTGGTTTCAATCCTTTCAACACCAACTTGTTAACCATTCCCTCTGGTGTCCTCACTATTATATCCATGCTGGCTTTTAGTTGGTTCAGTGAGAAGTTCAAATCCAGAGCTCTGATGATGGCAACTATCCCATTCCATGCCTTTATACTCCTGATTCCTCTCAGGTGGTGGAGTGGCTCTCAGATTGATATCTGGCCAACGTATATCATCTTGACGCTGTTGTTGGGCTATGCGCCTTCATGGCCACTGTCAATCAGTTGGTGCTCTTCTAATTCCAATTCTGTTCGAAACAGAGCTGTAAGCTCTGCAATTGTCAACATCTTTTCCCAAGCTGCTGGTATTGTCAGCTCTAACATTTACAGAGCTGACGATTATCCATTGTACCACCGTGGTAACCAGAATCTAGTCATCATTTCCGCAGTGGGTGTTGGTTTAGCCCTTTTCTCAAGACAATACTACATCTTTAGAAACAACCAGAAGATCAAGAAATGGCACTCAATGAGTTTGGAAGAGCAGGACTCCTATCTCCATGCTAGTAAGCACGATTCCAACAAACGACTAGACTTCAGATTTGTGTACTAGTTTATATATTCATATACGTTATTTGGTTGCTATGGTTATACACACATATCGCGAAACTTTCCTAATCGAGTCCATCTCATCTCTGAAAAAAAACAGAATCAGAAGGAAAAAAAAAAAGAAAGAACACAAAACCTCAAACAAAACAAACTAAAAGGGAGGTGCCACCAGCTCAGAGCTACCAGCAGCTGTCTACAGAATGGACGTTACCGCTCTCCACGAGTGCTTTGCTGCTACTTTGTCTGCGGATCAAGAACTACGTCAACATGCCGAACAGCAGTTGCGTCAAGCTGAACAACAAGTTGGCTTCCTGGGCGCTTGTTTGGATATTTTGGCTAATCAGCAAGTTCAGCCTCAAATCAAGACTGCTGCTGCTTTGTTCTTCAAGAACAGAATAGTTCGTTATTGGGGAAGTTCGTATGAGGACTGTGTTAACGCTGGGAAGATTGATAATGATGAGAAGCCAATCATTAGGGATAGATTGTTACCTACGTTGGTTTCTGTTGGTCCCCAGCTCAGAAAGTTGTTGGTTCCAGTTTTATCCAGTGTGATTGTTGCTGACTATCCAAAGAGATGGGACAATCTTATGGATCATGCGTTGAAATTGCTTTACTCTGGAGACCTACAGAGCGCATACACTGGTCTCCTGTGTTTTGCAGAGGTTTGTGCATCGTACCGTTGGATCGGAAATGATGAGAGACCAGGGCTGGATGAGTTGATCAAGAGCCACTTTGGCACACTGCTGCAAGTGGCGGACTCTCTTCTGAAGGAGGAATCTCAGGAAGCAGGGGAAATGTGTGTGCTGTTGTTGAAGATTTACAAATACTCAACATATCACGATTTGCCTGTGGTTTTGCAAATGCCAGAGAACTTTGCCAGTTGGGCCAACTTCCACGTGCAAGTCATCCAAAAGGCTGTTCCAGCGTATGTTCTTGCTCTTGACGTCAGTGACAGAAGACTGCATCCATGGGTTAAGGCAAAGAAGTGGGCATATGCAAACCTCTATAGGCTCTTCATTCGTTATGCATCCAAAAGTCTCTCCTCAAAGTACAACTATGATGAGTTCAAGGCCACTTTTGTTGAAACTTTCACTCCGCAATTGTTGAACTTGTATTTCCAACAAATAGAGGCCTGGTGTTCAGGTAATCTGTGGATCGGTGACGAACCACTATACTACCTCATTAGCTTCTTGGAGAACAGTATCTCGCAGAAAAAGACATGGGAGTTGCTAAAACCACATTATCAAATCTTGATTTCGAACTTCATTTTCCCACTCTTGTGTCCAAGTGACAGAACTTTAGAAGACTTTGAGAATGACCCGGAAAACTACATCCACACAAAGCTGGACATTTACGACGACAACAATTCCCCAGATTTGGCTGCTATCTCACTCTTAATCACATTGACTACCAAGAAGAAGAAGACCACATTGGAGAACATTTTACAATTCTCATTCAACCTTTTGAATGACTACAAAGTTGTCAACACTGTCGACCAGGCTAAGAAGTTGGAGGGTTCTCTCAGATTATTGGGATCCTTATCCAACCATTTCGTGAATGAGAACTCTCCTTACTTCTCCCAAATGGCTCAATTCTTAGCCAGCTTTATTATCCCACACTTGACTAGCTCTTTCCCCTTTATTCGTGCTCGTTCTTGCGAGGTTGTTGCCAAGTTTTCAGACATTGAGTTCCCTGATGATGCGGTTTTGGGTAACTTGTACAATGGGATATTGGCTAGCTTCAATGATGAGCATATCCCTGTTAAGTTGGAGGCATCGCTTGCCATTCAGAGTTTTGTGAAGGTTGCTAAATTCCAAGAAGCTTTGAGTGCAGTCATTGTGGACGTTATGCAAAAGTTGTTGGCATTGTCCAACGAAATTGAAGCTGAGGTGATTTCTGGTGTGATGCAAGAATTGGTCGAAGTCTTTCATGAACAGCTTCAGCCATTTGGTATTGAATTAATGAAGAACTTGGTTGAACAGTTTATGAGATTGGCCAAGGAGTTGAACGACGCTGCCAATGTTGACCCTGATGACATTAACGGCAGTAACCTCGATGATTTGACTGAGAAGCAGATGGCTGCTCTTGGTTTGCTAAACACAATGATTACTGTGCTACTGTCATTTGAGAACTCCAACTCGACAGTTTTCCATCTCGAAGAGATATTTTACCCTGCCGTTGAGATTGTCTTCACCAACAATATTGAAGATTTCTTCCGTGAAGCCAGTGAGTTGGTTGAAAACTCCTCCTTCTTGACTAGACAAATCTCTACAGTTGCGTGGAAATGCTTTGAGCTGATTGTACAAGCTCTAACAACCGGTATCGCGATTTTGTACTTTGAGGACATTATGCCAACGTTGAACAACTTTCTCTGTTATGGTTCAGAGACTTTCAAGACCAATGAGACCTACACCCGTGCTGTTTTAACACTTTACAACCATGTTCTGAATACTGATGAGGTGGAGCCTCAAGAGCTGGGATTGGCTGGTGAACTAATAACCAAGTTGAATTTGTCCCTGGGGCCACTCTCTGCTGGGTTCATTGAGGACATATTGGGTGCCACTATCAACTGCGTGGTGAATGCTGAAGAGATGCCCAACGTTTTCGCTGTGAACATGATCAACGTGATTATTACTGGTTTGATGTCTCACACCTCGACGACACTTGAAGTCTTGAGCAGGGGAAACTTCACACTGCCATTTTTCAACTTGTGGTTCAGATACATTGAGACCAACAAGCGTGTCTTTGACATGAAGATTTCCACACTGGGTCTCTTGGCTCTGTTGTCGCTTCCACCGTCGAGTTATGAGAAGCTTCAGGTGACTACCATTATTCCCCAATGTGCTTCCAAGCTGGCTCAATTGGTGGAGAAGCTTCCTGGTGCCATCCAGGAACTGGAGAACCGCAGAAAGGACTTTGATGGCGAGCTCAGGGATCCTAATGTGTCATCATCGTATGCAGAAGGTGGTGAATGGGATGACGAGGATGCAGAGGAAGATGCGACTGCCGGTGACGATTACTTGAACTTCCTAGCAGAAGAGGCAAGGAAGCTTCAGTCGTCATGGGGAGAGGGCAATGCTAATGATGACGATGATGATGACGACTGGGATGATGGCGATTTGGTTGAAGATGCATTGGCCAACACTGTGCTTGATAACGTCAACGTATTTGTTGAGGTGAAGGAGGGCATTTTGCGTGTCCAGAATGAAGGCCGTTACGAATATATCTTTGGTGGCTTGAATGCTGATGATATGGGTGTATTAAAACAAGTTCTGGAGTGTTAACCACAAGTATATATTCTATATCTGTATATGTACATATATGGAGCAAGAGAAAGAATAGAAAAGGTAAATACCATATGTCAATGTTTTCTAGGTACACTATAAACAAACACCTGTGTCTCTATTTGTAATTCTCAACAAGCTCAATGAAATGCGACTTGAGATCAGTGACAGACTGTGTAGAGGTCTTCTTTTGGCCTCTCTCTCTTACCGATACGACATTATCGACAACTTCTTTATCACCAATCATCAGGATGAAGTTGTAGCCCTTATCTCTTGCCTCCTTGACTCTGCTGCCCACAGTCTCGTTTCTAGCGTCAACATCAATGTAAAACTTGTGGCCAGACAGTGGAGCAACTCCACCAGAACCACAAGTTACACTATTGAGTTTTGCAACGACTTGGTTGGCGTATTCGACATGGCTTGAATTGACAGGGATCACAATAGCCTGACGTGGTGAGAGCCAAAAGGGCCATTTCCCGGCATAGTGGTCAATCAAGATGGCCATAAATCTCTCGAGAGATCCAAACACTGCTCTGTGGATCATTATCGGGACTCCCAGCACACCCGGTTGACTTGTGCTGTATTTCAATTGGAATCTTTGAGGAAGCTGAAAGTCCAGCTGGATCGTGGCCGCTTGGTGTTGTTTCCCAGTGTGGTCAGTCAGCAAGATGTCAATCTTTGGTCCATAAAACGCACCATCGCCCTCGTTAATTTCAAACGGCAGTGAAGATAACGAGGACTCTAGAATGGCAGTCAGTGCGGACTCAGCATGGTTCCACTCTTCCAATGATCCAATGTACTCATCTGGTCTCGTACTCAACAGAACCTTGATCTCATCAATGCCAAAAACACCATACACATCCTGAACCATCTGCAGCTGTTTCTCAATCTCTGATCCAACCTGTGATAGTGTGCAAAAGATGTGGCCGTCATCCTGGTGGAATCTACGCACTCTGGTGAGTCCGCTTAGCGCACCGGATGCTTCATTTCTGTGCAATGAGCTAAAGTCTGAGAGTCTGAGGGGCAAGTCTTGGTACGATCTTTCAAGTCTATCAAATACGATACAGTGTCCTGGACAGTTCATTGGTTTGAGTCCATACTCCTCCTTGTTTAGATCGTTGCCCTCGACGCGGAACATGTCATCCTTATAGTTCTCCCAATGGCCAGACTTCTCCCAAAGTGATTTTCTGTAGATTAAGGGAGTGATGACCTCTTCAAAGCCATGACGTGACTGCTGTGCTTTCATGAAGGACACCAGCTTGTTGAAAATTCGTGTGCCATGAGGGAGGAAGAAGACAGAGCCTGGAGACAAGGGTGAAGTGAGATAAAGCTGTTGTCTTGTCGCGATACTTTGGTTGCTGCTGCCTACTGGGACCTGCTGGACTGGTGGTGTGGAATGTGAGCAGTATCGTCTTATGGCTGGCGATAGAAACCTGAATTTGCCAGACATGCTTTGCTTCAGCAAGAAGAAAGGTAAAATAAAAAAAAGCATTTATGTAAATAAACAAATTGTAAACAACAAACTGTTTTGTGTTTGCCTGGTTGTGCTTATGTAATATTTGAAGGTGTTTGTGTGTTGCACAAATCAATATCTGATTCAACAACAAGCATCTTTGGCCGAGTGGTCTAAGGCGCCCGACTCAAGATCGGGTTCCGTAAGGAGCAAGAGTTCGAACCTCTTAGGATGCACCATTTTTTTATTTATTCCTTAAGAAATCTACACGTGATCTGGATGGTCCACAGAAAGGAAAAAAAAGCATTTAAAATTCAAATCAACAAGAGAGAAAGAGATCTCTCTGTTTATTGGCGGCAGACACCTTTGACGACAGCCACGAAAAAAAAAAGAGAGAACATAAGCATAAGAAGACAGAGCAATGATTTTCACCCGCGCATTGAGTACAGCGCCGCGTGCGGCCAGCATCACGCACCCGACGCTGACACAGCTCTCTCCAACCGTGACCAAGATCCAGCTTGCTCCGTCAGTGCCAGTCCACATTGCGCATGGCTCCCTTCTCTCAATCAATGCATCAGATGTGAGGGCCATCAGCATTTCGAACCATTATCTACACCCAATGAAGCGTATCCTGCAAGGCCTGCACCGCTTCCGGTTTGAGCGCATCGAGTCCACTGTCCCAGCAACTCTGTTGGTGTCCTCCTCTTTGAAAGGCAAGGCGAGCGGGCTTGTGCTGTCGCTTGATGGCACGCGTGATTGGGCTGTGTTGCCTCGCGATGCGATCCTGGCGTACTCTGGTGCCAGTTTGAGAATAGACACGCTTGCTTTACCTGCTGAGGTGAGCGTGATGATGAAGAAGAAGTGGTACCAGCAGTTTTCGCTGTCGTCGCTGAATCAGAAGGTGAAGACTGGGCTGCCTGGAGCGTTCAGACCGGGATACAGTCTCGTTAGTGGAAGGGGAGATGTCGTTTTGAAAGGCGAGGGCGAAGTCTTCTCCGTCGAGTTGGGCGAAAGCGAGGAGGTGCTTGTTAAAAGAGGGAACGTTGTCGGGATAAGTGTTGAAGGGGATTTGGCTGAGGCAAGCCAGGAGTTCAAACTGGCAAAAGTCGAGGAGGATAAACGGGCTGGCGAGGTTACTGCTGTTGATGCTGCTGTGCGTGAGACTACAGAAGACCCATTAAAGGTTGTCAAGGAGAGTTGGAACTTTGTTGCGGGGAAGGTGTCTGCCGTGACAAGATGGCTCAGTGCGAATGTACCAACCAACGATGAGTACATCAAGATCTCGGGACCAAGAACCGTGCTCTTGAAGTCTCAGATCGTGCAGACTAACTGGCTGGCATTGAGAGAGAAGTCGTCGGCAGACGCCAACACAGTTCAATAGAGGCAAAATACATACATACATATACATATATATATATATGCAATATATATATATAAATACATACTATCGTATCATTAAAACGTGTCATTCTGAAAACACATGCACAAACCACAACCGTATACGAATTAACAACCCATTAAAATCAAAATGACAAAAAAAAGGAACCACAATATAAACAAAATAAAAAAAAACAGAAACAGTAAGGTAAAACACCAATAATAAGAGGAAAGAAGAAGAAGAAGAAGAAGAAGAATATCTCAGAGTATGCAACAAAACAGGTAAAAGAGGAATAAAAATATCAAAAAAAAAAAGAAGAAGGAAACAACAACGACAACAAAGAAGACAAAATCATGAATATGAATATGAATATGAGTATGAGTATGGATAAAATAATAGTCACCACTTTAGGAAAAGAAAAGAACACAGACACAAAACGAGAGAACACAAAAGGAAGGGGGGGAATGCAGCATCAATGAATATATTTCACTCTTTCAGTCGTACTCTGTGAACACTGGGTTCCCGTACTGGTCGTACTGTACCACCATTCCCCAGGGGGCGCCGCTGCCCCCGTTGACCGCGCTGTGGTGATGTTGATGTTCGTCACTATTGCCGCCAACACTGCCAGCAGTTGTTGATGCTGTTGTTGTTGCTGTTGCTGTTGTTGCTGCTGCTGCTGCTGCGCCAGCAGGACCAGCGCTGACGCTAGCACTCGCAGCGGCAACAGTATTTCCAGCATCAGCGCCTTCAAAAGTGTACCCACCATTATTCAGCTCAAAGGGAGACGCAGTTGGCCCCGTCGCGGTAGTATGGTGGTAGAAAGGGCTGGGTTCGCGCTTGATGTGTGACATTGACACGCTGTCTGACGTGGATGGTGGTGGTGGGGGAGTTGCTGAAGGCGAAGACTGGTATGCCATTTGGTATTGCAATGGGTACATCATTGGTTGCTGTGGCTGCGGTTGAGTTGGCGGTCGTGGGATAAGTGAGTCCGAAGATGAGGTGTTTTTTGGATCTATGTAGATCCCTGGGAGTGAATGAGGATGTGGATGGTGTTGGTGTTGGTGTTGGTGGTGGTGAGGATGGAGGTGAGGGTGGCGATGAGGCGGTGGTGCTGGCGGTGGTGCTGGAGGATCCATGAAGGACGAAGTTGAGGTAGAGGTTGATGTCGATGTTCCAGACGAGACTCCAGGATAATTCATCAGGTGCTGCTGCTGTTGCTGATCTGCTGGGAGTTGGAAGTACATCTGTGGAGGCATTGGTGAGTATGATGGTACTGGCAGAGGCTGCGTGAAATAATGCGGTGAGCTGGAGGCCTGTGTTACCAATTGACCTGGTCCAGATGATGATGATGATGATGATTGCTGTGGTGGTGGTGGTGGAGGTGGTGGTGGAACAGAAGAAGGATCGACAATGTACTTGGACATGACTTTAGAGATGGCTTCTTTGAGATGGTCCCAATAAATCACCTTGACATCCTTCTCAATCCGACGGGGTTTGGGGTTGGAGAAGTTCATAATCAGGTCAAACAACTCATGGTACTTGTCACTGGACTTGGAGATGGTCAATGGTTTGATGCTCTGCAGATTCCTTCTGATTCTGTTCTTCTCCTCAACTGGGAATTTGCAAGTGACGATGTGTTCCAAGAGAGTGATCAGTTCCACTGAGGTGAGATAGAACCGGCCAGTGCGTTTCCAATAGATGCAACTGAGCACTGGTGACCCCGGCACGTAGTCCTCGACTGCGACTGGGCTGAACTCAAGACTCAAGTGGGAGTAATTCTGTTGGCTCTGAATAGACACAAGCCTTCTCGAATTGCATTGTTCACTTGAAGTCCAATTCATCGTCATTGTCTGCACATCACCCACAAAATCTACCGTGGCAGGAACATTCAGAAGTAACTGCTGTGTAGGCAAGTTCAAGGTGGATGCTCTGACCAACCTAGGCTGGGGCTGTTGGAACGAAAACAACTGCCGAGGTTGTTGTTGTTGTTGCTGTTGTTGTTGTTGTTGCTGTTGTTGTTGTTGTTGTTGTTGTTGTGATGTCGACAGCTCACTGAAAAAGCTGCTTTTCCACACTCTGTTTGGCATTACTGCTGTTGTTGTTGTCTCTGTGCTGGACTGCTGGAGGTAAAAAGGATCAATTGCGAGTGGGAGCGTAGAACCAACCAGACAGTGCGCTTTCAAAGGCCGTGGATGAAGAATGGTGACGGTGGAAGAAGAAGAAGAAGTGCAACAGGCAAAAAGACACTCTTGCGGGATTCAATTGGGGTAGGTTTGGTTGGACCTGTGGGAGCTTTTTTTTCCAACGAAATGTATGTCTGTGTGTCTCAGATCTAGGAGCAGTTATTTGTGAGAACTTTCTTCACTTCTGCTTAAGGCAAGTAAGGTGAAACTGCTAGATTACTTGGACTTTGGGCTGCTCTTGGTATTGGTTGGTTGGTTGATTGGTTGGTTGGCTAGTTGATTGGTTGGTTGGTTAATTGGTTGGTGGAGGGAAAAAAAGCTCTAAAGTGTTGTTGATCTAGATTTGCGATGCCTCAACGGTGGTATGGTGTGGAATGCTGTTGAAGATCAACCGGGTGTAATGTGTGGAGTGTCGACTTGTCTGGGCTGGACTAGACAGTGGGAGGATGGATGGAATGCTCGAGGGTATCTCCTTCCTATAAAAAGAGGTTGGTCAAAGGAAGTGTAAAAAAAACAAAAATGTGATAGAGCACCAAATCAACAAAAAAAAATAATGTAAATCGTTGGTGGGTTTGCAATCCTAGGCAAGGGGTGTGTGGATGGATGGATGGATGGGCACACACAAGGGGAAAAAGTGTTACCTCTAGATTGATTTGATGTTTGTTGGTGTCTGAGCCAAAAGTGTCTTTAACCATAAACGAGGATGTCTCATACTTTTATACATGTGTCCTATGCATTCAGCTTCTAGAAGATATGCACGCTAAGAAAAGAAACAATCTCATGGTGCGTTTGGTGGTAGATGACGGTTTGATCATTTTAGGGGGGGCCGAGGGGGGCGCGTTTCTGGTATTATTTTTTCTTAGTTGTGTGCTAGGTTTTTTTTTGTTTTTTGCGCGAGAGAAATGTAAAAATAATGGCGCACATTGTCCTCGGTATGCATTTTACTGTGCATATATTTGCATTAACCTATATTCTGATCTTATGCACATACATGTCGGATAGTACATAGAAGATATGCAATGATCGGCCAGCTCGCGTTTTGAATTTGAAGTGAGTATCACCACCGGCCGGGGGCTGAAGAGGGAGTGTGTGCGTCCGGGGGTTCCCAGAAGGGGTGATCGCTCAACCTGAGAGGATATATTGTTGAGGTGTAGAGATTGCCTATTACTGTTTCAATAATCCTTCAATTGCAGAATTGATACATATATTTTAAAAGTTAAAATACCCAGCTCAATAATTTTTTTTTCTTTTTTCTTGTCTATTTGGATTTTTTTTTTTTTGCTGCTGCTGCTGTTGCTGCTGCTGGTTGGAAGCCAAGCAAGTTGTCCACTTCTAGGAGCTCCCCTCCTCCTCGGGCCTTGATCGCCAGAAACATGAACAGAAAGAACAACAGTTTCCTACGATAAAGAACGACATGGGATCTTATTCTAACCCAACCCAAGGGCAGAGGTGCGGGAGGGGAAGGAAGTGAATATTAAACTGAATGGAGCTGAGTATAAAGCATCTTTTCTATAGGCATACGTTCGCCCAACTACAGGCACGAGACGAGAAAGAATGTACTATTTAATACGAACAAGACAGACAAGTAGTTTACTCTATATGTTCAATGTCGTACGACCCTAGAACAGAGTCGCCAGTGCTATTATATTTATTACTGATTAACGCACTCACTCAAGCCATAACTTTGTTTGTTTGTTGTTTGTTCATTTTCTGCTGCTACTGCTTACTCGGGCAAGCTATTTACTCTCTCTACTACGAGTTGAAATGCCCGGCTTACAACAACCTAAGGTTGAAGAAGTTTTACTCACATTTCTAAGGAGGCTGGCGGGCTTATTTCCTGATACGAAAACCTGGATCGGGACCACACACATCCGCTGGCTAAATCATTGATCGGACTCTCTCTCTCTTTCACTTGTCCTGTTGCCTGAGTTGAGAGTTGTCCGTCCATCTGGTTCCACTTTGAAAACCCTGTGCCCGTTTCTAGGACTAAACCAAAGTCTAAATGATCCCTCTCAGGCATGGTTTATGCAGGATATATGCATATGCCGGCGACTTCTGCCGGTGGGAAACTCAAAAAAACGAGAAGAGAGGCCACTAAGAGGGCAGCGAACACCCTTTCCCATCTGCACATGCATGCAATGTTTGTTGAATGTAGTTTTTTCCCCCACGGTATAATGGCACGGTATAATGGGGCCCGCCAGAAACTAAATTTTAGAGAAAGTACTTTGTTCTTGGTTGTTGTTATTGTTATTGTTTGTTTCCCGCGCGCATATTGAAAGGATAGCAGTTATGGACAGAAGTAGATTGGTCTTTGTGCTTAAACAAGCCAGGGAGGGGGAGAGGAGCTGCTCGTTTAGCCTGGTAAAAATAATTATTCCCCCTCCGACAGACACAGACACAGACAACCTGCAAATCTTCGATTTTCTTCTATGCTGTCAGCAACATCCAGAATTTACTGGACCACCACCGCCATCATAGCTTCGTTGAACATTGTGTGAGAGATTACTGCTTAACTGAACGTTGACACATTTTAATCCCGTCCCGTATTTGAAACTACGGAGTTTCATGCGCGTTAATGTCGATTCGGATCGCAGAAGTGGAAGAAGAGCTGTGGACAGGAAACTACAGCTGTGGTGTTTTTGGGGTTTGAGTTGAGTGTTGAGTTCCTGTATGTACTCCTGGGTAGGAAGTGGGCCGTTGTGGTATCTGCGTATGTTCGGTTCGGAGAGTTTACACATAGATGGATGGTAATCAACCACCTTCGCTGCATTGAATCGGCGAGTTCCTATAATATATACCATCAAGCAAAAATACCCGCCACCGATTCGATTGTGAGGGAAATATCTCTGAAACAGTCAGGCGTGTGTGTGTTCAAAGATCACAGACAGACCCTTAATACATTAATGACAGGATGGCGATCGGAATGGCTACGTCATTGGAGGGGGCGGTGAAGACCAGATATTATTCGGTTCACACACAGGACGGGAGGGCAATCTAAAAACAAAACAGTTATATTCGTTGGTACGTCATATTGTGTGACTTCGACGCATCAGTATTGTAGCATCGAACCTCAACCCACATCTCGCTCTTTTTTTTTTGTTCGGATAAACTCGTTACCTTATTTCAACCGAAACTGAAACCGAAACCGAAACCGAAGCTGTAAAAAAAACCAAAAAAGAAGGCTTATGCCGAACTGGCCGTAGCTCGGCTGATGACTGGCGGTCCTATCTCACTACAAGGAAGAAAAAACACCTGACTGTTAATAGCGCCGAACCAATCACCTCCTCTACATCACATTTCACTCCAAATGACACAAAAGTAATGTACTACGAAATCCACACACTATCCCGCGCGCGCACGCGCGCAGGAGGCCAATATGCCTGTGCGCGTACACGCTCAACCCGCAGAAACGGAAGGTAAATAAAAAATAATTTCGTTAATTTATTTCAATTATTTTTTAATTATTTTTAATTATTTTCAATAATAATAATTAATAATAATAATAATAATAATAATAAATAATAGGAAATAGCTATTGTATACAGTTGTGCTGCTGCTGCTTCTGCCTACTGTGACACAAAATCATACAAACTAGCGTCATCTACCTAATTACAAGCAGCATCATTACAGATAGTTCTATATACAAAATGAGGGATTGTGCTTAGTTTCTCACAGGTTGAAAGCTACACCCCTGATAATCGATCCCTCTTTCCAAAAAAAAGGAAAAAAAGAAGAAAGTCAAAACAAAACAGCATACATATTGGTCATCAGTATAGAACCTTCCTTTACCCTAACTCCTCCGGAATGCTCGCTTGTTTGCTTTCTTGAAAGAATATATATATATATAAAAAGGCCTGTCAAGATGAAAGGGGATGGGTGTACTGCTGCCGCCTCTGCCTCTGCTTCTACTTCCGAAGGTTTGTGGTACGGTTCATCTGGTTTCGTGATGCAAAATGCTGCACAAATATGCACAAATTCGTTTAACTTTCCCCATTTTTTCCATACTTCGGTTTTAACCGGGGATAACAAAAAACAAAGACAAAGACAGTAAACCAGATCACAAAACAATGCTCCATCAGGAGGCCCGTCACTTCTCTACCTCTAATGCAAGCCACAGTAATTCCGCCGATGCCGCCGACGCTGCCTTCAATACGCGCGTACCATCTTCATAAAACCTAGGTGTGGACCACAGGCACGACACAAAGCCCGCCACCGCCAGGACCCCCTCCCCAAAATTGGTGGTGCGTACTTCTCTGTTCTCTATCAATATCAGAATTTCTCTGTCCAAAAGATCGGATCTGTCTTTCAACATCTACACTACACACACACACTCTCTCTCTCTCTCCACCAACTAGAAATGGTATAATGAACACACACGCCCAGTGTGGAATGCGCATATATTAGGAACGGTCTGCTCTATTTGTTTGCCAACCGCAGTGAATGCCATTTTCCACAATCAAGGATTACAGATATGTTCTCTCCAAGAGTGTTGGTCGATGGGCAATTGGTTATCTCTTGTGAGAAGTAGGTTTGTTGATCAGGAAAGATATCCCAACAACTTGAAAGAATTGATGCCTCTGCTGTGTGGAAAGACCATACACACACACACTCCAACAGCAAAGCAAATCAGGAATTTCTCCGTTTTCTCTTGGTCCCGGAAACAGGAGGCGTCCCATCATTACTCTCGTCATCCTCATCCGTCTTCTTTTGCAAATGTCTAACAAACGTGTTGGAGCTCAGACTGAAGATTCTGTCATCGTCAGTGAACACAAGTTTCTTCTTTTGGTTTGAGCCAGCATATGTGCTGTTATTGATACCACTCTTGGACTCGAACCCACGCACAATGTTGCTGTTGTTCGATTCTGAAAGGTAGACTGTCTCCTTCTGGAAGATCTCCTCTTCTATCTGAGAAACATCTTTATCGAGCTGTTTCTTCTTCAAAATCGCCTGTTGGAGCTGCTGCTTAAGCTTTTCATACTCTTTGAGTTGTTCACTCATATCTGTTTGTTTGCTTGTTTACAGTATCAATGACACTTGAATCCTACCTACAACTCTCCTGGTTGGTTTTATGTCTTGTTTTCTTTAATCATCAACAAAATTCGCGAACTAAAAAAAAAAATAAGAACACAAACACTAATAAAATCACAACAATCAAAACAAAACAAAACAAAAACAACTTGAACGAAACGTAGCCCAAACTGGATCCCAATAGATGAGCGATATTATCACGCTGGTGATCGAGCATGGCTCTACAAATCTACGTGCAGGGTTTTCGTCAAACTCACTTCCTTCTGTTATCATCCCTTCCCTCTACTCTCAAGGCAGTGGCGGCAGTGACAGTGGCTTGATTATTGGTGACGAGATCTTGAACCATCCAGAGAATGAGGTATATACAATCATGAAAGATGGTGTTGTTTACAACTGGGATGTTCTGGAGAAGATCTGGCGGCTGATTTTTTCTCAGCTGAAGGTTGATCCAAGCGATTATCCATTGACGATAGTGGAACCAACCTGGAACAGCAAGAAGAACAGGCTAAAGTTGGCAGAAATGGCCTTCAAGACATTCCAGGTGCCTTTATTAAACATCATCAAGGCGCCACTTGCAACAAGCTATGGTCTCGGTAAGTCTACAAGCTTGGTTGTTGACCTGGGCTCCTCCACTGCTAGCGTTACCCCAGTCGTGGATGGACAAATCATTACCAAGGGTGCCATACACTCCAAATTTGCCGGTGATTTCATAAATCTGCACGTTATGAACTACTTGTCAACCAAGTTTCCCATCTCAACTGCTTTCATCAATGGCTCCGAATCCTACCAAAGAGTCAAAATCACTGAACTAATTAACGATTTTAAGGCTTCCATTCTAAGCATCAGCAACTTCCCTATTGTCAACGCAAATGCTGAATTCAACATTAACGATAAACCTTATGAGCTTCCAAATGGCCAAGTCATTGAAGTTGGTAAAGAGCAACTCCTATTAGCGGAGCCACTGTTCCACCCACTACAGTATCCTCTTCCAGGGGTTGAACTGGCTCAAGAGTTCACAATTGGTCTCATCGACCTGATCTTATCGAGTCTGAAGAAGTCTGAAGCCCAGAAAGATGTTTATGATAGATTGCTCTCCAATATTGTTATTACCGGTGGATGTTCCTCGATTCCCGGTTTGGAGCTTAGACTGATGAACGACCTAAGTAGATTCCTACCCAAGTTTGTCATTCAGTCTTTCACAAATCCTAACTCAATGGAAAGAGTCAACTCTAGCTGGATCGGTGCTGGTATCTTGGATAGCATGAACTCCTTTGAGTCGGGTGTTGTTAGCAAGGCAGATTTTGAGGAGAGAGGTGAGGAGGTCATCCTTGAAAAGTTTAAATAGAGACAAAGGTAGGTAGAAATGTACACTAGAAACATCGACGACAGCTACACTGCTTCCTAAAAGACCACCTTCAAGTATTACTCAAACTACAAACAGTATCAACCTAAAAAACCCTATATATATATATATATATATCATTAAAAATGGCCACGTACGTGTCTATTGTACGCAACAAGGATAACATTCAATTAAACCTACCAATGGCCTCCTTGTTCTTCACCCGAGGATTCCCAGTCACCAGCCATACCGAGCTTTTGTCTTTTGCTTTTGGCCAATTTCTCAGCAGCAGCTCCTCCTTCTAAAGTGTGCTTAATGCTCAAGACGCCTCTGGACAGCATTTTCTTACCCCAGTCACTGGCAGCAGGGTCGCCAGTTTCATCTCTGCATTGTTTCAAGAATGGGATCAGAGAGGTACCGCCAGTCCCCTTTTGTTCCTTCTTCTCTGCAGTCTTTGAAATACCAGATCTCAACGTATTGGAGGAACCAGACTGCTTGTACAGCTTGGCCTGAAGGATGATGTATCTTGTCACAATTTGAATGTGCTTGTCTCTGAAAGCCTTCAACATGGCCAAACAAGCATCATAAGCCAGTGTTAGGTCGTTATTGTTCTTGGAAGCGACGTACTCACGGGTATTCGAGACCTGGGCCAAATGCTCCAAAAATCTTCTGTGTGGGCCTGGCATGTACTTTCTCATTTCGTTCATAAAGTTGTTTTGGTTCGAATTAGACGATATCGAAGACCCATCATTGTATTTGGTTGGCTTCTTTCCAGTTGGGTAGTGTTCAACGTTAAGGAAGATATCCAACGCTTGAATCAAAGAAGACTGGGCGTTGGAGCCACCAGCATACGATCTGTACTCTTCCTCTTCACCGTACTTTAGTCCATGGGGGAGACCTGCATCTGCCATATTGGACCAGCCAGCAAGATAAGGTCTGATTCTGTAGTAAAAAGTGTGTGGATCGCACATCTCCTCCATTCTCATCAACACAGAGCCCAAGTTATCAATCGATTCCGCGAGTTCCTGTAATGACCTGGTAACTTTCACAATGTCGTCTTGGCGGATGCCCTTGAGGGTATCAAGGCCAGTAGTTAGGCAACTGGCACCCTTCTTCTCAAAAAAGACAGACACCAAGTAGAACCAACTCTCATCAATAGAACCAGTGTAAGTGTTTATCGTAGAGATATTGTCCAAGTTATAAACCCCATCGCCGCTGCCACCACCTTCTTCTTCATCATCTTCATCTTCCAATATAGTCTTGAAGTTCCAAAGCACCACGCTAGCATATGTGGCGACAGGTGGCACCTCTAGAATATGACTAATCTCCAATAGCGGTGTGGCAATGCACGACGGCAGGCGGTCCTCCGGCTGGTCAACTCCCCAAACATAAGCATGCGCGAGAAAGCACAAGATACTGTATGCTCTTCTCAATTCTCTCTTATCGTCGCCGAGTTGCCCAATATCCAAAACTGGCATCTTATCAACCTGTGCTCTCACCCTCTTGGTCAAAATCAAAGATGGAAGGTTCTTCGCTAGTCTCTCCCAGGGAGCATAGTATTTGCTGGTGAGTGTCTCCAGTGGATGCTCGTCTGGCAGGAAACCAGTCACAGGCGACAAATCGTAGTCCTCTAGTAATGGAAGCTTCATTATTGTGTGCGCCAGTGTAGACCAGAAAGAAAAAAGTGGGTGAGGTTAAGTTTTTTTTTTTCGCTTTCCCCTTTATCTTCTTGTTCTTTTTCTTCTGTTTTTTGTCTTGCCGGAATTTGCCGGAATTGCGTGATCAAAAAATTCGGGAGCCCGACAGAATTCGGAATTCCTAATTCCTAATTTCGGAGTTTTTATGCTTATGTCATCTTTCTGTCATGCTGTTGATTGTTTTTTTCCCTTCCTTTAAGAACAAGAAGAGGAACAACAACAACAACAAGAGTAAAGTAGTTCAAAGTTCAAAGTATAGAAGGCGATAAGGGATCATGGGCAAAATCATTCGTGCCTATGGTTGGGAAGAAACAGACATGCAGTCTTATGTGGCGATAAATCCACTGGGTGACGAGGTGTCTCTCTACAAGACACAGTTGGGCGACAAGGATGAAGACAACGTACACAAGTCACATACCAGAAAGGGCTTTTCGAACCTGTCATGCATAGACCATTGTCCTCATATTCCTGGCTTAGTGGCTGCTGGTCAAGACGATGGTCTTGTAAAAGTGTTTGACTTGAGCCAGTCTCATTCTGCAACTCTTGAGATCAGGTCCCAGATGATGGGGGGTGAATCTGGAGCGGCGAACAGTTTGAGCTTTAACAGTCAAGGTCTTCTGGCTGCAGGGTTCGCCAAACCAAAGAAGGCAGGTTCTCAGCAACACAATCTGTTAATTTACAACGTGAATCACTATTCCAAGAGCTCGAACCAGGAACTGCATCAGCCAACTTTTGCCTATATCAATAACAATGAGTCGGTCTACTCAAGTGTGTTCTACAACGAAACAAACCTGCTTGTCGGCAGTTCAAGGTTCATCAGAGATATTGATATCAGAGTCTCCTCTCCTGTCTTCCAAGTCACCTCGAAGACGATATACGGAATCACACAAGACCCTTACAATCAATTCAACTTTGCAGCATACAGTGAGGATGGCACACTTTCGATCTTTGACAGAAGAAAACTTACAAACGGTAACCCAGAACCTAGTCTATCGTTCTCAAAGCTTCTTGGTGACACCACCAGGAAGAACAACTTTTATTGCTTCAGATACAGCCCAACGCCAAGGGGGGAGTTTGATACATCCCACAACGGTGAGCTTATCAGAAGATGGCATATCGGCACGATTCCAACAACCAAGTACGATTCCCTCTTTGTTTCCCATGTGAATGATATCAAAACGAAGTATGACCGTGTCATTTCTTTTGACTATTCAGAGGAGACTGACGGCAGTTTGTACTTGATTTGTATGAGACAATCAGGTTCTATCTTCAAGATGCCCATTGTGGAGAGCGATCGAAGCCTCAAATTCAATTCATTCAATGATTTGATTGTTGCCGGGGGCAGAGGTGCGTGGGTAGAGACAGTCAATGAAGTTATTGAGAAGGTGAAGACTGTTGATCTGAAAAAATACCAGGATGATGATGATGATGATGATGATGATCTTGATTTTTTTCATAGGTTTGGTGATGGTGAAGAAGAAGAAGAAGAACAAGAAGAACAAGTACGTGAAAACAAAAATAATAACAGTGATGATGATGACGATGATGATCGTGATGATGAAGGGTGTGACAATGATGGTGGCTTTTATGAAACTGCTGAAGTTTTGGAGAACGATATCAGTGTCAAAATGAGGAAGAGAGCCTACATGGGCTACGGTTCTAGCTGTGTCAAGAATTTGGAAGTCATTGACAATATGAAGAGTATGAGCAAGAACATGTTCCTGAGAAGCACTTGGAAGTGGCTTGAAATCGCATATAACTCCTCGACAAGCGGGCTGATGACATCAAAAGACCTTGATTTATCGTTTGAAGGAGTTCTTGGTATCTGGAAAGGGGTTGATTCATTACAAAAACAGGACCGTTTCAGTTCCGACCTCAAGGAGGATGTCTTTAGACAGCAGATACAGGAGATCTTGTCAATTAGAAGGTCCAAGGCAATCTCTATTGTGAAGAGCAACAAAGTGGCCCAAAGAAAACTGTGTTTGATTCTTGCTGGCTTCTACTTCAACAGTGAAGAGCTTGAACAGATTTATCAGAAACTGATGAGCGTCAATCAACATACAAAAGCTGCTGGATGGGCCGTCTTCATCGGTGATGTTAAGAAGGCTGTCAAGATCTTGAGTTCTTCTAAGAACAGCAAGCTGAAGCTAATTGCCACCGCCATTTCTGGTTACTTGGTTCAGAAGCAGACGTCTGATGACAATATCTGGAAGGACCAATGCCGTCAAATGTCCCAGGAGTTGTCGGATCCTTACTTGAAGGCTATTTTTGCCTATATTGCAGATAACGATTGGTGGGCTGTCTTGGAGGAGTCCTCCCTGCCTCTAAGAGAGAGAATTGGTGTTGCTTTGAGATGCCTATCCGACAAGGACTTGACCACCTTCTTAACCAAGGTGAGTGAGAAGTACATTGCCAAGGGGGAGCTTGAAGGTTTGATCTTGACAGGAATTACACCAAGAGGAATTGATTTGCTCCAAAGCTACGTGGATAGAACGTCTGATGTGCAAACAGCAGCCCTGATAACCAGTTTCGGCTGTCCAAGATACTTTAAAGACGAGAGGGCTGACAGCTGGGTCCACTCATACAGAATGCTTTTGAACTCATGGAGCATGTTTAATATAAGGGCCCAGCTTGATGTTGATCGCGCCAAATTGTCCAAGACCACCAATGGTAAACCAAGCTTGAAACCTATTGGAGCTCAAATCATGATCCAATGTATCAGATGCAACAAGAATTACTCCACTCCGTCTGATTCTCCAATTTCCAAGTTCAAGAGAAGTATCGCTGGTAACAAGAAACCCTCATTCCTCTCCACTTGTCCGCATTGTGGCGCACCATTGCCCAAATGCTCAATCTGTCTGCTTCCTCTAGGGAAACCACTTCCAAAGGATATATCAACCGGCAACAATATCGATGACAGCAACATGAACATAAACATGAACATGAACAGCAACAGCAACAGCAACATCAACGGCACCGGCTCTGCAAAGCTTGAAGAGTTCAAGCAGTGGCCAAGTTTCTGTCTCAGTTGCAATCACGGGATGCATGCTGGCCATGCTGAAGAGTGGTTCCTACAGAGTCATCACTGTCCTGTTCCTGGATGCTACTGTCGCTGCAACAACAAATGAAATAAAGAGAGAAAGACCAAAGCACTGTACATAGAAGAATGAATAGACTCTACCAGAACAGAACACCACAACACACAGCTTTGTACTCATCTTCGCACCCCTCGCCGTCCGTCTCTATATCAAGAGCTTATGTTACCCATGACTAAGCGTATAGAAGGTAAAATTGTGTTCCAGATTAGGTAATTTTCGCGCATTTGTTTACCAAAAAGAACGAACGAAAAACAAAAAAAAAGTCAACGAAACAAACTGCTTTTCTCTCTATCTCGATCTGGGCGGCTATATAAAAACCAGGTTTCTCTGAGTTTGGAAAATCTGTCTACCGCTGGTATCTGAGTACCTTTGTTAAGTACTTTGATTCCTCTACTGTTTGCCTCTTTTTTTACTGGTTTTTGTGTTCTTTGTTTGAATCCAAATCACATCCCGCACTTTTGTGTCCTCTCCTCTGCCTTTCTGGACCAGCGTGGAGAGAACCGAACATTTGAACTGGTAGTAACAAAACTGACGCCAGTTTGCATCACACAATTCAATCAGGCTCCTGATATAAACTCATTGTTGGTGCTGTATCCACAGAGT
Organism: Barnettozyma hawaiiensis; assembly: GCA_003706665.2. Classification (NCBI taxonomy): domain Eukaryota; kingdom Fungi; phylum Ascomycota; class Saccharomycetes; order Phaffomycetales; family Phaffomycetaceae; genus Barnettozyma; species Barnettozyma hawaiiensis. The sequence continues at coordinate 92,919 of PPLY02000017.1, read as the reverse complement.
GATCTCTCGTTTCCTTTGTTTTGTTTTGTTTATTGAAAGAGTGGCCAAAGATGTCTGAACAAGTTGCTGAAGAGATTCAGAAGAAGATTCTGAGAGAGAGAAATATCATTGTTGGTGCTACTAATATGAAGAAGAAGACCAATAATTCTATGGTTATTCAGAAGTGCAATAGTAACATTCAAGAAGCTCAACAGAATATTGACTACTTGAACGAAAGACTCAACCAATTGAAATTCAAACAGCAACAACCACGGGATGGCTCAAGCCTATCCACTGATACTGCAGAGAGCATAAACAACACTAAAACTGGCAACCATGATAAAACCAACCCAGCAGAGACAAACTACTCCAAGTTGGACTTGGTGAAGTATGACTGTCCCTCTCTAGGCCAGAGAATACAGTACATGATCAATCAGTTGAACACTAAGCTGAAAGTTGAGCAAAAGTACTATGAGGCCAATGAGAAGCTATCCAAGATCTACCAAATGGATGGTGATAGAAGGATAAGCTCTGTCGCTGAGGATGGAAGAATCCAATCTAACCACAAGATCCAGTTGTTGAAGAAGGCGCTCAAGAGATACGAGGATATTAACATCAGTCTGGACCAAGTGACACCAACAGATGATTCAAATACAGAGAAATTCAGAAGAAAACCCTTGGCAGGCACTTTGACAATTGGCATCAGCTCTATCAGGGATGTTAGTCACATTGAATCCCCATTGTTCGCTAGAAAGACGGAATCATACATTTCTATCAAGATTGATGATGAGGAAAAGGCAAAGTCCAAGTTCAGTCGCAGCGATAAGTTCAACGAAGAATTCAGTCTACATATTGAAAGAGGTAACGAACTGGAAATTACAGTCTATGATAAGATCTCAGGATCGTTTATCCCAGTGGCAATCGCGTGGTTCTTAATCTCAGATATTGCAGAAGATATCAGAAAGAAAAAGGTTGGCCAATCGGGCGTTGGATGGGTGAGTGCTTCCAGAATTCAGAATAATGAAAACCCCACTGCTGCTTCGAACCAGGCCCACACTACAGATAACTTTACAATCAACCAAAGAGAAGAGCAAACAGCAATTAACTCGAAGGACCCAATCAGAACAAGCTCTTGGTTTATATTGGAACCTTCTGGTCAGATCCTGTTAACCTTGGGCTTCAGCAAGTCCAGCACTCCAAACAAGAAGACACTGTTGGGTGGTTTGCATCGTCATGGTGCTATCAGAAAGAGAGATGAAGAAGTATTTGAGCAGCATGGACATCAATTTGTCCAAAAACAATTCTACTCCATCATGCGTTGCGCCTTGTGTGGAGACTTTTTGCCGTACAATGGATACCAGTGTCAGGACTGTAAGTTTTTGTGTCACAAGAGATGTTATGAGAAGGTTATCACAAAGTGCATATCCAAGTCTTCCACTGATATTGACCCTGATGAGTTGAAGATCAACCACAAGATTCCTCACAGATTTGAGCATGTCTCAAACAAGGGTACGAATTGGTGCTGTCATTGTGGTTACTTGCTACCTTGGGGAAGAAAGAACGTGTTGAAGTGTGCAGAGTGTGACGCAATGTGCCATATCCATTGTTCTCACCTTGTACCTGACTTCTGTGGGATGTCTATGGAGATAGCCAATCAGATATTGATGGCAATCAAGGACACTGAACACACCCGGAAGACGAAGATTAAGCAGTACAACAAAAAGACCACAGGCTCCTCGTCATCAACTATAATCAACTCTTTGAACTCAAACAAGCAACTTCCTGACTCCCCATTAAAGGAATTCCCGTCTGGAACTAGTGGCGATACCTATTCAACATTGAACCCACACGGGAGAGATGAAGACATACTGCCTGTGCTTCCAACCCAGAATGTCCAACAACAACAAGTCCCTCTCCAACAACAACAAGGACTGCCGAACAGAAGACCCCCTTCATCTTCTTCACGGCCTTCACCTCCCCCAGCCTCCTCCTCCTCCCTGGACCCCAACCAACAACAAAGACACTATGAGGACTCCTCCTCATCCTCCTCATCCTCTCAACAACAGCTACCACGCGCATCAGAGGAGCAGCAACAACAGCGCTCGCTCCAAGAACAGCACTATGCGGAAGAAAGAAGACAATATCTACTTCAAGAAAAGATGCGTGCCCAAAGATTGGAACAGGAACAGATATTGGTGGAGGAGCAAGAAGCGTTGAGACAACAGCAACAGATTCACCAGGAGTCTGCACATGCACTACTACCAGATGATGAGGATCTCATGACACCACGGGATATCTCCTTTCATCAAGACTACGATGAAAAGCGGAACGACAAACCGCATGAAACCACAACTTTACAAGATTCTCTGGTGCAGCAGCAACAGCAGCAGCAACAGAAGAAGAGTGTTACAGGTAGTATTGCAGGTACACATCACTCACATAAGCGTCATCGCCCAAAGATTGGTCTTGATGATTTCAACTTTATTGCAGTATTGGGTAGAGGTAACTTTGGTAAGGTTATGTTGGGTAGATCACACCGCAACAAACAGCTATGTGCTGTGAAGATCTTGAAGAAGGATATGATTATTGAAAACAGTGAAATCCAGTCGATGCAAGCCGAGAAGGATGTCTTCTTGATTGCCAATAGGGAACAGCATCCATTCTTGACGAACTTGCACTGTTGTTTCCAAACCGCAAACAGAATCTACTTTGTTATGGAGTACGTTTCTGGTGGTGACTTGATGTGGCATGTCCAGCAAGGAAACTTCTCGCTGAGAAGAGCCAAGTTTTATGCTGCCGAGGTTTTGTTGGCGTTGAAGTATTTACATGAAAATGGTATTGTATACCGTGATTTGAAGTTGGATAACATCATGTTGAATACTGAAGGCCATATCAAATTGGCAGACTACGGGTTGTGTAAACCTGACATGTGGTATGGCAAGACCACCAACACATTCTGTGGTACTCCTGAATTCATGGCACCTGAAATTTTGAAGGAGCAGAACTACTCAAGAGCTGTTGATTGGTGGGCATTTGGTGTGCTCGTTTACCAAATGCTATTGGGTAAGTCACCATTTAGAGGAGATGATGAGGATGAAGTTTTCAATGCGATATTGACTGATGAGCCGCTATTCCCTATCCAGATGGCTAGTGAGGCAGTTGGATTGTTGGAGTTGTTGTTGGAAAAGAACCCTCAATCGAGACTGGGATCTGGACCAAGAGACGCTGAGGAGATTATGGAACATCCATACTTTGCCAACATCAACTTTGAAGATATCTTGAGTTTGAGAGTCCCACCACCGTATATCCCAGAGGTGAAGACAGAGGAGGATGTCTCGTATTTCGACAAGGACTTCACAACCGAGGTTCCGAGATTGACACCTGTTAATTCTGTTCTGGACTCATCTACCCAGGCACAATTCAGAGGGTTCAGTTATGTTAATGATCTGTCAGGCTTGTGATGATGATAATGATGAGAAGAAGAAGGACTATGAATGTGCTGCCGCTGCTGCTAAGTGAGAATGTTATATCCTGTGCTGCTATGTTATGTTATATGTTTTTTTAATGATCCTGTCATGTAAGGGCTTTTTTCTAAAGTCAGTCCTCTCGTGGTTGGTTGAAGATCCTGTCTGTCCAATTTGTAAGTGTGGATACACAGTGAAAACAAGGATCATTACTCAAGATTTTGCCCTCTCTCTCTCTCTCTTCCAATGATCTGTGAACAAGATTTTCCGACAGACATTTCTGCAAACTTCAGAGACAAAAGATTACATTCCCACTCACAGACACACATTCACAGACATAGACACACACATTCGCACACAAAGAGAGACCTTCAACAAACCTGGACAAGACTTCAAAAACAAAAAAACCCTCCTCGGTCAGATACAGTTTCCATCTCACAAAAAGCACACGCGCACCGCAAACACTCCTCAAACATTCTTAGGAAGACATCCCCGTGCATGAAGTGTGGAACACTGGTCTCAGATCTTACATATATGGTGGGTGAGGAAAAAAAACGACACACACATAATATAACCCCCTCTCATAGCACCGTGTGTGTATGTGTATGTGTGTGGTATGGTTTGGTCGCATATCATCGTATATATTCACATGAGGAACCTCGCCCCAAACAAACAACAAGAAATATCTCCCACATAAACTTCTGAACTTTTTCCTATGCAAAACAGGAGGTAAATGGCATCAACAACGCTTTTTCTCTCCTGAAAAGATAGAGGTGCATAAGGAATGTACGTGCCTCATATGATCCTGTTTCTTGGTATCCATATTCCAACGTATAGTAATGTTTGAGGTCCTGTCTGCGACATCCTCTGTGTAAAAAAGAAAAATAATAAAAAAAAGTACCAAGAATGAAACAAAACGGTCTAGTCTGGTCTGGAGATGCTTCCTTTTGTCTCGGTTCTTTGGTTTCCGGACTTGTTTATACGGCTGGTGAATTGTTGTACAGACTGGTCGTACGATGTGATAATCTTTCGGTTGATGCTCGGTGAAAACCCTGTGAAACCTTTGTGACGCGTTCCTGAATGCACAGGTACTCTGTTGCATGGTAAGGCGGTTCCCCATTTGACCACTCCTCCAGTACACAGCGCAGCACAACACAACACAACTCAGGTAGTTCATAAGCCCATTCCCCGTACCTCTAAAAAGAAATAACAGATCGTAGACGAAATTTACCTATCAAAAAAGCCATTAGACCACTGACAGAATAGAAACAAAGAGAACAAACTTGTACTAAACGCTGTTGGCTGTTGCTTCTGTTGTTGCTTCTGCTTCTGCGTGCGTTCCCCCTGAACGAAGTACAGACACTTGCAGACATGGGCACGCAGGTTTAGTCTAATGCAAGCAAAGTACTCTCTCTCTCTCTCTCCATATGCACATGAAAGTACTTCCAAATCTGATTTCCAATCAGACAAATGGCTGGTGTCTGCATTCATTTTCTGCCGCCCTCTGCCGTCCTCTGCCGTCCTCCCTTTTCTCACTGTCTCTGTCTCTCTTTCTCGCTGTCTTCAATCTCAAGTTCCATTCTCACAATAGATAGGCCAGCTCTTCCTTTAAGGGCAAAGTTCAAAAGCAGCGTTTTTTATATCTGTAAATGTTTTTGCCGCCATCAAAGAGAGAAGTTTTGGTTTGGTTTTGTGCTTTTGTTGTTTCTGTTGTTTTTTGTTTTGACGTGTCACAAAAACACAAAAACGTATTGGTGTCTGGATGTATAATATACGAGGTATGCTTAGTAAGATTTAATTTATTCACACTAACTTAGCCAGTAGTGGGGCCACCTACTGACAACTAGTTAGATATTAACTATTAAACTATATAATTAGTAATAAATTAGATCAGTTATATATAATTAGTATTGTATTAAATTGCGTTAGATAAATTATGTTATATAATAAACTGTGGGCGAAGACCGTCGGATATTCCGACTGAAGTGATAGTATTGGTGGGGGTTTAGATAAAAGTGTAGAGGCAGTCCGGTTCACCTCGGTAGTTCCACAAGAGTGTATGTTTTTTCTTGTTGCGAATGAATGATTGCCCCCAGCTGTGTAGGTGTATCTATTTGTTCCAGAGAATCAAATAAATAGTGGTGGAATCAAGTTTTGTGTAGTTCCAATTTGATCACCTCGGCCTTCATATCAATGATATTACTCAACGCAGTCTTTCGCCTCTCGTCAAGATATTCCAAAGTTCCTTTGCTATCTTCGACTATCCTGCGTCTTTTAGTTGCAACAGCCTCGATCTCAAGAGTTCTCTTCTTCACTTCGCTTTCCAGGTCTTCAACTGACCCTTGAATCTCGTCATTAAGATGCTCCCATAGTTGCGAATTCACTGATTGCGCAATGGGGAGCGATGCTTGCTTCAAAAGTGTGTAGATGGTTGAAATCGCGAGCGAAGATTGTGTGGCGAGCGAGTATTTAGAAAGGTCAATGCCACCATTGCCATTGCCACCAAACGAGAATTCATCCGCTCCACCACTTGACAACTGTGGAACCTGTGAATGCTCAAATCTCGGGACTTCTGGAACCAAATGATGGAGTATCGATGTATCCTGCTGTTCAAGTTCTTTACGGATGAGCTCTTCCACTGATTCTGACATGGTTTTCTTGTTTTCTTGTCTGTTTGTTTGTTTTGTTTGTTTGTTTGTTTGTTTGTTTGTTAATTTTTTTTATTTTTTCTATATGTCATAATAGACGGCCGCAAAAAAAAGTATATAAACTACACTTTAAAATATAAATAAAACCATTGTTACCAATGGCACCAATGTAAGAACAACACAAACACAAACACAAAGAGAGTGAGTGATATTTACTAACACTGATAAGCATCACATACCTGAAAATCCGTCAGAACGCAGCTATCAAGCTTCGAATAATGATCAACCTCGAAAATGCGCCGCCGCCGCCCCTCACCACTACAGAATCATCACTGACATTACAGAACAACACGAGGCTCATCAAACTCACACGAACAAGGAAAGTCGTGCTATCTAATTCACAGATTGCTGATCTGCTGATCGTGTTCAAGTCCGAACTGTGCAGACTGCTCTTTGAGGACTCGCTCGATGTCTTGAAGAGTAGGAGCGGGAGCCGAGGCGGCGAGAAGAAAAAAAAGAGGACGAAGAGGGATGGAGGATTGAGTTTTGTGCTCGAGTCATCAGGGTGGAGAGTACGGGTTCTGTTTAGCGTGGGCTGGATTGAAGGATTGAGGAGCGGGATGGGAAATTTTACTGATTTGATTGTGCGTGTGCCCAAGGATCCTGAGCCTGATGAACAAGTGCTGTTAGAGGAACCGGAGCAGGAGCAGGAGCAAAAGATACCGGAGGAAGAAGGCGATGTTGCTTTTAATGGCCAAGAGGAGAAGTTTACACAGAAATTTGATTATAAGAGACATCGAGTCTTTGAGGATTCTCTCCAGATTGAAGTGTTACAAGCAAGAAGGCTAAAATAACTTAACATGGATAGAAAATCAACACACACTTCATAAGCAGCATATATTAAAAACTTTTGATTTGAATTGATACATAAAAAACACAGATAGGCAAAAAAAACAACAAGAAGACAGGGGAAGAGAGAGAGAGAGAACTTCAATCAATGAAATCTCCTCCTTCATAGTACAGGATCACTATAAAAAAAAAGAAGAAGAAGAAGAAGAAGAAGAAAGACAATAATAATAATAATAACAACAACAAGAACAACTTCTAAAACAAAAAAAGACATGATAAAAAGACATGATAAAAAACATGGAGTTTACAACTAATTAAAAAAAAAAGACGTTGTTGTTGTTTAAGCAGCAACCCTTTCTTCGGTCCATTCTTGTTCAGCCAATTCCTCCTCCTCGGCCAAGTCTTCCTCCTCGTACTCCTCATCCTCAGTTCTTCTGATACTCAAGGTTGGCTTGACTTGAGCTTGGTCCAAGGTCCAAGAGGCTAGAGCGTTCTCAGCATCAATAATGATTTGCTTAGATGCTTCGTAACCATCGTAGGCTGGTCTGGTCTCACCTGGAGTGACTGGAGAGTCATCTAGCAATTCCAATAGAGCCTTACCGTAACCTGCAATCAAGGCCAACTTTTCAGAGTGCTCTCTCAACGAGTCAAATTGGTAGTTGAACGCGGTCTTCAACTTCTCTCTGGTGATGTTAGACAACTGGGCCTCAGCCACAAGGGACTCAGCCTCGGCTCTAACAAGCTCTTGCTCCAAAACAACAATCTTTGGGGACTGTGGGTCCTTGTACTTCAAGTAGGCAATCTTGTCAGTGATACGGGCCTTACGGTCTCTTGAAGGTTGAACAGAACCCTCAATGTCACGGATGGACTTGATGGTTAGTCTGTATTGGTCGTATCTGTCAATGAATTGGTCTTCAAGCTCACCAGTCTCGTAGATCAAGACACCGAGCTTGTCGGTAATGTCAGAAACGTCATCGTCATTCTCCTCACCCCATAGGGAAAGCTGCTTGGCAACCTCACGACGCTCATTGGCAGTAACCTCAATGCCTCTCATGACATTCTTTTCAATTTTGACAAGAGCAGAAAGCTTTCTGGACAACTCTGGACCAAATTGACCAGCAGTCGAACGACGAAGGGACGAGACAATACCACCCTTACCAAAAAAACGACCAGTCTTGGTGGATGAAGTTGGTGGAGCTGGCGACTGCAACTCAGAAGCAGTTGGAGCACGGGAGTTTCTTAGGGAGTAGGTTCTGTGCATATTGGGACTTAGCTTTTACAATGAGGTGGGGGAAGATGCTAACAAAAGAAGAGCAAGTTTGAGGGGGAGAAAAAAAAACAACGAAAAAAATACCACCAACACCAAAAGGTTGGAGAGAGGCAGCAATCTGTTTTGGTTTTTCTATTTTGAAACGTGGAATTTTCCCAATTAGGAAGTTTGATGACATAAGCAGAACACCATCGCTCTTTTGATAAGGCAGGGAGTGGCTGCCAGTGGCGGCGGCTAAAAAAAATGGCGTGAGCGGCTAAACAGGCAGGTTGACAGACCCGAGGGAACTGGGCTCAATAAAGGAGAAATGTCTCGACAACTTGAATCAGCGCTTTAAGTTAAGTACACGGTGAAGCCATTGAGCTGTTTCCACCGATCAAAACGCGAGTAAAAGAATTTCTTTGTTTCTGTTTTTGTTTTTTCGTTGTTGTTTCAGAATAAACCTGATTTTGTGTCTTGTCTCTAAAATCTGCCCACAAAAGGAAAAAAAATGAAAAAAAGCTTTTTTTTGTTTTTTTGCTTGATCTGCTGCGTTTTTGAGGGACTCGGCCGGGTAATAGTTATCAGTCGGGCCGGAGGAATTTTCGGCTTTAGATCTGGATCAAAAGTTACCCGGAGCTCTTACAGATACTCGGAGTTCGGGTTTAAATCAGGATAAAATTTTTTCTCCTTTTTCTTTTCTCTCTTCCTCTTCTTTTTCTCTACTCAGACAGATAGCACAACAGGATGAGTTTTTGTATTCAATTTATAATTAAACATCAGGTGGTACAGTGTATATGAGTCTTGTTTGCTGTTACTATTACTGTTACTAGTGTTACTATTATTGTTAGCAATATCCACCACAAACAGTGGTTTGTGGTGCAGCAGCAGCAGCAGCAGCAGCAGTTTTTTATTTCCCTGTGATGATTTCTATTTGCACATTTCTTGATTTTCATAATGAAGAGCTATATTATAGAACCGCTACTCTGAGGGAATAATGATTGATCTTGATACGGATATTCATAATGATATTGATGTTGATACATTGATAAGGATAATCTGTTTCTGTTGCTGTTGCTGCTGTTGTTGGCTCAACTGGTCCTTTTGCTAACCTCTTGAAAAGCAGAGCACAGTTTATATATCTAATTATCTATCTACATCTCGCTATCTACATCTCGCTATGCGTTGGTTGGTTGATGGGTACTGTCGTCGTATTCTTGTTGTCCTAATATTGATTACCTAATCTATGACATAATATAAAACCTCGTCTCCTCCGCGCCGCCGACTGACGACTGAACACAAAAATCAAAACAACACAAAACCAACAAGAACAAAAACTTCCAACAACTCCACATAAATATAAACAAAACACACAAAAAAAAAACAAAACAAACCTCAGTTGAAAATGATGAAAGGATTCAAGCAAAGGGTGAGTGAGATGACGAGGACGCGTGTTGTTTTTTTTCGTTTTTGTTTTTGATCATTGCTAACATTCTATTTTTAATTAGCTTTCAAGGAAGACCTCACTTGGTTCCAAGAAGAAGGAGAAGGATGAGCAGCAGCAGCAGCAGCAACTGCAAAAAGCCGGCGCTCCAGCTCATCCCAAGAAGTCGAAAGCAGTGTCACCATCGAACTCGAACTCATCATCTCCTCGTAACAGCCTCTCATCATCCAATGCCTCCTCTCCAGCGAGAACTGGGTTATCTTCTTCCACCACCACTACCGCCACCACTACTACTACCGTGAGTACGGCGGGACCACCACCATCACAACAGCAACAACAACAGCAACAGCAACAACAACAACAACAACAACAACAACAACAACAACAGCCTCTAAATAATGGCGCTCCAACCACACCGAAACAACAAACACCAGAGATTATGATCACCTCCACACCAGATGTAGGCGCTTCTTCTTCCACACCACCACCAACTGTTTCTGATGTGGCTATTCCACGCTCGTCCCACTCGTTCGAGAGACTTCCATTGGTGTCGCCAGACATAGATCTCATAAAGACCCCACAGCGCCACTCATCTTCTCGCTTCGAGCCATCGTCCTACACTGAGATTCATAAACTTCCGAGCTTTGACGAGGTGCCGCTCGAGAAGCGTCTTGATTTGTTCCTAATGAAGATTGAACAGTGTAATATCCTGTTTGACTTTACTGACCCATCCTTTGACATCCGCGGGAAGGAGATCAAACGTGTCACCTTGCAGGAATTGATCGAGTTCATTTCAACAAATAGATTCCAGTGGACCCACGAAATGTACTTGCGCTCAACTGAAATGTTCAAGCGCAACCTGTTCCGTCCTATTCCACCACCAGTGAATCCAATTGGTGATATTTATGACCCAGATGAAGATGAGCCAATCAACGAGATTGCATGGCCACATATTCAGCTTGTCTATGAGTTCTTTTTGAGATTGTTGGAGAGTCCTGATTTCAACTACGCTATTGCAAAGCAGTACATCGAACAGGAGTTTGTCCTGAATCTCTTGGAGTTGTTTGACAGTGAGGACCCAAGAGAAAGAGACTGTCTAAAGACAACCTTGCACAGAATATATGGGAAGTTCCTCTCCCTCCGTTCATTCATTAGACGTTCAATTAACAACGTTTTCTTGCAGTTTGTTTACGAGACTGAGAGATTTAACGGTATCGCTGAGCTGTTGGAGATCCTTGGCTCCATTATTAATGGGTTTGCCTTACCTTTGAAAGAGGAACACAAGATATTCATGGTGCGCGTGCTGCTGCCACTCCACAAGGTGAAGTCATTATCTTTATACCATCCACAGCTTGCGTACTGCGTGGTTCAGTTTTTGGAGAAGGATCCTCTCCTGACAGAAGAAGTTGTCATGGGGCTCTTGCGCTTCTGGCCTAAAATCAACTCCACCAAGGAGATTATGTTTTTGAATGAGATTGAAGATATCTTTGAGGTGATTGAGCCGCTGGAATTCTTGAAAATCGAGGTGCCGCTATTCGTCCAGTTGAGCAAGTGCATCTCATCACCGCATTTCCAAGTTTCAGAAAAAGTGCTTTGCTACTGGAATAACGATTACTTCCTCAACCTGATTACCGAGAACTCTGAGGTGATACTACCAATAATCTTTTCTTCCCTTTACGAAATCTCAATATTGTCTAGGGAGGAGGAGGTTGGTGACCCAGAACTCGAGAATGAGTTCAAGTCCATTTCATTAACCAGCACACCTTCATTCAACTGGAACCGCACCATACATTCCTTGGGGTACCATGCGCTCAAAATTTTCATGGATTCGAACCCAATCCTTTATGACCATTGCGTGGTTTTGTATCAGCAGTCAGTAAGGGAGAATGAAAAGCTTGTGCAAGATAAGAAGGCCAAATGGAGGGAACTGGAGATATTCGTTGAACAAAAGAGGCAGCAGCAGCAGCAGCAGAACGAGGAACAGGACCAGGAACAGGACCAAAAGACCCAGGAGCTGGATGATGAAGTTATTTAAATGATACCGTCCTCCCCTCCACTCCCACCAAAAAGTGACATTGTACAGAGATTAATTTTCTTTGGGAGTGAGTGATTGTGGTGGTCAACAGACCGGCCGGGCTGTTCCAAGAACGAGTAAAGGTGTATAGACTATCAGCATCAAAAGTCTGAAAATAAAGAGAGAGAGAGAGAATAAAAATAAAGATAAAAGGGCAGCCAAGCCGTCGTCTTTAGATTCTAATGTGTATACACACCTTGTTACTGGGCCTTATACTCTCTCAAGATGACAGGCACAGATGACGGAGGTAACGCACCAACCTCAGTGATAATCTTTTGAATGTACTCTGTTGGGGTGAGATCGTACATGATATTCAGCACATTCAGATACTCACTCCCATCGAGGTCTAAACCTTCCTTTTCCTTCTTTTCCTCCTCTTCCTTAGCACCCTTTTTCTGCTGCTGCTGCTGCTGCTGGCCTTTCTTCTTCAACTGTTGTCCAGAGTTTGCAGATTCTAGGGATTCAAGGTACACTTTCAACGCATTGTTTGTCTTCAGGTCCCATATTGGTCTTTTATCATCATTGGTCAGACTGGCGGTGTCACCAAGCTCGTTCAGTGTCATAGAGTCCAGTTGGACACGGTCGCTGAACTTGACACTCTCACAACAAACGAGGACAGGAATCCCTCTACCTGAGGCACCAGCCGCAACCATGGCAGTACCGACACGTGAGTACAAAACGCCATTCGACAACATAGCGTGAGCTCCGAGGAATGCAAAGTTCACTTCGTTTTCACTGAGCACAGAGGCAAGTGAGTTGATCAGAGCATATTTCACCTTGATTCCAGCTGAGGTTAACGCCTTGGTCATGGCACGGCCCTCCAAGAGTGGCCGGGAATCCATGACGATAACAGTGAACTTCTTTCCTTTGGCATGGGCGTCAAGAAAAAGTTGCTGGAGGACGTTGGAGTGTGCGAATGTGAGAATGGTGGAGTTGTTGGTGATGTGTTGTTGGGCAGTTTGGATGATAACCTTGTCAGCAAGGTCGATTCTCTCTCTGATGAAGGAGTTGATGGCCTCAATCAGTTCCGTCTTGGATTGGTGTTCCTCTTGGTCAATTGGAATGACTGAGATCTCTTGCTTTAACCATCTGATTGCACTCCCCATGGTGACACTTAGAGGTCTCGCAGTCTTGAGGTGATCAATCTGGAGAGAGAGGTAGTTAGTCAGGTTTCTTGTCAGCGTTGTGTTTTCTGGGGTCTTGTAGTCTCTGATAACAGTCTGGAATGCTTGAAGCATGGCTTTGCAGCGTGGAATAGAGCCCACAATGGAGTACGATGCGTACTGGAGTGTCAACGTCTGGATAGCTGGATGAATTGATTTCGCTAGTGAGATTGACGACAGAGCGGCTTCCTGGCGCTGTGATTTGGTTTCGAGATGTGAAAAGAGGGCAACCTTTTTTGTCTTTGGCTTTGCAGGTTTAGCAGCTGTCCCGTCTGCCACACCACCTGCACCAGCACCACCACTGGTCTTTTTCTTTGCCTGGTGGCTATTGGCGCTGGCACTGGCATTGACAGGGATGCCGGCGGCTGCCTTTTGAGCAGCTCGTTTTTCGGCCTTCTCCTTTTTCTTGAGCTCCTTCAGATCCTTATTCGAAAGCGCTGGCTGTTCCATCTGAGCTTCTGGCTTTTTATGAGAGCTGGTGGCCAGTTTGTTTGTTGACAAGGCGGTTCATCAAGGACGGGAAAAAATTTACCCTAAACAGATAATACAAAATTGCGTGGTGCACGGGTGTTTATATATCATCACTAACACCAACACCAACACCAGTACGGTAAAAAGCTGTATGCTACATTCTTGTGATATATATGTACATGTTTATTTTACTTTTTATGGTTGTTTGCTGGCTTATCCTATTTTTTCTCCTCTTCGGTTTCTTCAGCAGAAATTTCTTCAGCAGAAGCCTCTTCAGCCCTGCCAAACAGTGACTTGGCCTTCAATTGAGCGAATGCATTCTCCAAGTCCAGCTTGCGCTCAACTTCCTCGTACTGCTGCACAAACTGAACAGCCTTCTGGGCATTCTCCACTTCTTTGACACGGGCCAATGCGGTTTCACCAGCCTCAGTTGAGACAGTGCTAGTCTTGCTTAGAGTTTCCTCGATAGGTTTCAATGTCAGGTAGAGGGCCCTGTTCTTATTCAACGAGTGGATGGATGCGCCTGGGCCCTTGGAGGTGTCGATGACTGGTAGTTCAAGAGGCTTGTCATTTCTGATCCTCTTGACCAAACCGTGCAATGAGGCTTCTGGTTCAAACTTCAAGTGGATTGCAAGTCTTAAGAGGTTGGTGACTGGAGTTCTATCATGGATCTCCTTCAATGCAACCTTGCTCTTCTCCAATGAGTTCAAGAACCCCTTCTTTGGATTAATGTACAGGAACATGAGAATCGTGTTCAAAACTTCATAGTTGAGAATTGGCTGGAAGTTTGCCGTGCTGTAAACAAGTTTCAGAGCAGGTGATAAGCATCTGCGCTCGGCACTCTTTTCAAGGAACTGTGATAGATGCAGAGGTTTGGTGTACTTGATCTTCTTGTACGCGAGATCCTTCATCTCCGTTGCCACAGCCTTCCATTCCTCGTCGGAGTCGATCCCACCAATGACTTGCGTGAGTTGACTGGATGAGGGTACGGTGACTGAAGGAAGAGGAATGATTTTGGCTTTCGCCTCCTGGTCCCACAGGTCCCTGGAGATCAGCTCAGAGGCATTCTTGGCACGGTAGATGAGAGGTTTGAGCTTCTTTGGCGTACGGAAGTACTTGAGATATGCATTCAGCTGAGCACGGGCAGGAGCAACACTCATATTGGATCTATACGCTTTGTGTATGCGCTTTGTGTTTGTGTTTCTGTTTGTATGGGTCGTGGTTGTAAGTTTCCAATATCGATTTTTCTCCAAAATGGTTGAAAAATTTGTGGTATGAATATTACGCTGAGGTAAAGGGTAAGTAAATTATGGAACTGGAAACCTCTGCCACTGCCACTGGCATATGGCTCCCGCTCTGCCTCCGGCTTCCCCCAAAACAAAGGTGCCTGGCTATATGCAGCATCTCTTATTAGAGCCCATCGACATTATGGACAAACAGAATTGATAGAGACCAATGCATCTTTCAAATGAATCTTTATGTCCCAAATAGTAAATTACCCCTTTTGGGCATATATACACATATATACATACATATTCACATATACATATCACATGTATACATATATATTATGTAAAACCCAATGGGGCTTCCCTTAGTTACAACAACAGGCCCCCTTTTATAAAGATAACCTGCTGCCTGTTGTGCAATGAGATGAAATGAGGTTAAGCGAAGACTGAAGACTGAAGACTGAACACATAACTCGAAAAGAAAAAGATTTAGTACGATTATATATTATATATATATATATATATTGTGTTATATATTTGTAAACATGTGCTCCCCCCGCCTCTGTGTCTTTGTCTCTCTGCCTTTGTCTCTTGGCTTTGGCCATCATGTGTCACAACCAAAATTGGTTTTAAAATTAATCGGGTGGCGGAGGACAACGTGTGTTACCCGGCATCATCACTTTTTCTTTTATTTTGCCGTTAGAAAAAAACAATAACAAAGAAAAGCTTCTGTGTTCTTTTTTTCTTTACCACAAAGACCAAACACAAAGAAAACATCAACGACAACAACAACAATCTTGAACGGGCGCCCCTCCACAATATTTTTTTTGTTTGCAGAGAATGTCCGGCCACGAGCATCGTAAGGCCAGCAGGGCGCTATTTCATACACATAACCAGGGGGTGATGGGCGGCGGCAGCGGTGGCGGCAGCGGCAGTGGCCGTACTCCTGCTAAACACCCGCGGCCGCGCTCAATGGTGACAGCAGTAACAGCAGAAGCAGTTGAGAAGGAGGGTGAGCTCCCGTACAGTCTGGATAGCGCCGCTCCTGCACCTGTCTCGGTTGAACTCCAACCCTTCCATAACAAAGTGGGAGGACACACGCCTCTGTTTCGGTTCTCTAACCGCGCTGTCTGCAAGGCACTGGTGAACAATGAGAACGAATTCTATGAAACGATTGAGAAGAACCACCCTTCTTTGCTACAGTTCATGCCCAGGTATATCGGTGTGCTTAATGTAAGAGACTTGCAGAAGTCAAAGGAGGAGGATGCCAGGGAAGTTGTCTTGGATGACAATATGCATATCATCCCGGAGAGCCTGCTCCAAGAGCTCTCCCCTGTCAGTTCCATCAATAACACACCTGTCAGCTCCCTGCAGAGAATCAGCATGTTTGAAACAGATAGTGCGGTTGGAACTACCCGGGTGAATAGAAAACTGCAGGAGCTGGTGCTCAAGGAGGTGTTTGGCCGCAAAAAGAGAATGAGCACAGGTGATTTAGAACGCCCGTTTATATCACTCGTTGACCTTAATACGGAAGAGGAGGAAGAGGCCATCGAGGATGGTGATGCTAAGACGCCATTCCAACTACAGAGATCTCACTCTGACTCGCTGTTTGTGATGGACATGGAGTTACCATCATCGTCATCATCATCAGAGATTGGGGAAAAATCCATCTCTGTAGTTGCATCACCACTAATTTCACAACAGTCACCAAGAAACCTACCGTCATTGGCATCATCCATTCGTGGAATCTGTGAGCCCAGCGAGCATCATCGTGAACGCCAATCTTCAATAACAGTATTATCAGAAGGTAAGCTTGAACAGTTTATTCTTTTGGAGGATCTCACACTGGGTTTATCAACCCCCTGTGTTTTAGACCTGAAGATGGGAACGCGGCAGTACGGTACTATGGCCGGTTCTCAAAAGAGAGAATCACAGCGAAAGAAATGCAGAGGGACGACATCGAGAGGACTAGGTGTCAGAGTTTGTGGCATGAAAAGCTGGAACCATGAGGAGGAGGGAAAAGGTGCATATATTTCAAAGGACAAGTACTTTGGTCGTAATCTTTCTGCCGGTTTTCAATTCGCAGCCACATTGTTGAGATGGCTTTATGACGGTGAGACGAAGTGGAGTGTTGTACGGAAAATTGCAAGCTTGGTTGAAAGGGTTCGGGAGTTGAGAAGCACGGTGAATCGGCTGAAAGGAGGAAGATTTTATGGAAGTAGTTTGTTGTTGGTGTATGGGACCGTGATTGAGGATTCAAATTCAATCACTCCAACAGATCAGAGCCCATCATTGTCCAATGGGGGGTTTCTCACCACCACCACCACCGATAGTGACTGTACCAGAAAAGATGGTGGTGGTAATGATGATCTCGGTGGCATTTCAACCAGTTTGAATTCTGATTCCACAATTTCCAACACCACAACCGTTGCCAATAACACAACAGCGTATAAACAAAAGCACACATCTATAAGTGAAGATGAGCTGGTGCAGAAGTTTGTTCCTTCCCCTGCTCCTGTCGAGCGGAAAGTGAAGATTGAGAAGATTGCCGGAGATGAGAACAAGCCAGGGAAATTCCAGAGTGGAGACTTGGTTGAAGTTTCTGGACAGGGGACAACCCGTTTCCATTCAGTTACTGGGAATGACATTGATGTTAGTGTCAGTATCAGGGGATCTTCATCATCGACTACCGAGTCTAGACTCCACCATCACCACCGTAATCATCATAATCATGAATGTGATCTATCTAGTCAGGTCAATGTCCACATTATTGATTTTGCACAATGTGTCACTCCATTGACACATCCAACAGAGGCAACAGCAGGTGAAATAGCTGGCGCAAAGTTTGAGAATTTCCACTTTGGCAGTGCACCAAAAAGCCCTGAATTGCTGGCGCAGCAGCAACAACCACAAACCCCACAAACACCAACCCAGGTCAAGAACAGCGGGAGATTCCCACCGCAGCATCCACACTCATCAGATATGGGCTACATCCGAGGGTTAAACACATTGACATTCTATCTCCTACTGATTGTTCAAGACTTGACCGATTTCCCAGATCTCGCAGGGCTGTCTAAGGAAGATTTGGAACAGTTGGTCCTTCGGGATGATGATGATGACGCCGTCCATTCAATAACTCAAAGCTTGCGAACATGGTTAGGGAAACACCAGCATGAGTTCCAAAGTAACATTGATTGGATGAATTGGAATGCGGAGACAGAGACGGTTGATTTTGCAGGCATGTACCAGCCAGGGTTGGACCTCGTGCCATCGTTTGATGATGATGGGTATATCTCTGATTGAACCCACAGACAGTTTATATATATATATATATATATAGTGATCTACAATAGAAACCAAGAATAATCATTTGAAAATCTCCTATTAAATACAACACAATGACGACATGACACACATCTATTTGTCCAAGACATCAGCATCGTATTTTTGCTTGAACCAAGCGATAGTGTCTTCCTTGGAGGTCTTGTGAGCGTTACCAACAACGGCCTTGCAGTGCTTTCTTCTGGCAATTCTGTTACCTGGTCTGCCCATGACAATGTAGAAGTCCATACCGTAGATTCCAATGGATGGGTCGTACTTGATACCCAAGTCAATGTGCTCATCGATACCGAAACCAAAGTTACCAGTGATGGAGAAGTTCTTGTCTCTCAACTGGTACTCCTTAACCTTCAAACCACGCTCCAAAATCTCCTCAGCCTTTGGACCTCTGACGGTGACATGGACGGCGATCTTTTCGTTTCTTCTGATACCAAAGGTTCTGACAGTGTATCTGGCCTTGGACTGGACTGGAGTCTGACCAGACAATTGTTCCAAAACCTTGGAAGCTCTAGTCAAACGATCACCAGACTCACCGACAGAGATGTTCAAGACTAGCTTCTCGATAAGCAATTCACGCATTGGGTTTTGGGCCTTTGAAGACTGTGAGGGAAAATGTTAGTAAACCTGTTCCTGACTGTGTAGAGATATGCATGACAATGACCCTGGAGAGTAGTTGTAGTGATAGTAGTAGTAGTAGTAGTAGTGGTAATTGTAGGATTGAGATTGGTTCACTCAAGGGATATCTCCTGGAACGATATGTTAGAGATAGTGATGTATTTGCTTGTGATCCTGATGATGGCTGGAGCTGCCGGAATATTGTGGGTGTGTACTTTGTTTTGTTTCATCCAACGTCTTAAACAACGGGGTTTTAGTCGTGGTCCGTGTCTCTATCTCATCTCATCTCATCTCTCTTTCTCTCTCTCTCTCGTGTGTATGTGTCTATATCTCTATGTGTCTGTGTTGAGACGTACCATTTTGAACTGATGCTTTGAATTAAAGAATGTTTACCACACACTGAAAAAAAAAAGAGTTGTTTTCTATATTCAAAATTCAATTGTTTGGTGCACCATCCCAACCACGGAAAAAAAACCTAAAAAAAAAAATTTCACACACACTGATTGTGAAAAATATGTCTGGGTGTTTTGACCAAATGAAGAAAAAAGGAACGCATCACTGTAGAAAAAGCAGTCACAAAAAAGGAAAATTGAAATTCAGCACCATCGCGCGAATGGATGACCTCTTTCAGCATTCAGCATTCCTACAGTGTTTATATACAATCTATATACGGTTGGATTGAGCAAGACTAACTCTACAGTGGTTTATATATTCAATGAAGGAAGATGTACAATTATGTCCCACTGTGCAATGCGAACAGTTAATCACGTGATCCAAAGTCCGCACGTTCTATTGAAGGATCAAAATGACAGATTTTAAAAGCCGGAGGGTTGGCCGAGTGGTTTAAGGCGGCAGACTTAAGATCTGCTGGACGGTTGTCCGCGCGGGTTCGAACCCCGCATCCTTCACTATTTTTTTTTAAAAGTGAATCTTTAAGGCAAATCAAATCTTTTTTCATTTAAGAGTGGATACATATATACAATTAGAGTATATATTCAAGTTTGAAGAGCGACAAGTTGCTGCACCTGTTCTCTCAGCATCTCCTTCAAGTCCTCGACATCACATCTCAACTCCTCCACCTTCTCAGATTTCTCTCCTAAAATGACCAGAGTCGTTTCATACTTTTCCTCGACATCTTTCAACTGGGCTTCTAGTCCAACTGCCTTGTCCTTGAACTCATTCGCAGCCTCTGCGTCCTTCATCAGTTTCACAATCTCTAAATTCAATAGCTTCTTTTCATTCACCAACTTCAAGGATTCTTCCTTCGTAGTGGACAACTCCATTTCCAAACGACGAACCTGGGATGACATCTTGCTTAAGAGTTGAACTGAGCTTCCACCACCCAAAACAGTGCTGCCTTCACCCCGGCCCTCACCTTGGGCTCCACCTTCTTCATCCAACACACCACCAACCTCCTCTTCATAATATATCGTATTGACAGATCCCGTTCTTCTAGAACGTCTTTGGAATGGTAAACTGTGCTCATCACCATATAGCATCAGCCCGCCAGCGGATTGGTCCCCCTTTGGCTCCTCCGGAGAGAGACTTTCTAATAAATCACTTCCAGTCTCCTCTTCATGAGACTCCAAACCGTTGTTGTCAAGAGAGTTGTTGTTTAACGACGTTGTGCTGTTGTTGAACTGGAACACAGTGGATGGCTTCCTGCTTTGAGCTGGCGTAGTTGATGATTCACCCATCTTAATCTCTGAACGATTATCCCATTGTCTCTTGAATGATGACACAGATGAATGGCGGGTTAGTGACGGCGATGCTGCTGGTGAGTCAACGTAAATGGCTTGGAGCTGGACTGCACTGTTTGAGGATGCGCTGTTCAGGAAGGATCCCGGTGGCTGAAGACGCTTCTGAAGCGTGATAATTTGTTGCTCTTGCACCTTTGTAGTTTCGGTGAACTTAAGTTGGGTTTCTTGCAACAGCTCCTCTGTGGTTTGAAGTTCTGACTCCAGCGAATCAATCTTGTCTCGTAACTTGGAAAGTTCTGCTTCCTTAGAAGTGATTTTTCCATTGAGTTCTACAATCTCATTGGATTCAGAGGCAAAATCATTCGTCAAGATCTGAATCTTGTTAGAAAGGGACTTGACAGTTTCTCGTAATTCTGTCTTTTCAAACTCCAAACTATCAAGCTTGCCACGAAGTGAAGCTTCAATACGGTGCCAATTCCCAGTAGATGAAGTATACTGGTCTTGAAGGAGATTGTGCTGTTTAACTAATTTCAAGTATGTTTCATCTTGTGACACAGTGTAGCCGTCGCCATCACTGTCACCGTCGCGGTAGCCGCTGCTGTTGATAGTGCCTCTTCCGCTACTCTGTGTGCTTTCAGTGGCAGTTCTTAAAGCTTCAATCTTGATCTCCAATCGAGCAACTTCTTCCTGATACTCCTTCTTGATGAAATTTGTCTTGTCATGCTCCTTATCAGCCTTCTTTTGAAGCGATATTATCTCCTTGTTTAATTGTGTTTTATCCTGAGTTAGACTTCTAGCCAACTCTGTCTGGTCTTTCAAAGAGGATTCAAATCCAGACAGTTTCAACTCTAATGAACTGTTCATACTCTGGTAAGTCTTGATGCCCGTCTCGCGTTCTTTCAATTCGTGAACTAGGGTCTGGTTTTCAGATTTCAAAGAACTGATGGAATCTTCCAATCTCTGTACATCAGATTCAAGTTCATGTTCCCTTGCTCTCAGCTTCTTGATGACGGTGCTTTGCTTCAATTCCTTGCGTGATAGTTCCTCACCTTCTTTCAACAGCTGGGCAATCTTCTCATCCTTCTCCTTCAACAGATGATCAGTAACACTATGTGTTGGGGTGGTCTGCCTCATGGGTACTGTTGTTGTAATTTCCAACTTCTTCTTCTTCTTCAACTTGGATGACAGCTCTCCAACGAGGGACAATAGCTGTTCATGAGATAACATTTGTAGATTTTCAGGCACTTCGTCGTCATCATCAGTCTGATGGTCATTCGTACTGGGTACAACCACAGAAGTTTCCTGCAGCGGCGCATTCGCTTTTGACACCACTTCACAAGCTAAGCTGGAACTCTGCATGACCTCCCTGTTCTCACTCACTGATCTTTCTGCACTTTCCAACGAAGATCTCGGAGAGTCGAGGCCCAGAGCTGCTGCTGCTGCTTCAGAGACAGCACGTTTGGAAGTTTTCTTCTTTTTACCAGCTGCAAGGGCAAGACGTTCCTGCAATGTGAGTCTCTTTTTAGGCATGGAAGCAGTAGTAGGAGCAGATGGAGCCAATTCTGTTGATTCAGGCGCTGTTACTATTGGTGCCTCGTTGTCATAAACTGTATCGAATGACTCAATGGGTGTTGAATCGGAATCCACTTTTGTATCGACCTCCTCAACGGTTTTCTCTTGTTCTTCTTCTTCTACCTCTTGTTGTACAGAAGATAGCGGCTTCACTACCTCAGCGGCTGTTTCAGCGGCTGTTTCTCCAGCATTTTCTTCATTGTTCTTCTTCTGGTTGCTCTCAACACTTTCAGGAAAAGAAGCAGTTGCCTTCGGATCCACAGCCTCAGCTATCTGCTTCGCCTTGGACTGATTCTTCTTCTTCTTCGCCATTTCCCTCAAGCTTCACGTTCAATTCAATGTTCAGCTCCAGAACACACAGTGTGGAAACAAACACAGATCAATCAAAAAACAAAAAAACACAAACAGAGTAAATAAATAAACAACATTACATAATACATTCATTCTTGTCAGAAACGAGTTCAGAATTTCAGCTGCCACTGTGAGGTGGAGAGTCATGAGCGCATCGTCATCATTTGGACAGCTGCTCTCGCCAGAACACTCGAATACGTCGGCAACGACAACGGCATCGACATCAGCAGCATCTGAAGCGATTTCCACACCTGTGCGGGCACACTCACGTGGAATCTCTGCGTCCAGCGCTCGTCTTGCAGAACAGTTCTACTCAGAGATCAAGGACTCTCCATCATCATCACACGCATCGAGTCATGTCAACGTGAGTTCTCACAACGGTACATCCAATAGCACGAGGGTGGTGCCGTCCAATGGGGCGAGTATACCCGCAGTTAGGCTTCCCAAGGATTTGAGGCTCAACTTAGGGGGCACCAGCAGCAGCAGCAGCGAAGCGAGTTTTTTGCTGTCTGGTGCTGGTGGGCTGAAAGATAACGAAGACGAAAGTATATGTGCTGTGAATGGAAATGATGAGCAGATCATGAAGATGCTGAAACAGTTCCAAGAGGACATTGAGGCGCGGACCTTCAAGGTTGTGTTTGATACACAGGAGAAATACGACTCTGATTTAACTGCGATGAAGGGGCTTCACAATGAGGTGAAGGAGTTACGACAGACCTTGTTAAATGCAGTTGATGTCAGCAAGGAGATTTGTGCGTCTATTAGTGGTGAGTATCAGGAGTTCACCAACATGTACAGAGAGCGGTTTGGAAGGATCCTCAACCTGTTGAATGGATTGCAAGAACGGCTAGATTGCGCCACTGACAAGCTGAAGGAGAACAAGGCCAAGTTACAAAACCTAGACGACAAGATTGAGGCAATTGAGGTAAGGAACTCCAGGCATTTGGAGAAGATCAAATGGAGAAACAAGTGCTTGCTACGAGGCGGGTGTTTTCTTCTAGTCACATGTGTCATATACTATTTTAGCGTGGTGTATTAGATCAAAGGGCATCAAACTTGCTCAAAATGGCCTCGGTTGATGTAGAACTCTCAATAGAGTGGTCTCTGAAGCCATTGATAACAATAGTTGGAGTAATATGAACACCCATATGTCTACCAACCTTGGTGAAGTACTTTAGGTCGTCGGTGGTGGTGTTTCCACCGTTTGATGGTTGCTCACTCTTCTTAATGTTCAAGGCACCAAGGAACTCCGCTTGCGAGAAGGAGTAGTTTTTCTTCCCTGCAATGATATCGTTGTAGATTCTCAAGTAGATCTCGTTTCTGGTCTCCTCAAACGTTTCTGAGTCGTAGAACTCCTCAATGTGGTCAAACAGGTCGTAGGAGAAAGCCAGGAACTGGTCTGGCTGCAATTTAGCAACCACAACCGCAGCCTCGTGCAGCAAAGTGGATGTTGGGTGCCATGGCTGGATATAGTTCTTGAACACAAGCTTTATCTTGCCATTGTACTTGTCAGATGACTCAACAACTGGATAGATCTCAGTAAACCACTTCTTGAACAACTTGGCACTGTACGGACACGCATAATCCACATAGATCTCAACTGAGTTCGTGTTGTTGTTCTTATTCGCCTGTGGGAACACGTGTGACTCGTAGAACTTTGGAGCAATGGACATTTTGTAGCAGCAATGTATATATATATATATCTATGTATATATCTGAATGTCAGTTGGAGAAGGCAAAGATTACAAATGAAAGAAAGAAAGAAAGAAAGAAATCTATATAAACGTTTTGCGGGCTTTGATTACGTCTGGGGTACCCAAAAAAAAACATAAGTGTTACCCTACTGCTATTTGTTAGGGACACATATATTGTTAAGGGCCGCATGTAAATAAACAAAATCAAGAAGAAGCAGCAGTGCTTTTATTTATTTGTCTATTTATTTATTCAAAATCAGATTCGTTGTTTGCTGCTGTCGGTTTTCTCTCTCAGTTTGAAGACTCCAGTTTAGTTCAATTTTGTTGATAGTTCGGTCAACGATTTGTTTTGTTTTGTTTACTTTACTTTGTTATAAAAGCCACTGAAAAAAAAATATATAAACAACTTTCGTCATTGGTTTGTTATCAGATCGAATACCACAGGCCGATACACCGATACAATGCTCTTCTGGATCCTCCCATTGCTCACAGCAATCCTGCTGTCACTTTTTGTAACGCAAGTTGACATTCAGAGCTACATTCCTTCAATAACAGCGCCACACAAACACGCATTTGCTGGGCCTCCACCTTTGCCTGTACCGCCACTTGAAGAAGAAGAACTACTGGGCCCATTGTTGCTCAATACAGAGCCAATACACAGCAGCAGAAGCATGGGATATACAGATCTCATCTCTGAGCTCTCACTGAGTGATCACATCACTCTCTTCATCATTGCTGCTACAGTGGTTTTGGGTGTAAAGTGGTACTTCAATGTTATTTCTGAATCGGGAACTTCTGCTGCTGCTGCCATTGAGGAGGAGGCGGAGGCGGAGAGAAACAGAAAGTCACATCTCATACTGGACCAAACAATGCCTGTGTGTTCAGTGATGGATAAGGCTAGTATCGAAGAGCTGCAGATTGTTGAAAGTTACTCTTTGAGTATTACTGCTGTGCGAGATGTCACTCAAGACAGAGCTGAAAGTGAACAAGAGGATGATAACGAAGATGAAGATGAACAGGATGATGAAGAAGAAGAAGAAGATGAAGAAGAAGAAGAAGGTCCAAGATCACAGTCATCAGATTCTTTCGAACGCCATGAGTCGCAATTGGACAACTTATCCTCACGAAAACTCATTGAAGCACTTGAAAAGGAATCCTCACCAGAGCATTCTCCAGAACTTCAGCCATACAAGGAACAGACGATTTCCTTCTCGCCACTGCGCCAAAAGCTCTCGCAGACATCACTAAGGCACACACCTTCAAAGTTGATCCTGACGCCAAATTTTGGAATACTCAAGACTGATGACAAGTACGCCGAGGTTTCCCAAGCTGGTGTTAGCGTAGGGGAGATCACCACAGAGACTGTTTATTCAGGGAGTTTCAATAATAGTTCCGGCGGTGGCGGTGGCGATGCTGATGCCGATGCTGATGCTCATCAGGACGAATCCAAGAGTGAGAGTTTGATGGAGGTAAGTAGTTTGCTAAGTGAAAAGATGAACGGGGAGTGATGAGAGAGACTCTAATTAATGCTACTGCTACTTCTAACATGCATTTTCTTTGTTGTTTACATCTGTAAGGGTCGTATACATTTAGAGAACCACACATAATCGCTACCGCACTAAGCGTTCGCTGGAAGAGTCTGAACCGGGCGACCAGCATTGCTGAAGATCCATCGAACACCGTACAGATCAGCACCAGACAGAATCAGCATCAGCACCAGCATTAGCATCGAGCTTATAAACTGGATTATCAATTTTATGGTAAGGCCACACCTCATCTCCCTTCTGAAAATTTTATTTAAATCTCCCTCGAACAGCAACGGGACAAAAATCAACCATTTTATAAAAAGGGGGAACAGCACAATGAACACCACAGCAAGGCTACACAGAGGAGGATCTCTGCTTGCTCAACTTGTTCAGAGACCTGGAAAGTCTTCTGTGACACTATGTGACATTTCATCTGACCAGCAGAGAAGTTGTCTCCAGAGAAGTTTTGATATTGAGGAGGAGGTTAGATGCTTTGAATGGGTGTATCCTAAAGCTGCAAAGGCCAACAAGAGCAAGAGAAGACGTTCTGAGGGAGCATCTGGAGCAGCAGCAGAAGCATCAACGGGAGAAAGCTACCTTTTGGTTGGTCTCAATAACAACACAGTGCAGGTGATTGGTCCCGGCTCCGGTTTGGGTTTGGACGAACCACCAACAGCCGTGATTTCTTTAGGGTATGAGCCAGTGGCTATCCACCAGGCAGCCGAGGGCAGTGGTGGTGTTTGGATTGCAGGTAGACGGAAGGCACAGCTCTACGAGCTCGGTAATATCAGTGGGGGGAAGCCACTGAAGGAGGTTCTGTACGATGGTGTCAAGTTTGTGAATTCCGTCACGACTGTCACTGTGAATCGGAAGGAGACACTCGTGGTCTCTGGTGACAACCTCGTCTTGGTCGATGTCAAATCAGGCAAAGCCACCCAGCTAGCTGAAGGAGTATTTGGCGATGTTGCCAGTCTCGATAAACGTCTTGTTGTCTCTTTGAGACACTCAGATATCCTGAAGGTATACACCACCAATGCTAAAGAATCCATACAGCTCAACACACTCTCGCACAAAGCCAAATCAGTTCTGAAGCTTGACAATAACCATATTGCTGCCTTCCTAGTTGACGGTTCCTTAGAAGTTGTGTCGTTGCTAAAGAAAGATGACTACAGCACCAACATTATCAAAACTGCTGCTACTACCACCACCAGAATCAGCTCTGCTGCCTTGCTCTCCGACAATACGTTACGCGTGACCACCACCACCACCACCAATCCAGTGCCAGAAGTCTACTCATTCACATTGGGAACACTCGCCAAAACGACGAGCATTAGACCAGATTTACAGCCTGAAGCACCCCCAATCACAGTCAATGAAGAGGATATAGCCATTGAACACCATACGAAATTGACTGACGTTGAACTACTACAACAAATACACGCTGCTGCAACTGGATCGTCCACCAATCAGCTCCTCTCATTGCTCAGCCCAGTGGCCCAAGAGGACAAGATCAAGTTCATTATGTCGAATATCTCCAATGAAACGACTCTTATTAACCAGCTGTTCCGAGCCTTCACATCGGTCACAGTCACCACTGGCAAGCCAATCACCCTATGCAATGCTAACTTGGGAGTTTGGTTGAAATGGCTGCTGATCTTCCATGCGTCTACCATCAGAGATATTCCCGGTTCCAGTGCCATTTTGACCCGGTTGAAGAATGGTCTCGGTGCCGAGTTGGGTGGCTTGAAAGGATTGCTTACTCTGCAAGGCAGACTCGATCTTCTTTCTGCCCAGCTGCAAATGAGAAATGAGATTGCTGATGCTGATGACTATCAGGAAGAAGACGAAGAAAAAGCCAAAGACGAAGTCAATGGCGACAAGACTGCTGAAGTGGTCTATGTGAATGGAGAAAACGATGATGCTGATGTTGACGATGTTGTTACAGGTGGTGGAGAGAGTGCTGAAAGTGAAAGCGAAAGCGATAGTGAGATTGACGAAACAGAGGATTAGATTGATGTACTCTAAATAGATTCATTATAATTCAAAAAAAAAAAACACACACACATCATAATCATGTCACAATGAATTATCAGCAGGTGGCTGTTGAAATAACAATTCATTGTTGTTCAACCAATTGAAAGATTGGTTGGTGTTATCCAGGGTAAAGATGGCATCGTTCATCAAAATGTTCTGAAACAAGTCGTCAACTGGTTTATTACTCCATTCAAAGAAATCATACACAGCTCCAGAGCTTTCAGAGCTCGACGGTGTGGCAGAGGAAGCAGTGGCGGCCAAGGAAGAAGAGGAAGACGCTCTATCGGCACCCCCTTGTGGAACAGCAACAGAAATAGTCGGGGCTGGAGATTGATTTGTGTTTGTTGGCACAGTACCAAGAGCAACGTTTGAGAGGTTCAAAAGACCATTGTTGTAGTTTGGATTCTGGAAATAGGACTTCATCTCACTGGACAGATGTTTGTTGCTCATGTTGCCGTCGCTCAAGTGTTTCTCCAAATTGATACGGTCAATGGAGTTCTTCATTTCCAAATCTTCACATTGTTTATCATGGTAGTGAATCTGCGAGGACGAAGCACTGATCGTGGATTCCAATTGGTCCTTTGTTAATGTCTTTGTCAGCAAGTTGTTGAAGTACTTGAACAGCGAAATGACCGAGTACAGGCAAAAGTTGAATCCAAAAACTTTACCAAAGGCCTCATTGTGCAAGTACAGCAAATGCTTACATGTCAGTCCCATCAAACCATGTAAAACGGACGGTGACCTCAGAGCTTTGGCCATTGAACTCGAGTTTTTCTTAATGTTGAAGTTCTCAAAATCATCAATTCTGAGTTTAGAATGTGGCATCTGCTCAGCAGGTTCATATTCCAATCTATCAAGAATGGTGTAACATAGAGTAACAAAGGTCTTCAAGAAGGCAATCCTGGAAAGAGATGTGAAAGATGAGGATATCTCAGCAATGTTGTAAAGCTTCGACTTGTAATCCTCTGGTGCTAAATTTTCCATCTTATTCAAATCTTTAGCGTTCAGTTTTGAAAGGATTTCAATCAGATGTGTGTCCGTCAAGGACCCATATTTTAACAATCCATTGTAGTACGTTTCTCTCCTCTTGTCTGTACGATCCAAGCTTAGAAAGACAATCTCGTAAAGCACATGTAGAGCATAGTTGGAAAGGATCTTTTGTTCGATGAAATCAACCTTGTGAAAGGACTTGATGAAATCATCTGGGTTTCTCAAAGAATGAATGACATCTGAGAGAATAACCTTTTCTTCAAACTTTTCAAACTTTTCAATAATATCAAGGACTTCTCCAATGGTACAATTTCTTGACTGGTTGATCACTTTCGTGGCGCTTCTGATGAGAATTGTGAGCTGGCTGCATGAAAGACTCAAATCAATTGACTCCAGATCGATAAAGGCGTCATCGATACCGAGAGGGATACCAAGAGAGAAGGACATGCAAGCGTCATATGCCAGTAGGATATGCCAGAGGTTGTGTAAGATGGTGATCACTCTTGGAGGATGTTCATGGAAGAGTTTTTTTATGTTCCTGTTCAGTCCCATCATGATGGCCATATTCATTGCTGTCTTCAGTGCCATGACACTGTTGCTCCCGTCACCTGCGCCATCGTTTTCGATGGGGCTGATTCTCTTGATATGGAATAGAAGAGTTAATGATTGTAAAGCAGGTATACTTGCCTTGACCAACGATTTGGAGAAATCCAACAGTCTCTCAATGTAACGTAACAGAGAGTCATTCTCATCATAAAGGCTTTTCTTCCCTTCAGACTCAGTTGTGACAAGATTCTTGGTAGTGATAGTCACCTTGATGCAAGCCAGAATCACAGCAATTCTGGCGTAGTCAATGGTTTTGTTTCTAATGTTGAATTTGATCTTATTCGTATTGTTGAACTCCTTCTCAAAGATATCATGGAATTCATTGAAGAGCAGTTCCTTATCAAGGATTGGCATGGCGAAGAACCAGTAACTCTTTGTGTAAATTTCCAAGTACTCCTTCACTGTGTAATAATCCGGTAGATATTCCCCCAGATTCTTCAACAAGAGCTCTGGCGTACTGGTCTGAATGTGTCTGTACTCCTCTGGAGTGATCTTCTTGATATCATTCTCTACTCTCCATTCCTTTTTGGCATTAGTGACAAACGTTTTGGCGGTCTCAACGATATCTTGGTGTTGATGGTATTTGGATAAAAGAGCACGCCAATTAGTTGGCCCATTGTAGATAACTCTGTTCTTCTTTGTAGTCAACGTCTCTTGACGGATGACTGTTTTGTTCAAGAACGGATCGTTAATGGTGGTAGCAGTGGTGCTTGACAACGACGACGATGACAAGGGCGACGAACAGTGGTTGGTCCGTTTCTGGTGGGTTGGAGGAGCACAGAGACTCTCTCTCTTTAACTGGTCAAGCTGTTGTTTCAATCTATTGTTCTCTTCAGTGAGTAGGACAACCGCTTCCTGAGGATCCCTGGCAACACTAGCACTGGGCAAGAACGGTGAAGTCTTGTAGATACACAGCTCAGCAGGGATCTTCTTCTTTACACAGGCCCCACAAGGTCTCTGTTGGTCGCACTTAATCTTTCTCGAACGACACGAGAGACAGGTATGACTCACTCTCTTGCGTTTCTTGGGATTTTCAACGTTGTTGTCAGAGTCAGAGTTTGTACTTGGTGTAGTAGTGGCGGTGGTATGATGGGAAGCAGCAGTTACTGCTGATGGCTTCATCTCCCAGGATTCCATTGTTGATGGCATGCACAAATATTCAGCAATCAGTAGTCAGGGTCTATCGCTAAAACACTAGAGATTGAAGAATCAAAACTTCTATCATCAAACCAAACAGACTACCACACTAAGAGTTCAGTTCAACTTGATGATTGTTATTGTTGCTGTTGCTGTTGCTCTTTGTTCTCTTGTGTTTTTTTTTTTGATGATGATTTTAGTGCTGGTATAGTATAGGAGGAGAGGAGGGAGTGTTGTACACATAACAAAAGAAACACACACGGGACACTTTAATGGATTCAAACCTTAATCACCGAGAGGACAGCATATGACGAGTAATGAGGAGGTGAGCTGGTAAGAGTTTGAGCTATCAAAAAAACCCAAAGGAATGATGGTGTTTAAGCACAGTCGCCACACAGTCCAGCTCATTCATCGCCTCAAAACCGACAAGATGATGCGGTGGCTCAATGGTAGAGCTTTCGACTCCAGTTGGAATTATCAGTGCAATCGAAGGGTTGCAGGTTCAATTCCTGTCCGTGTCAATCTTATTTTTTCGCTTTACAAAAGGTTATCATCACGTGACTAGTTACATAAGCCCCTTTTTTTTTTCCTTCCAGCCAGCCAATAAAATCTGTGGAAATCGCTTTTACACCAGCTCAAGAAAAAATGGTCAAAAAAAAACACACACAACAATAAAACTTGTGTGAAACAATAACATTCAAATTTGACAAATCAGTGGTCACTTCGAAATGGTAAGTTCCCTTTGTGTACTGTGCTGATGCTGTGTGTATTTCTCTCGAGGAGAACGATGCGATCAGCCAGTACTAAAAGAGTGCGAGATGTTCACTAAACTAACAAGGTCCAGTCTTTTTACACTACCGTTTACAACACTTTGTTCAAGAGAAACTCCGTCTTTGTTGGTGTCATCTTTGCTGGTGCCGTTGTGTTTCAACCAGTCTTTGACAGTGGTGTCACCAAATTCTACGAGTCCCACAACAAAGGTAAATTGTGGAAGGACATCAAGGGTCAGTACGCTGCCGGTGCTGCTGACGATGATGAGGATGACGAATAAAATCATGAGAGATATGCTAAGTGTATTCAGTTTTGTTTGTTATTGTTTGCTATGAGTTAATTTATCTGTTTTCTTTGTTGTTGTTCATTTTTTTGTACATTGTTTGGGCATCAACTGGGTGGGTGGTTGAAATCATCTATAGGCGCAAATATTGATTGATTGATTGATTGATTGATTGATTGGAGATCATGATGATTAACCCCAGTCCCACCATTTGCATTTTATTTTAGAAAAGAATGTGGTATTATATTCACCTTGTACAGGAGGAAAGTTCACTAAAAATATACGTAAATAGTTTTTGCCAGTGTGACTAGTCGAGAGAGTGGAAATCATCATCGTCTTCATCGTCATCAGGGAACAAATCCGTGTTCAAATCTTCGTCAATCACATCAACGTCGTCGTCGTCGTTATCACTATTCACCTGGAACGCACCTGGAACCAGTCGAGCCAGAATGTCTGCAATACCATCTCTTGGTGGGTTGTTCAAAAACGTGACATCGTCTTCAGAATCATACTCTTCATCATTTGGACCAACTCCTTCTTCATCATCCTCCTCCTCCCCATCGTCATCGTCATCGTCATCATCATCTCTGACACCAAAGATACCACCATTTCTCAAAATGTTGATCACATCTTCTTGGGCATCCTCATCCCTCATCATCCCTTCAATAGCTTCTCTGTTCAGCATACCATTCCCAACCATTTCAAACAAACGGTTCAAAAGTGCATTGTTGTCCCCATCACCACCACCAGTATTAGTATTAATAGTAGCCCCGGGGAAAAGGTCGTTCAAGTTCAAGTTGTTCATACCTCTGAACCTATCCACGATCAAGGCAGAACTGTTTCTCGACAAGTATGGATAGATTCCTCCACTCAACCAAAGTTGGTTCAAATGTTTGTACCTGTCAAAGTTCAACTTGGCGAGCTGTCCAGTTTGAATTCCCTTATAACCACTCTGGCCATGCGCATTCAAAAATGGAGCGTTCAACTTCTTGCTGTATAGGTATTTTTCTCTGATTGAATTGATTCTGATGCTGTTGTTGCTTGGATAAAATGATACACCACAACCACTCTTGCAGCAATCAATGGAATCCAAATGTGGGATCTGTTGACTCTCGTGGTGTGTTGAAAGGAACTTGTGTCCACATGATAAACAAATAGCATAATCCAACCTATTCTGCAAACTGTTGGAAAACTTATCAGAGACTCTAAATCTTCTTGATGCGTATGGGTCGAGATCTGCAGAGATTGTTGGTTCAGCAGCACCACCAGTAAAGTAATCCAACTCCATTGGTAAATCAACCAACTTCACCACTCCTGGGTATGGTAAGTAAGTTCGGTTGTGGTCATCTCTTGGATAATGTACTGTCTCGCTTGATAAAGTCTCAGAAATACTTGGAAATCCCATTGCTGATAACAATACATTGAGTGGTCTAACGGGAATGTTATTATCATCATCATCCCACTTCGTGTTCAAATCAAACGTTGGGTCCAATAACTTGTACAACAAGGCCAAGCTTCTGATATCTGGCAGCATGATCTTTTCAACTTTCAAGATAACAGCCTGCAGAAAATCGGCATCGCTGTGAAATCTTTGAAAAGAATCTTCGTCATCACCATCCAAGTCAAGTTTTTCTGGCATCACCGCTACTGTTCTGAAAATCTGAATGTCTTGCTCTGACAAGACCCTCCCATGCGACAGCCCATTGATAGCACCACACTTGTCCAAATCGTAACTTTTTAAGAAACATGACAAGTAGGTCTTGAAAAAGAGCTTGATCCACTTGGTGGCAGTGTCTTGAAGGGAACCTTCACCACCCCGGTGCCAATGATCCAACAGAACACAGGTTAGGAAATCTTCTGAATCAGGTACCTTTGATTCAGGTGTGGTTGTTTCTTTTGATGATGACGTGGTTTCCATCAATGCCCAAAACTGCAACATCAAAGTTAACGATTTGTATATCTGTTCAGGAACTTGATTTAGAAAATCAAAGTATGAAGAATTCCCATTGATCCTTGTAGAAATCTCAGCTTGATTAATGGAGTTTGACAAGAAGCTGCAGACCTTAGTCGCAGAATCACCATCAGCTTCAGGAAGCTTAAGATGTTTTGAAAAATATTGAGAAATCACACCCATCTGTTGCAAACAGTTTGGACTTTCAACAAATCCAGCCAAACGATAGAGGGACTTTGGCGAATTCAAGATAGCATGTCCAACATCAACGTCTTCATCAACAGAGTTATACAAAACTGGCACATATGTGTCATGTTTCGTTTTGCACAAAGGACAACTCACATCTTTAAGGACAGTATCATTATTGTTATTCTCTCTCAGATAGTTGCTCAAGCACTTGAGGTGAACGTGGTGGTTACAGGAAGAACCAACCCTTAAAACTCTCACCGAACTCTGGCTGAAATCTGATAACCCTTCTGTTTTCCCATGTTGCTCCACTGAATCATCACTCCAGTCTTTGAAAGCCCTTTGAAAGAAGAACTCATTGTCTGTGGAAACATTTCTAAAGACATTGTTATTGAATAAGGATAAAGGAGCACACAAAAACTCATCGTTAGTGGCAGGACCTTGGCATAGCACACATGTATGAGAGTCAACCTCTAAATCTTCCTTATTTTGGTCACCCGTTACAGCATCGTTGTTGTTCTTCTCCAAGAATTGTTTCTGCTTTCTTTGCATTTTCTCTATAATCTTCTTCTGGCGTTCCTTTGCTAATCTTCTCTTTCTGTCAGTTTCGCTTTCATCAAAAAAGATCCCTGCGTCTCTCTTCTGTTCCTTGTAATTATTCAACTTGGTTTCACCAAAACAGGATATCAGAGTTTGCAGAATGGATTCGCTGTCCTTTTTGATCAAAGATGACAAGATATGATCAGCTTTGGCCTTGACTTGGTTGCTAAATTTGGAATGAGTAGCAATGCTAAACAAGTTTTCACAAATTGGCACTTGGTTAAAACTTTCAATGATATGGTCCTTACCGTGTATATGAGAATCATCAATGAGTGCAGCATGAAGCAAGTGAAGGACAACAGGGGCAAATGATTCATTTTCCTTGATAAGGGTATAGTCCAATAGTTTGGCCACAAGTTTGGCAAACTCACTGGTTCTAGTGAAGTCACCAAGTTCAGGGAAGCCCTCCAGCCTAGAAACAAATGGCTTGATAACAATTTCGTCTTGGTTTTTGGCATCAAGTTTCGCTAAACATTTGGCCAATGAGGTAAATGACTTGTTAAAATCAACATTTTGGGCTTCAAGATGCAATGGATCCACATATTTGAACAGCTCTGGTTTCAAAGAGTAGAATCCATCATCATTCAAACCTCTTGGAGGATTGAAAACACAAACATCAGCCAAAGCTTTCTCAAACAATACACTGTTGAAATCATCGTCACCCATCATGTACTCAAGGTCCGAATAAGGTCTTGGGCCAACAAACAATGTATAGATCAAGAAGTTCCGGTACTTATTTGTCAGCTCTTGGCCTAGGGAATCATACTGTACAAACTTGTCACGGAAAGTCAATAAAGAGTACAAGAATGAAACAAATTTCTCAACAATGTTGTTAATCTTCTCTTCGTAGATAGTATCATCCAGTTCAATTTCATGATTAAACCAATCCATTAACTCAAATCTGTCAATTATGTTCAAAACGGCACGACTTGGGTCACATACCAATAAGGAGAGTTGTGTGATATAAACATCCATAAAATAGCTGGAATCTCTCAAGGAAATATGCCCACTGTAAGCCCCAGACAATGAGTTTGGCTCATTACCATTACGGATCCAGAATGAACAATCAATCTGTGTCTGCAACACGATACTTCTTAGCGCAATATCGGACACAGGAAGGAAATCAAAAGGTTCCAGGCATTCTCTTAACACCTCAGTCGAAGATGAATACCTGGATAACAATTTACCCAACAGGTTCAATGATGGGTTCATGAATGAAGAATACTCCTCTGATGTCTTAAAGTCAACAACAGTGAAATTCTTCAGAACCTTGGTTCTGCTGTCATATCTGTTTGTGATTGTCGAAACCAATTTCTGGATAGGGCGCTTCAACACTTCGTGATCAATCTTTTGGAGGCTTGGAGTGCTAGTAATCCTATTTATAGGATTGATGATACTCACCATGAGGTTCAAATATGTGGCATACTCAAAACTCTCATTCTGAACATGATCACCCACTTTTCTTTGAATCTGCCAACAGCGATCAAAAATACCAATTATCTTGAACAGTAATGAGAACATCGCAAACTTGGAGTATAGAGGTTCTAATGTTATTGCCTTGTCCAAAATGCTGTCCAAATCAGATAGTCCTCTCTTCACAGACGTTCTTTTGGAAGTGGAGTTGTCGTTGATTTGTCTTGGATATCTAAAGACTTCAACGCCATGAATGGTTGTCAGGAAGGTTAGGAGAATGTCATGAATAGGCTGCAACAAATTCATCAAGCTATCTGAAACGACGTCCGAAGAGTTTGTTGGGCAAGTGAAAAACTGGATTGAGATCTCTTCCATCACATTGAGATGAGGTTCTCTATCCAAGATGGAAAGGTTTCTGAACAATAATGGGTATATCTGAACAATCTGGGCGGATGCAATTCTCTTATACTCCAAGTCAGATACAAGGGTCGTGATCAGCACGCTGTGAAGATTTCTTCTTAATGTTTTCCAGAATCGCACGTCCAAGAACAACAGATACTGTAACCTGGTAGTCTTCTTGGCGAAAGAGAGCGTATTATCAACACATTTTGGATCAGGCAAGTAGCCATTGTGCAGCAAACCAGTGTAGGTATCAAAAGAATGGTTAGCAGCAGTATCCCAGTATGACGAAAAGCTAGGACCAAGTGTGTACTGTGAGCAAAGAGATTCACATAGTGCACGTCTTGCAATGGATTGGAAAGTAGGATCTGAGTGATTTACTGTATTTGCAATCCAGTTGACTAAGATCTTTGCCAGCTCCTGTCTGTATTTCTCCGTATTGCTGACTATTGACGCTGTGAAGTTAGTTCTTGTCGCATCTTCAAACCCATCCACTAAAGATCCAATGGACGAGGAGCTGCTTAGGACAGCTCTTCCCTCTGAGTCAATCTCACTTGCAAGGTTCATGGCTTCCGTATCAGACACCCCAGAAGCTGCCACAATGGCATCCCTTGCGGCAGGGAAATTGTGAAACTCGTCATTCCAAAAGAATAACGAGTACTCCTCGTTCATTCCCATATGTTTCATGTCGTTGCCTTCCAACTGCTGAGACAGTTTTGCAGCACCTCTTGAAAGCACAGCTAGGACATCACCACCGGTGGTAGCTTTGGTATCGATCTCATGTCTATAGCGTCTCTTCACGGCTGGCAAGGTTTGATCTTGGACAACAAAAACTTTGATGACGAACTCCAGACAAGCGTCATAGATAGTTTTCAACCGATCCTGCAATGCATCATCAAGCCTGAACGAAGCAGCAGAGTTATCGGCGGCAGACTTTTCGCTTTGGCAATGCAGCTCCCTGGTCCATGCTTCTGGATCGCCACAGTCACAGATACCTGAGCTTTCACCAGAAGCTGGCGAAGAGACGACTCGATGCCCTAAGTGGTCATCTCTGTTAAAGCAGTGTACACACAACACACATGTTGCATCAAACCCACAATCTAGACATCTATAGATAGGTTCACCCTCCTTGAAATTGCCCCCACAGTTTCTTCCCCTGTGTATATGTGAGGTGTTATTATCGTTAATATAATGCGCATGCACTTCCCACTTGGACTTGATGGAGTGCTCCCATGTGCTAGGGATTGAATCCTTCACCTTGCTCTGTGGAAACAAATATTTGTACTGTTCAGAAGTTGACGTGGCAAGGTAGTACAAACTTCTGAAGGCTTTCTCTGTAGTAGAGTCGCCAGCAATCCCGTTCTTGAACACAGCCAAATGAGCCAATTTGTCAGAGAGACTGGCTAGGTCTTCTTCAACACTCATTGTTAATTCGCAAGCGTCTTTTCTTGAGTGAAGTGCTGTTGTTGTTGTTGATGTGTTTTGTTTGAACCCCAACTCGGTGTTTATAATTCGAAAGAAATCTGATATTGCTTATATAATCCGGTGATCTGTTTTGTTTTGATTTATTTTTTTGGTGGCGTTCATTCACTTTTTGTGGAATCTGTTGTTCAAGAAGAAGAAGAAGAAGAAGAAGAAGAAGAGGAAAGATGTCCAGTTTGTCTATTAGCTATGGATTGAAGACTATAAAGCTCAAGGTGACGCCAGGAATGCCTGTATCTGATGTTGTGGAACGAGCGGCGACTCATTTCAAGCTAGACTCCACGACAATGGGGCTATTGTAAGTGATGGATGGTGGTGGTGGCTATTTAAATCTGATCATCTCTCTAACACTGAAGACATATAGCCATAATGACACAGAGCTGTCCAAAAACCTTCCCTTCAGATTGCTAAATTTGCCATTTGGTGTCAAACTTAGACTTGAAACCTCAGCTTTATCGACAGCTCCAAGGGAGATTACCATCAAGATCCAGTTTATCAATTTTGACTTTGACCAGGGCTTTGTTGTGAAGAAGTTGAGCAGCGCAGCAACGGTTAAGGATGCCATTGAGTCCGTGGAGAAGGAACTAGGCGTTTGTATCATTAATCGAACAGAGCCGTTGAGGTTTCAAAGCTTGAGTAAGGTCATTGATCAGCACGAAATTGGTGAAACAACCCTTGCACAACTTGGAGTTGAGAATAATGGCGTCATGAGGGTAAGCATTTCAAGTAATTCAAACTTGACACAAGCGATAAAGGTGAGCGATACACCTGTATCTACCAAAAAGACGGCAGTGACTACTGCTAAAGAAGCGTCGACGTCGTCAACTCCTAATATGGACACCACACGGTCTTTCTCTACAAAACTCCCTCCACCCACGGAATCCAATCAAGACACAGTAAAATATGTTCATTCTTCATCTGAAACCAAGTCAAAACTGTCGTCCATTGATAACGTCGAGGAAAATATGGATATCGACACTGCTGCTGGGGCGGCAGCAGCAACTGATGTTAAGGAACAAGAACCTGAACAAAAGGAAATACCGCAACATGTCTATGTCTACAAACCACCATCCTCTCCAATCCCACAGGAGGTCTTCGACGACTCTACCTATGAGGTAACAATCTCCCAAGCTCGTTTGTATCAAAGTATACTTTCGCAAAAAGCTCATGAAACTTCCAAGGAAAGAAGACTCCGTGAAGAAGCGCACAAGAAGCAACCAATCACCAACGTCGAGATGAAAATCAGATTTCCTGATGGGTCGAGCTTACAGGTGAACTTTAAACCTACCCAGACCAACGCAGAAGTCTACGAGTTTGTTAGAAGTACGTTAGTACAAGATAAGGAAGAGTTCAAGCTACACGTTCCTTATCCACCAGCAGATTTAGCTGACGATAACTCGCAGCTCTCTGCCAGCTTTGAATCAAGAAACTTGGTGCTTTTCCAAAGCGGGAGAAAGACTAGTGCTGCGTTTCTCAAAGATGAATATCTCTCACAGGCAAAGGACATTAAAGATGCAGAGGATTTCGAATTAGCATTGTCCGAGGAATCAGACAGTACTACTCCTGATACGGGGATTCATAATGGTGTGCTTCCCAAGAAGAAGAAGAAATCATCACTAGATACACCACCCATTGATTATGAAGGATCCAGTGAACAGCAGAAGAAGAAGAAGCTACCAAAGTGGTTGAAACTGGGCAAAAAATAAATTGCAGTTATACACATTAGATATAAACTGATGATGATGATACTGATGTCTATTTTAAAAACTAAACAATCTCCATAATGGTATCGTCGCCATCATCGTTATCGTCATCGTTTTCATCTGCAGCAAGTTCGGAAAGCTTTTCTTCCTGAGGTTCAAAGGCCTCATCTCTTGCTAGCATCTGAACCAATCTATCACACAACTCTTCGACATTGTCATGTGTGACATTTTTATGAAGCTCTCTAATCAATGCATACACTGACTTTGCTCTCAACTTCTCTCTGATATCTCTCGTGGAACATAAAAGTAGCAGCGATTCCAAGTGGATGACAATGATTTCAGGTACTGGGTCTCTTGTTTTCTCTGGCGGGAGGAACTGAAGCTCATCTGGTAAGTTGAACAGTTCCTCCTCATCTAGATCAGCATCTTTCGAAGATGCTATCGGCAGAAGCAGGTATGGCAACAAATTGACATCTTCATTCTCGTCAATCAAAAAGTTGTGGGCCTCAAGTTCAAAGAGAGCGTTCTTGATTGTAGAACACACGCCTTCTCTTCTAACCTTGGATTTGTAGTACTCGGTGAAGGGAAGAATCTTGGAGATAGGGATGACACCGTCATACTCCTGTCTTGTCACCAAGTACTTTCTAACAGTTGAGAATCTAGAGTAGTCGGCAAAGAAGTAGGCCAAGTAGTCATAGTTAGCCACCTTGTTTAACGACTTGTCAAACCCTTTGACAAAGATATCCAACAACAAGTCGGTCACTCTCCCACTCTTGAAGATATCTTTGCTTGAAACTTCGAGCTCCCAGTCATGGATACGTGCCATATCGTCGCACTTGCCAATGTTTGTCAGCAGAATACACGCTAGGTCCGCGTTTCTATTGTCAAAGTCCAGAATGATCGAGAGCAGGTTCTTCAAAAACATATCGTCTCTAGCTATCAGATCTCTGACATTGGTATCTCCACAAAGATTTGCAAGAATCGTCAAGGATTGCTGCACAATAGTCTTACCAACGTCAAGGGTCAAGATCTTGAGGTCCTTAATAGGTCTATAGTCATCTCTGTGGAAGACTGTATTCTGTTCACTCGTGGATATACCAAGCAAGTAGTCCAGTGCTACTGTTCTGATCTTTGCATTTGGAGAGTGTAGAAACTCCACTAGTTCTTCTAATTCAGAAGCCATACTCTTCGACGCACACACAAACTCACTCCTCCTTCTCTCCATCAACCGGGGCCATTCAGGTAAACTGAAAAATTTAATCCGGTATTAATCGATCGATGACATCCGCACACCACCTCACCAGCCGAATCTTCCAGAACCCACTTTTTTTTTTCTTCCAACCAATTTGGTCTTTCGACAATTAAGAAAACGCCACCGAAAGTGAAGTTAACAACTGATTTAAAAAAAAAGTTGAACGTCTATAAAAATGTCTGACTGGGATACACCTGCTACTATTATCGGTTCCAAAGCACGTCAAGGTGCTGGTGGTCCACGTGCGCAAGTTGCAAAA
The DNA here is from genome assembly GCA_003706665.2 of Barnettozyma hawaiiensis. Taxonomy (NCBI): domain Eukaryota; kingdom Fungi; phylum Ascomycota; class Saccharomycetes; order Phaffomycetales; family Phaffomycetaceae; genus Barnettozyma; species Barnettozyma hawaiiensis. The sequence continues at coordinate 52,486 of PPLY02000017.1, read as the reverse complement.
ACTCAATCTCAAATCAATGCTGCCAGAAGAACCGGTGGTGTCTTATCAGTGGACAAGAAGTACGGTTCGACTAACAAGTCGAATGATCCAAATGGTCAAAGACTGACCATGGTTGATCGTTCTGATGACATTATTGCCGTGAAGAAGGTTGATGCCTCAGTTGGAAAGACCATTTCAGCAGCCAGAACAGAAAAGAAACTGTCCCAGAAGGACCTTGCCACCAAGATCAACGAGAAGCCAACCGTCATCAATGATTACGAAGCAGGTAGAGCACAACCAAACCAACAGATTCTGGGTAAGCTGGAGAGGGCTTTGGGTGTCAAGTTGAGAGGGAAGAACATTGGTGAGCCATTGTTTCCTCCAAAGAAGTAGTAGTTCTTTGTTGTTACGTCTTTTAATGTCCTTACGGTTCCTTGAGACTTTGTAGATACCACCTCATCCAATCAGTATTACCTTAATCACCACGTCACACCACACCACGCTGGTTTCTCTCATCTGTTCCTGCCTCCGTTTCAAGCCAGCAAGCGCACTGTCCACCTGTTGTGTATCTTGTCTTAACACCCATACACCCATAGACAATATGTGATTTTGTATATAAAAAAAAATCTTTGTTTGTTTGTTTGTTTGTTTGTTTGTGTGTCAACGACGTTTTTCATTCAAAAATGGCGACTCTGGACTTTCAAACCTCGTATGCTGACTCTGAAGTCTACTCTATCACTGGAAAGTCCATTAAATTTGACTCAGCAGCAGATATTGAACCATATCTAATAGAACTCGAGGCCCTGACTGATGTCAAGAAGATTGACTTTTCTGGTAACACCATTGGTATCTCTGCATCTGAAGCCCTTGCGAAGTCCATTGGTAAGCACCAGGACACGTTGGAAGAAGTCAACTTCTCTGATCTGTACACCGGTAGACTGAAAGATGAGATCCCACAATCGTTAGACTTTTTGCTGCCAGCCCTTGTCAAGTGCCCAAAGTTGTACATCATTAACCTCAGTGATAATGCATTCGGCTTGCAAACCATTGAACCTATCGAGAAGTTTTTGTCTGGAGCCATCTACTTGAAACATTTGATTCTATCCAACAACGGAATGGGTCCATACGCCGGTACCACTATTGGTAAGTCTCTGTACAAGTTGAGTGCTCTAAAGACCCAGAACAACCAACCATCACTACAGACCTTCATCTGTGGTCGTAACAGATTGGAGAATGGCTCCTCTGCCCACTTGGCGTTGGCTTTCAAAGCCCACAAGGACCTAAGAGTTGTCAAATTATACCAGAACGGTATCAGACCTAGGGGTATTGCCAACCTCATCACCCAAGGTTTGAAATTCAACAAGGAGCTGAGTGTCCTGGACTTGCAGGACAACACCATCACTACCACCTCGGCCAAGGTTCTTGCCGAGAACTTGTCTAACTGGAATCAGCTCAAGGAGTTGAATGTGAATGACTGTTTGTTGAAGCCAAACGGTTCCCTAAGCTTGGTCAAGGCATTCAACACTAGTGCAGCAATCTGGGAGAAGTTGGAAACTTTGAAGTTGCAGTACAACGAGTTGGATCAATCATCTTTGGAGATATTGGCTGATACTGTCAAGAGCAAGTTGCCAAACTTGAAGTCCTTGGAATTGAATGGTAACAGATTCGAAGAGGACAGCAGTATAATCGAGGATATTCTAGCAGTATTTGAAGAGAGAGGCTTTGGTGAACTAGATGAACTTGATGATCTGGAAGAGGTTGATAGTGATGAAGAAGAGGAGGAAGAGGAGGAGGAGGAGGAGGAAGAAGAAGGCATTGACTTCCACGCTCTTGAGAAGGAACTGGAAGCTGAGCAAGAGACATACACTATTGAGACGGGTAATAAGGAGGTTGATGAACTAGCTTCTGAGTTGGAAAAAGCTACAATATAATCAACTATGTAATAAAAATAGAAATAGATTATCTTTATTTATTCATCTTGTAATCTTCACCTGCTTTTTAATAGCCTCAATCATTCTGTCCTTTTCAATCCAATCGTCTTCTAGCCACTTCTCCAACTTTCGTGGCTTTGTAGGTAGCTTCGATATCAGTTTAAACTTGAAATCAATGTGAATTATCAAAATTGGTTGCTTCACAGTCAAAATTTCCAAGATTGTTGGATTGATAAATGTCTCCTTGATTGGGTGATAGTACAACACTGTCAAGTCAAGCAATGAGCCAAAGGTCGTATGACTGCTATTCTGCTGTGACTGAATAATGTTGGTAAAGTTCTTGAACCTCGGATACAACAACTCATTGTATTTCGGCAAGTAGTTCAAATCAGCTTGCTGGTGCTGGATGATTTTCACCTTATCATTAAACAAGTTAACCTCGGGGAAGTGAACAAGCCAGTTGTTCTTGTTTTTGGTCAAAAGGGTATTGGCCTCAGTCTTCAATTTGATCTTACTCATTGCCCAATTCTCATCGTATTTGATAATGGACCTAAACTGTTTTTTCAACGGAATGGCCCAGATAGAGTTCCACGAGAAAAAATTCAACGCAATTCTCTCACCAGTCGCCCTCTCCACCAACGTCTTCAAATAGTTGATCAACAAGTAATCGAAAAGGGATCTGTGGTTGCTCATAACAACTGAATTCAACAACTGCTCCTGTGTCAGAGGATCCTTCAAATTCACACCACTGATCACAATTTTGATCTTCCTTTTGCTGACAAGGTGCTGGAAAAACTTCCAGTAGAGGGATATCAACAGTTGACCAATCGCATCCACTTTCGATTGAGGCAAGAACCAGGCAACGGCCCAGGAAAAGTAATCAAAGAACAACACGTTGATGAAGCTCAATACCATAAACAGCACACACAACAGCCATCCTTTCAAAACACTTGTTGTAGAGAGTCCCTGAGGCACTGGGTAGAGACCAGCCTGTTCCAGCCATTCCTTCACAACGACAAGTCCTTTCATTATATATCAAAGAGTTGAACAGAAGCACTTTCGCCTGGTTTGTTTATTTGTTTATTTGTTTGTTTGTGGTCATCATCTTTTCTCAGCTGCACTCCGCTTGCCTCTTTTGCTACACACACAGAGAGAGACACACACACAGAGACACACACTGGCAAAAGCTTTTTCGCTTGCTGTTGTTGTTTCCGGTTTGTTTTTTTCTTGGTTTTGTGTCAAAATATGCATTGAGGTTGCGAGCCCCGTGCGTTTCCCGGTATTTACCTGATCGGGTAAGTCATCGCCTTTCCTGCCCTCGGAAGTTTGTATCCTGTAAAAAAAATTTAATTCAAAATTTTAAAATTCTTTAGTTTTCTTACCAACCACAAAAAGGAAGCACCGTCAAATTAAGCGCCAGCTACCACCAACCGCCATCCCTCAGAATGTCGCGTATCATCGTCAAGGGTCTTCCAAAGTATCTCACTGAGGACAAGCTGAAGGACCACTTTGCGAAGCAGGGAGAGATCACAGACGTTAAGCTCCGTGTCAACAGACAGGGTGAATCCAGAAGATTTGCATTTATAGGTTACAAGAACCAGGAAGACGCAGAACAGGCTGTCAAGTACTTCAATGGCTCGTTCATCGACACTGCTAAAGTTGAGGTGGATCTAGCCAAGAGTTTTGTCGACCCTTCAGTGCCTAAGTCGTTTAGGGAGAAGAAGCGAGAGGCTTATGAGAGGGTGAAGGCCAGAGAGGAGAGGGTCAAGGAAAAGGAGGAAAGAGAGAGAGAGTTTAAGAGACATAAGAAAGAAGGGAAGCTCCAATCTGCCATTGACAAGGAAATTGGCGAGAATTCTAAGCTCCAGGAATTTTTGGAGGCGACGAAACCTGCAACGCAGGCTAAGTCTTGGTCGAATGATATTGTGGTGAATAAAGGCGGTGCTCCATCAAACTCGCTTTTGGAACATGCATTGGCCATGAAGGATGGCTCTGCATCAGCAGCAGCACCGGCAGCAGAATTTTCTAATAACGTGGCTGATGAGATCTTCAAGATCCGGGAGAATGAGAGTGACGACGAATATAACGACTTTAATGCACCAACCAAGAATGACAACGATAATGATGAACAACCAATGATGAGTCTGAGTGACATACCTGCTGCAGCCGGCCAAGAAAACAATGAAGATGTTGAAATGGCTGACGAAAGGGAGAAGGGGAAAGATGAGGCGATGTCAGATCTTGATTGGTTGAAGCAAAGAAGAATTCGTGTCAAGGAATCTGGGGAAGTCATTAATAGTTTCTCTGGTGCAGATGGAACTCCTTCAAGCACTAAAGATAGCGAGGAGCATGAGCATGAGCATGAAGGCAAGACAGTTCAACCTGAACAAACTGGGCCTGAAGAACCACAACAGACAGAGGAAGAGAAGTATATTTCTAAGATTAAATCAACAGGCAGATTGTTCCTTAGAAACATTTCATACACTGCGACTGAGGACGATTTCAAAGAGTTGTTTGGAACGTTCGGCTCTATGGACGAAGTGCATGTCGCAATCGATACCAGAACTGGTAAGTCTAAGGGGTTCTGTTATATCCAATACACTGACCCCAAAAACGCGGTCAATGCATACATAGATCTCGATAAACAGATCTTCCAAGGAAGACTTTTGCATATCCTACCTGCTGACGCTAAGAAAGATCACAAGTTGGATGAATTTGACCTCAAGAACCTGCCTTTGAAGAAACAAAGAGAGTTGAAGAAGAAGAATGATGCATCCAAATCGCAGTTCAGTTGGAACTCCCTGTACTTGAACAATGACGCCGTTATGCAAAACATTGCTTCCAGTCTGGGCGTTGATAAGCGTGACTTGTTTGATCCAGAAAACTCCAATTCTGCAGTGAAGCAAGCTTTGGCAGAGGCCCACGTTATTGGTGATGTGAGAAAATTCTTTGAGAATAAAGGTATTGATTTGACCAAGTTCCAAGGAAAGCAGAGAGATGACAGTGTTATTCTAATCAAGAACATTCCTTTTGATACCAAGGAGGCTGAATTGCTGGAACTGTTCCAACCATTTGGCGAGTTGAAGAGATTCCTGATGCCTACGTCAGGTACGATTGCCATTGTGCAATTCAGAGATGCTCCAAGTGGGAGAGCTGCATTTACCAAGTTGGCGTACAGAAGATTCAAGCAGAGTATATTATACTTGGAGAAGGGACCAAAGGACCTATTCAGCAGGGAGCCTACATCAGATGACAAGGTTGAGACTGTTGAAATCGAGGAGAAGGTCAAGGAGATCAAAGACAAAACTGTCAATCACAGCGATGAGAACGTCGAAGTCTTTGAAGGAGCTACTGTTTCTATCTTTGTTAAGAACTTGAACTTCTCTACAGCAGCTGAGTCTTTGACTGCATTATTTGAGAATCTGGATGGTTTTGTTGTCGCTACAGTTAAAACGAAGCCAGATCCTAAGGACTCCACCAAGAGACAAAGTATGGGGTTCGGCTTTGCGGAGTTCAAGACCAAAGAGCAGGCCAATAGTGCGATCTCTGCTATCGATAACACCGTTCTTGATGGTCACAGACTACAGTTGAAATTGTCACATCGCCAAAACGTTGTGGGTAGTGGTGCTGTCAAAACCAAGGCCAAGGCATCCTCCAAGATCATTGTCAAGAACTTGCCCTTCGAGGCTACTAGAAAGGAAGTATTTGAGCTCTTTAATTCTTTTGGTCAGCTGAAGTCTGTCAGAGTACCAAAGAAGTTTGACAAGTCCGCCAGGGGTTTTGCATTTGTGGAGTTCTTGCTGCCTAAAGAGGCTGAGAATGCAATGGATCAGTTACAAGGTGTCCACTTATTGGGAAGAAGACTTGTTATGCAATACGCTGAGCAGGGCTCTGATGATGTTGAAGCTGAAATTGAAAAATTGACCAGAAAGACCAAAACGCAGGCTGCTACGAGAGAGTTGGGTGCCATCAGAGCAACTGGTAAGAGAAAGCTGGATCTCGATGATGATGATGAACAAGGAGGTATTGACGATGTTTAAGAGGATATATATAACATAAATATAACGACAACAAGTCATTGTGATGATAACTCGTTACCAATGAGATCGATTGTAGCGTGCCATATGATAGGCGTTCTACTGACATAGCTCGTCGTTTCTTTGAACAATATTATATATATTTTATAGTGATACAAACGTTTTATATTCATCCATCATTGTTGTGTGTATAGAGTGCCCAGCTATGATGAGCTGTCTGACTTTAGAACAAGAATGCCACCGTCGGTGCTCTTCATGAGCTTCTTAACAAGAACCTTCATTCTGTTCTTGTTCTCTGGATCCACAGTCAATTTAGGTCTCAATTTGCCAATCAGAGCCTTTGCTGTCAACCTTTCGGATTTTACCGCATCAATGAGGTCTTTTTCAGTCAAGATATTTGGATCGGTGGTGCTTGCAGAAGTAGAAGATGCTTCGGTTGGAATGGTAGCTGGGATCTGTTCCAGCTTGACAATGGACGACTCCTCTTCAAGTTTGACTCTCTTGGTAGGTGATGATGGGTCACCAAACTCTAGGGCAACTCTCCTTTTGCCAAGTGGGTTCCGGTTCCAGTCACCTTTTGGAAACTTGACAAGAACAGAAGGAAGGGCCTTGAGCACCACAATGCCAACCGGTTTATTAACATGTTTCACCTTGATTCTATTAATTGGTGGGCTCGATTGTCGCTGACTATTCAAAAGGCCTCCAACTGCTGGAGACATTGGTCTTGACAGATCAGCCTTTACAATTTCCTCATCATCATCATCTGGCTGCTGTTCAATATCAGACTCATTGAGATATGGATTAACCTCCTCATCATCAGACTCATACATCATACCGGCCTCAGTCTTCAAAAGTGTCTTTCTCACCTTTTCACCATCCTTGTCAAAAACCTTCTTCTCCCCAAACAAATCATCATCTTCATCATCTTCAACCTCCTCCTCGCCATGAATGTTGGCTCCGCGCATCTCCTTCTTTATTCTATCCTCACTCTCCTTATTCTCCTCTTCATTACCATCGATAATTGGTGCCTCTTCATCGTCTGCAAAGTCCTCTTCAAAATCCAAGTCGTCATTATCATTGTCGCGTGCACCCGAGTCTCCCTCCTTTGTGCCCACTACAGTCTTGAGCTTCTTCTTTGTACGCTCATAACGCGTCAACTTCTGCTCCTGCTCATCCAAATGTTTCATCAGCCATCTAGGCACCGCCTGCTTGGCCTCCATCTTAGCCTCGGCTTCTTCAAGTGTCAATGTCGAGTACTTGTTTCTTGGAGTGAACCGATAGACTTTATCTAGAGGCGCCAACACAAACGACTGGTCTGGTCGTGGAATCAAAATGGCATAATCCGTGGATGCGGCCTCATAATTACCGACCCATGTGTTCTTACCATCGTAATCCTCCATCACCCAGGGGTAGTACTCTTCATATCTCAGCTTTCTAACCTCATCATCAACAGCACGAATCTGTCTCGTTTTCCTCTTCACTGGCTGCTTGTTCTTATGGGCACCACCATCAGGTGCAATGTGCGCCATTTGTCTCGCACGCTTCTCCTGCAGTTTCTCCTCCTGAGTCTTGACTGGATCAGGAGCAACATTAGGGTCGTTCGAAAGGTCATAGACTGGATATCTGCGAAAGCCGCCGCCACTGAGCTGAGTGGATCCCGGGTTCAGACGCTCCTGCTCCTCCATCTTCATTTTCTCCTCGGCATACTCCTTCTGCCGTTGCTCAATCTCAGCTCTTGTCAACTGATACTGGAGGTTCCTCGTCTCTTTTCTATGGAGTCTGATCGGCAAATGGAACGTCCTTGGATTGACATCGTGCTTGGATCCAAACTTGAGCAAGTTGGTCTTGATGCTCTCCAGTTCGCTCAATGTCGCTGCTCTCAGTGGGTAATCACTGAACTGCACCGCATCAACAACAACCTCTCTCTTAACCGCCACCGCCGACGGAGCTGACTGTCTGAGGCTGGCGCTGGCGCCAGCGCTGTTGCCATTTGCTGATCCAAACACTCCTCCCCCTCCCCCTCCTCCTACTGGACGGCGCGGACGGCGTTTCTGCGGTCTAGAAGGGCGCAGTGGATTTGTTGGTGCCATTAGGAGTAGCCGCTAGCCTCTTTTTATAGCTTTTTTGTTTGTGTTGAAAGCTGTTTTTGTGTTTTTTTGTTTTTTTTTTGGTTTTTTATTTCTGTTTTTGGTTGAAACTTACGTAATCGGTTTTATCCCATCTCATCTTGACACATTTCTCAAAACTACTCGGAAATGAGGGAGAAGCAGAATGAGCCTCCTGCTGTATTTTTTCAGAAGGCAACAGAAAGAATATATATGTATATGTATGTATAAAGCATCATCCACTCTCCTTGTCGAAAAGTGTAGTAGCAACAACAAGGACAATGAGCCTTTTCACTAACCAAAATTCTCCCTTCTGTCCTTCTGGAAGCTTTGTCCCTGAGCTGTTTGGGGAAGTTTTATCCCACTTGACTCTTGAGAGCCTGGTTCAACTTAGGTATCTTCCTGAGTTGGACTTGCTCAGTGCGATTGATTCTCATCACATTACAAGAAAGTTGATCAGAGAGTATATCCGGTACATGTCACTAGAAGACGTTTTCACCAGAGTCATACAGAACTCTGAGCTGAAAGAATTGTGTAACAGGCATTTCACCATTGCATACGACTGTCCGAGTACAGCAATGCCGGTCTTATATGGTATTAAGGATGAAGAGGAAGAATCCAGAGAACTGATGGACGGGATTGAAAAAGATGACAATGGGATCCTTCTGTGTCGAATGTCCCCGGAGTCTTCTTCTTTTCCAAACCAAGGTCAGTGCGACGACGACCGGATTCTGCTGGTGATTACCTCCCCTGAAAACATATCCTGGTTCACTTGTCTTTACAGGCCAATCTTGAATCAGAAACGTATTAAACACAAAGGCCAAGTCGTGATCAATGGTCTAAAGACCACCACCGCGCTCTTTAGCAAACTTATTCTCTCATCCAAGAGGAGGGAACTTAACGTCAAGACTGCATTCACTAACGTTACACAGGTATCGTTCAATGAAGCACATATTCCCTTCCATTACCATACCAATGTTGCTTTCTATCAACCCCGAAGAAGTAGCAGCCGTCGTCGTCTAACTGTATCACTTCAGAACAGTTTCACACTCTTCGCTGCTGGCAAGTTTCTTTCAAGGCACCAATCCCAACTGTCATATCCAACAAGGAAATGCCATTTTCACCAGTTGCACGAGTTGACGTTTAATAAACAAGTCACACATCTGCGCATTTCGATCTCCAGAGAGGGAAGAGACCATCGGGTTCACAACGATGGAGGAGAAACTCACATGAACATTTTTGGTAAGATACATGCCCCGGGTTTAACACGGTTTGAATACAGGAATAGCGATTGCCCGGCGCAACGGGTATGGTTTACACAAGCACTCCAGCAATCACTGCTCGCTGGGAGTGACGGTGATTTCCCTAGTGGGCCATTTGATAATATCCGCTCCTTCAATTACAACTTCTTTGTGTAAACGTCACCCATTGAAAATGTATATATATCATTCAAAATTGTATACTAGTAGCTACAAGCGCGAACTTTCTTTGCGTCTAACAGGTTGTGTATCAATTCAGCTCTCAGCACTCTCAAATCTCAACTTCAGCCAGGGCCTCAGTGGTTTCTTGAACAGTAGTGGCCTCGGCAGGAGCAACGCTCTTCGCAGCACCAGCACCTGGGTGTCTCGATCCCTTGTCCTTCTTAGCCTTCTTCACTTTTTTCACGGCAACTGGAGCTGGGTAACCCTCAGCTTGAGCTTTCTGGAACTCTGGATCCTTTTCAAAGTCTGCTCTAATTGGAGCCAATAGTTCATTAATAGCATCGGCAACACCAGTCTTCAAATCTGGTGGAGCCAACTTCTCCTCTTCATAGTCCTTGACCAACTGCTCCAAAGAGTTGTAGACAATCTTACCACCAAACTTCTCTGGCCTGTCAATTGGGAACTCAAACTTCCTCTCGTTGTACTTCAACTCTTGGATTGGCAAGATAACGTGTGTAATGAAGGCAATCAACCCATTGTCCTCAACAACACCTGGGGCACAGAATGCAGTGTTGATTTTCTTCTTCACGGACTTTGGCTCTTCCAAAAGATCAATCTTAGAATTTGGATCAGACGCACTCATCTTACCACCTTGGGTCAAACCTGGCACCATAGGGTTCATCAAATGACCTCTCTTCTTGTATCCCAAGGAGGGCAAGTTCTCCTCAGCCAATACAAAGATCTTTCTCTGGTCAACACCACCAAACTGAGCGTCAACACCCAAGTGTTCCTCATCCAAAGCTTGCATCAATGGGTAAATCAACCCTGAAAGCAATGGGTTGGCAACCTGCTTCACAACATCAGCACCAGCTCTCTTCGCGTCATTCTGCGAAACAGAGTTCGACAGTCTGAAAATGTCCATGGTGTACTCTGGACTCAACTGGTATGAGGAACCCACAACAAACTTCAACTTCTCAATAGGCACATTGATAGATCTCAACAGAGACTTCACCATCAACTCGTAGTACTTCGCTCTGTAGTTGACAACCTCCAATGGGGCCTTCATGTTGTCCAAGAAGGCATGCAAGTCGGCTAAAAGGACAGTGACCTCACAACCAGCTTTCAAAAAGTCTGCTAGCTTAGTCATTGGCACAAAATAGCCACAATGAGGCTTACCAGTTGGCGCAGTACCCCAGTAGATCTTCAATGGGCGCTTCGTCTCAGCGTTGAGAACATCCTTGATGATCTGTCCGTTGAGAACCTCCTGCAGATTTCTGGTAATAAGCTCGTACTGCTGTTCAGCATCTGTCACGGTGGTCATCTTTTCCTGCTCTCTGCTTTCTGTTTTCTGCTTTCTGCTTGCCGCTGAGTTGAAGAGTTGAATTTGAAGCTCAAAAGCTCAAAATCTTTCAGTGTAGTTTTTGTGTTTGTGGCGGCGGCAATTTCGCGAAATTCCCATTAGAAAAACAAAACAAGAAACATAAAACCGGAACACGGACGGCGTACCGGAAGGTTTCTGAAAGGAAGAAAAAATTCACACCAAAACCAAACCAAACACAAACCGAAAGTCCACTACTGAAATCAATCCCCCCCCATTGCGTGATACACAAATGTCGGCTCCACCACTGCTGCGTCCTCCTGGATCAGGTAGTAGGAATCCCAAATCACCGCGTCTGAAGCTTCCGAGCCTGACGGTCAATTCTGCATCCGCTCTGGTTCACCCCTCGTGTGGTGCTGGTGAACTGTCGTCGTCAAACGGGTCACCACTGACTCCATCTCTTCTGGCGAACAAGTTAGGACATTTGGATATCTCATCGCCGATGACCCGCACATCTTCACCATCCACTGCAGCATCTGATGGTCTCAGTATGTTTAGTGCTGAGATCATGGCGGAGATGGATTCTAATCACTCTTCGTCGACACAGCTCAAGACTGTTGCTGCTACTGCGGCTTCTCCTTCATCCCTTCCCTTTCCTCTTCCTCTTCCAATCACTATTGATAACACAGAACTGTACACTACTGCCGAATCAACGTTGAATACCCTACACGAAACAACACCTATTGATTCCAACTCCTCCTTCACCACCACTAATGATAATGACGATAACGATAACGATGTACATACTTTGATCCTACCACATACCCGCTCAAGGGATGTGGAGACCCTGGATCTGGATGAGTGGAAACGTGTCTCACGTAATGGCGAGATTGTGGAACTTGGTGTGCTGGGAGAAGGGACCGGTGGGAGCGTGAGCCGTTGCAAGTTGAAACATGGCCAGACACTGTTTGCCCTGAAGCAGATCATCTCGGATACTTCAGCTGCAGAGACTCAAAAACAGATCCTAAGAGAGTTGCAGTTTAACAAGTCGTGCAAAAGTCCCTACATTGTGAAGTATTATGGAATGTTCTTGAACGAGATGAATGCCTCGATTTGCATCACTATGGAGTACATGGATGGCCGCTCATTAGACTCGATCTACAAGAAGGTGAAGTTTAGGGGTGGGATCATTGGTGAAAAGGTGCTAGGTAAAATTGCAGAGAATGTCCTCAAAGGGCTGTCGTACCTTCACGAGCACAAGATCATCCATCGTGACATTAAGCCACAGAACATCTTGCTCAACACTCAAGGTGAGGTGAAGCTATGTGATTTCGGTGTCAGTGGAGAAGTGGTCAACTCGTTGGCTACAACATTTACTGGGACTTCGTACTACATGGCTCCCGAGAGAATTCAAGGACATCCATATTCTGTCACAAGCGACGTTTGGTCCCTGGGTTTGACACTGCTTGAAGTTGCTAAAGGTAAGTTCCCGTTAGACATTGACGTCGATGGCACATCACCAATTGAAGTGTTGATCTTGATCATGGGATTCACCCCCGAATTAGACGAGCGTGACGATATTCAGTGGTCTGGTGCATTCAGATCATTTCTGGACTATTGTCTAAAGAAGAATCCAAGCGAGAGGGCGAGTCCAAGACAGATGTTGCTGCATCCTTGGATTGTAGGTCAAAGAAAGAAGAAGGTGAATATGGCCAAGTTTGTTCAGCAGTGCTGGGAGTGTGAACTAGAGTAAGGGGGTTAATGGGTAGTTGTGCATCTATACGAAATATACAATTTTGGTTTATATCAGCATCAATACATCGCAATTAGGTACACCATTACTGACAATGTTGACAATAGACACCCTCGGTTTCCTGCCGACTATACCGATGTGTGTCCTCTTGTGGTGATACCGAATTAGGAATTAGGACCGGACCCCCTGCAGCCGAGGGAAATCAATGCACCGGAGTTTTTCCGAGGCTGTCAATTCAGATAACCAAACAAACCGGACAACCCAGCTCAGATAGAGCGTAGCAACCACCCACACATCTACTCAAACACAGAAGGTCCATCACGCTATGCAACAAATTAATTCATAAATTTCTGTAGTTCTGATTCGGTATCACACACCAAGATGGTTGGTTGAACCTACCTCTTATCGCACTAGAACCCAGCCAATCAGTTCAGGTTTTCTCGCACCCTTCCCGTTCTTCTTGTTCTCTTGACGATCTCTCTGATTATCCCTTCAAAACTAAGAGAAGTCCCCGCACAACCTTTTGTTTTTTGGGTCTGCCGGCCGCCCCCCGCCCGGTATTTTTTTTCCAGTCCAAGACCAGTCCCAGTCTAGTCCCAGTCTGGCTGGCGCGCGGCTGGCGCGCGGCTCCGCCTAAGCTTATGGTGGGACTCCGATTTCCGGTGGGCGGAACATTCTCTTCCAGGCAGACAGGTGGTCCGCCCAGCTACAGCCGCAACGCTGAGAGTTACCGAAGTTTTTTATCTTAGGGGGAAGAGAAAAAAAGATTAATAATCAGGCACTTCCGTTATTTGTAGCAAACACACCTTTCGTTCGCCACCTTGTTTGTTAAATCCACAATCCATCCAGTCCCAGTCCATCTAAACCACACAACACAATGAGCCCTGTCGAGTTTAAAGAGAACACCTCCATCACTGTGCTTGGTGCCTCTGGTGACCTGGCTAAAAAGAAGACTTTCCCAGCCCTGTTTGGGCTGTACAGAGAGGGACACCTCTCGAGCTCCACAAAGATTTTTGGTTATGCGAGATCAAAACTCACCATTGATGAGCTCAGAGAGAGAATTAGAGGATATCTAAAGACTCCATCTGAGGAATCCAAGACCAAGGTTGATGGCTTCTTGCAATTGATTCATTACATTGCGGGACCGTATGACACTGCGGACGGTTTCAACGAATTGAAGAGAGAGATTGAGGAATTTGAGCTTGAGAGAGGCGTTCAGGAGCCACACAGACTCTTCTACCTTGCTCTTCCACCGTCTGTCTTTGTTGATGTCTGCAAACAGATCAAGGCCAATGTCTACGCCACTAATGGTATCACGAGAGTCATTGTCGAGAAGCCATTTGGCCATGATTTAGCCTCTTCAAGAGAATTACAAAAAGACCTAGCGCCAATATTTTCCGAGGATGAAATCTTTAGAATTGACCATTATTTGGGTAAAGAATTGGTGAAGAACTTGCTTGTGCTGAGATTTGGCAATCAGATTCTGAACTCGTCCTGGAACAAGGACCACATCAAGACCATTCAAGTCTCCTTCAAGGAACCATTCGGCACTGAAGGACGTGGTGGCTACTTTGACAACATTGGTATCGTTAGAGATGTCATGCAAAACCACTTGCTTCAAGTTTTGACTCTGCTGACCTGCGACAGACCAGTCTCGTTTGACCCTGAAGCAATTAGAGACGAGAAGGTGAAGGTCCTTAGGGCAATTTCCCCAATTGACACCAAAGATATCATTATCGGGCAGTACAGCAAGTCCGAGGACGGCTCCAAACCAGCTTATACCGATGATGAAACAGTAAAGGAGGGTTCCAAGGCGGCCACTTTCGCCGCATTTGCCGTCAACATCAAGAGTGAAAGATGGGACGGTGTCCCAATCATAATGAGAGCAGGCAAGGCATTGGAACAAGGGAAAGTTGAGGTTAGAGTACAGTACAAGGAAGTTGCCTCGGGGATCTTTGAGGAGATTCCACCGAACGAACTTGTGATTAGAATCCAACCAAATGAAGCAATCTACATCAAGCTCAACGCAAAGACCCCCGGTCTGTCCACTAAAACCCAATTGACCGAATTGGATTTGACTTACGGCACCAGATACAAGGAATTTTGGATCCCAGAGGCATATGAGTCGTTGATCAGAGATGCCCTTCATGGTGATCACTCCAACTTTGTAAGAGATGATGAGTTGGATTACAGCTGGAAGCTCTTCACTCCGTTGTTGGAGTACATTGAAGGCCCTGATGGTCCAACTCCAACCATGTATCCTTATGGTTCGAGAGGTCCAAAGCAGTTGACTGACTACTTGCAAGACCATGGCTATGTCTTTACTAAAAATGGTACCTATCAATGGCCAGTCACTACTCCGTCCAAGATCTAGTAAGACAGTGGCTCTTTCTTCTGATGATAGATTTACTCGAGTTTAATCCCAACTCGTTTGTCCCTTCCCTACCGCCCCTTTGATGATGTTTTGTTTGTTTGTTTTATGTTTTTGTATATCGATCAAGTTTTGCGTTTTGTTCCCAGTATCGTGGTGGTGTAGACATAGTATATGTTTGAATGGGCTGGTGGATTGTTAATCAAACCGTACTGGAAGAAGTTTCTTCTCGATTGATTTGGATAACGCCCTGACGGACAAGCTGGGGTCATAATAACACTTGTTCAGCTGCGGTAAGTCCTCAATTTCAACACATATATCACATTCCTTTAAAGGTCCATACCTGTTGGAATATTTGATGCAGAGTTTGACCAGTTCTGGAAAGTTTTCCTTTCTAAACTTGTACTTCTGAGGACTCTCCTGTACTTTGAAAAGAACCAACAACGTCTGTAGCTTGGGATACCTCACTTCGTCATTAATGAAGCTGGAGTTGAACTTGTCAAACCCAAATAAATTCAAAATCTCAAGTTGAGAGAAACGCATTTTTTTAGTATCAACTTGAACGACTTTATCTTGAGATACATCCTGGTTCTTGTCCTGGGGCAGGTCAAGCGCAATATTGATTTCATTATGGGCCAATGTCAATTCAACTAGGTTATCAAGCTCCAAGTTTTCAAAAGCTCTTGCAAACGTCGTGGAGTTTGTTGATACCGACATCACTTGGACATTTTTGATGTATGCTTCAAGCTCTTTTGTGATGTATTCAAACCCTTCAGGAAGTGAGCCGAACCGTAGCTCCAAATGCCTCAACTTGGGACATCTAACATTCTTGAAGTAGATGGTCTTTTCAAAGCTTCTTTCAGTTGACCCGTACAACTGAATGCTTAGTTTCTTCAGCTGGGGTAAGTCAAGATTGCAAAACGACATTGCATTTCCGTCAATCTTCAAAGTCTTCAAGCTCTTCAATCGAACGTAGTCTGTATCTCCATCAAAGTTTAAATGCAGTGCAACACCACTACTTCCAGCGTTAGATGCTGATTGGAGCGACAAGTACTCTAGAAGCTGGAATCTCTCAAATACCTGCAAGCTAAGGCCTGTCTCTATCGAAATGTCATGTATGGATCTGATATTAGGGATGCTTGACTTCTCTAAAAACTTCATCAAGGCTGGCAATCTTGGGAGAGTCATACTTGTATTCACGACACCATTCAATACTTCTAAGGATTTTGAGTTTATTGAAAAGGAATAGAGCTTGTTCACATGGAAGTACAATCTGGGCAGCCGTTCAACGTTAAAGAAGTCATACTCATGTCCCATAACTTCATACTGTGATCCTCTTTCTGAGACAAAGTTGGTGTTAATTTCACCCCCTTTCCTATTATTGTGAAGACAAAGTGTTCTGTGTACATGCATGAGTTGTGATTCAAGATACTGGACATACTGCTGTCCCGTGTGCTGGTAAACCCGCGGATGCTGCTGCTGCTGCTCTCCTCCACTGAGGGAGAGCCGTGAAAGCATTGACATCGATTCCTGTGTTAGCAGCACCCGCACTACTCGCTGCCAGTTGTACCTCTTGTTATACACCACATTCAAGATGTAATCATTGGCCAAAGTGCTCTTCTCATGGCTGTGCCTCCTCGAAAACTCCACAATAAAGTACGTGAAGTGATGAATGACATCGGCATATGCCTCCAGATCTGTGGGATGAGACATACTCAAACTCCTCGTGGAAATTGAGTTGAAGAAGCCGGACACATGTGATGAGTCAGTGACAACCAACACTTTACCCCGTACGATCTGTTGAAATGTGTGGCAAACCGCAGCTAGCGACATGAAAGAGTAGACATCACTCACATAGTCGAAAATCTCTGACAATATCTCAACAGGGAGTGTCTCATATCCCATTATACAATCGATCGATGAATTCAAGGAATAATGAATTGATTAGTTTTTTTTGTAGACGGCGGAACCCCAAAAGAAAGTGTCACTTTTGTTTTGTTTTTGTTTTTGTGTAACATCGAATTTTGCCACTGAAAAATAACATCACCAAATCAAAACGGATCAGATCAGATCAAGCTTGCCGCTGGTAGAAGGAAAGAAAGAGAGTGTGGCTCTGTTCATTCGTTTGAGATTAGTGGTACACACACAATGGAAGAGGATGATTTGGGCACTCTGCCCGCGTCGTTCCAAGACAATGGCGATCTGTTGAAGAAGTGTCTTCTCCAGTTCCCACGCCGATACAACTATCAGTTCACAGAGGCGACAAGCGTGGACTTGCGGCGTGTGCTCTTCTTCGCTGCTAGTTACAAAGGCCAATTCCTTAAACAGTTCTTCCACAACGTTGACGAATCTGTCTTGCCCTCTGCATGGCAACATGTCTTAATCCCTGAGAGATACCAACGTCTGGAAGGAGAGAAGCTGTACTTCCAAGAGAACCGTCATACCGATCCATATCATCCTAATCGTTCATGTGGAAGGAAATTGATGAAAGGTGAGACTGTCTACAGATGCATTACTTGCCGAAAGGACCAGTCATCTGGGCTTTGTTCCGCTTGCTTTGACGAGAAGGCACATGAAGGACATGAAATTGTTGAAACTACATCTACTAGAGCATCAGGTGGGGTTTGTGACTGTGGGGATCCCGATGCATGGAAGCAACAGTTTCATTGTAAATATCATGATATTGAAGAGACGCCTCTCGAGAACATTTCTTACATGTTGAAAGAAGCGATGTTCCAAACGTTTGAGATTGCATTGGACTATGTGGTTGATATCGTATCTGGATCATTTTGTGTGTTGAATAAGGACACTGATATGGATATGAGTTCAGTCTTTGCCAATATTTCGAGATCCACTTTGGACGGGGAGGCTTACTTTGGAACAGATTGGACTGGTGACAGGTATGAGTTGTTGCTCTATGAAGACTCTGGGAAACAGTACAGAGAAGCTGTGGATAGGGTTTGCAAATCCATTTCATGTAATGAAGAATTTGCTACTACAATTGTTGACGAGGTGAACTCTCAGGGTCGTGCTAGGGTCATGGTTAGCCATCAGTTGGATGAGCTACTTGCAGCTCAGAAGATTTTATCCGCTACAGGGCTACCTAGTGTCATCAAGAGCTCAAGGGATGTCTTCAGAGAGGACGTGTGCCTCGAAATCATTCAATGGCTATCTGAAGTATCCACAGGTGAAGTCATGGGCAACTACAACATTGTCAGGAACCTAATCACGAAGGCATTCTGCCGTAAATGGAGACCAGGTATCCGCAAGATGTTAGACTCCAGTCATGTGGCAACACTTGGGACGTTGATTGACAACCAGATTGCATTATTGGCAAAAAAGTCAATAAACTCAACTAATGCTACACCTCATTGGAATATTCCTTCAGAGGCCTGGAAGATCGACCCTGTCCTAGCTGCTGAATGCGAATACGATCCATTCTTGCTGTCTCCAGACTCTGATGAAAAGCTTAGAGGCTCAAGATTTCAGACAATGATCTTCCTTGACTCAAGATTATGGAATGCCTTGAGGGTCCAAGTTCACAACCTATTTAACTCCGTCCTAGCTCCCAATAGACTGTATGGACCCGTTATCTGCTGTCAATATGTTGATATCTATCCAACCATGTTTGAGATCTTCTTCACTATGGACAAATTTCCAGAAAGCAGTGCAATGACCAACATTACATCCCAGATATTCAACTCCACTTCCAATGCCACATTGATAACTGAGCACGGGGATATCACCAGGCTACTTGGATATCTACATGGACTATTAACAAGAAACACAGTATGTCATCCAGCTGATGTTGATGTGTCATTGGACCTCACTCCTTTTGGATTCAAGAATAGAAAGATTGGACAGGTATTTTACGATATTTCATGTTTGTTATCCAAGACTGAATCTCTCAACACTGTGTTGAGTCCAGTTTTCTTTAACCAACTCTGTGACTTACTCGCATTGTTCCAAGGAAGGCCAACTAATAAGAGAGAAGCAATCGCTCATATCGAGTACGAGTCGAACGATTTTGGTGTCTACTTCAATACCTACTCATTGACTTCAAGCGTTTCAGAAATGGCTTCAAAGTGTTTTATGAGGGCTGGTGATGCCATTGATCCTCAAGAACTCGTTAATCTTGTCTTGAAAAGAATTCTCTCATTGGTTTTCAATAGTGACCCAACGTTGTTCAAAATGTTATCGGAGAAAACCGATATGATAAAACCGGAAATTATGGTGATTGAGACAGTGGAAGGTCCAATGGTCAGTAGTTCTTTCGAGGTTCACAGAAACCCTGTGTCTCTTTTACACCCTTTGCATGCTCTTTTATCGTCGGTGATCCAATACTCTAAGATTCAATCAGTTGATATTACACTGCGTGATGATGACACAGATAAGGTCAGCAAGTTTATTCTTGGAGTATTGGACTTCCCACTAAGAACCTTTGTCCTTTTGTCCCAGATCAAGATTGGATTCTGGGTGAGGAATGGCCTATCTATTAGAACTCAGATGCAAGTGTATAGAAACTCTATTCTAAGGGAGAATGGTGTGATGAAAGACTTGTCCTTGATTCAGGTGATGTTATCAGCGTGCCCACCAAGTGATTCTTTTTTATCGATTGTGGCACGATGGTCTTTGTTGCCCTGGATGAAGGAAGATTTTGGCAACCATCAAGATTATGATGAAGCCACACTCCATAGCATGGTTGAAGATTTCATGATGTTCATGATCTACATTTTGACTGATGTTTCCTTCCTAGCTCCTCCTGATCAAATCATTGAACATAGAGTGATCAATCATGTGATCCATGCCTTGTTCTTGGAACCAATGACCTATTCAAAATTGGTTTTGAAACTTCCAGATTATATTTCCAATGACAAGTCGTTTGATATTTTCCTTGACAGAGTCACTGATCGCATTCCATCCAAGGATATAGGACATCCTTGTTCGTTCAAAGTCAAGGATGAATATCTAGACAGAGTCACGCCATACTATGTAAATTACACACCTAACCAGAGAGACGACGCCGAGAAGTTGATTAAGGAAAGGCTTGCCAAACAGAACATGACAAAGATTGCAGATTCAGTCATTCCTTCACAGACTCCAGTTTTGGAGGGCACCGTCTTGCACAATCTCTATCAAGTTACTACAACCAAGTTATTTGTTCAAATCTTGAGAAGCACTCTGAAATTTGTTGATCACGATCGATCAGGTACATTTGAATCAATGCTTGATTTGGTCCTCCATTTGATTCACATTGCAGTCGAAGGCAAGGAGAAGACATTCGCACTACAGTTTTGCTCCAACATGTTTTCAGAACTCAAGGTTGAGGAGCATAATGAACCATTTTACTACGAAAGCGTTGCAGCTTTGTTGTACAAGTTTTTAGACAACGATTCATTCGGTGCCTCACATGCTAAAATCAGAGCCATTTTCAAATCATTACTGGAGCAGGTAACCTCAACAGAGGACTACTTGAAAGAACAGGTATTGAATTATGACCCATCTATCTTGAGAACTCTTGGTAATGGTAAGAAGTCCTTAAAGTTGACTGATTTTGAGAGGAAGAAGAAATTGGCCCAGGAGAGAAGAGCAAAGCTCATGGAAAAGTTCAAGAAGCAACAAATCAAGTTTGTAATTGAGAACGAGTGCAAGAATGCTGATGATGACATAGAGATGAGGGATGTGAACGAACAAGAGGATTATGAAAACGAAGATGAGACAGCTGACTATTGGAAATATCCAGACCATCATTGTTATCTTTGTCAAATGCCCAAGGAAGATGATGAGCTTGTTGGTGTTGTAACCAACATTCACAGGACCTCCATTGCAAGAAGAATTCCATTTTCTGATAAGTACTGGACTGTGAGGTCGTTCAAGGACTGTAATCCAATGGATTCTGAAGATGTCGTTGATCGCGATACCTCACTTAATGAGTACTTCCAAGCCATCAGAGATGATGAAGTGATCGGACCAGCATTCAATCCACATGCCCATGCACAAATCATCAATGAAGTCACTGCCTCAAGTTGTGGTCATGGAATGCATTTGTCCTGCTTCAAAAATTACTTGGAGGAGAATAAATCACGTCAGTATCAGATTACGAGAACTGTTCCTGAAGATTTTGAACATGGCGAATTTACTTGCCCTTTATGTAAGTCAATTGGAAATGTTTTCTTTCCAATTCTATGGACTGATGATAGGGGTAACTTCAATGATTTTGTCACTAAAGGGTATTCTCTTGACGGATCCTGGTTCAACGGTATGGCAAGCTTTTTGCATGAACCGATTGAAAAAGATCAATGCATAGAGAGTTTTAAACAATCTCTATCGATGGAAGTCTCCCAACATTTGAAGTCATCAAACAGAGAGAAGTTTTTCTCCCCTGATTGTCAGTTTTTCAAAGATTTGAAGGAGACTTGGGAAGCTGTGGAAGGAAAGATCGTGGCTAAATCTGTTCCTGTGGATTCATCTCAACTTTCAAAATTAATTGTCTCCTTGGTGAGAGGTATTGAGATCATACAGAGAGGCGTTCCTGGAAGCGGTGGGTTGATCTTCAATCAAGTTTCTCATCAAGATCTATCTGTCTTGAGATCATTCTTATCGTACCAAAAGGCATCCATTGTGCAGAATATGATGTTTAAACAGGAAGAGAACCCACCGAAAGAACAGTCTGAGCAAGTTTTTAAAGTGGAACTTGCTCATGAAGCACTGGCAAGAATGTATTATTTTATCTCAGACCACATGTTCAATGGACTTGCTGATATTGACATTTTAGAGTTCATGGTGTCCCTCTTCCCATGTTTTGAAGTGACAAACTATTCGATTAACCGAATGGGGTATTTTTACTTTACTATCCAGTCATTGGCTACTTTATTGTCTCAGTTGAAGGAGGGTCTCTTTGTGAATGAATTCTCCTTATTTGGCTTAGATACTTACAAGGTGGATGATGAAACCTTGAACAATCTACACACAATACTCAAGTCTTTAAGAGACACGCATCCAATCTTTGATTTTCTGGGTGATGAAGTATTCAATTCCAAGGAGTTTTTGAAGGTTTTCTACACTCTCTTTGCGAAGTGTATGACCACATTTTTGAGAAAAGTTTCCATCTTAACATTTGGAAAATGTGGTGATTTGAGGGGATCATGCTTGAATGGTGGTGACTTTAGCGATGAATTCACTGGATTGGAGTGTGATCGACTTTGCTGTGTGCTCAACTTACCCTCCGTGGCACAAACGTTAGAAAATCTACACGATACAGGGACGATTGAAGGTTTGAAGTTCAAAAGATTCTTGGATTTTCTTGAACAGACTGATTATGACCTGTCTTTTGACAGAATGGACTATCCTGGTGAGATCAGACTGATTGATTTACCAGAGAAGTTGAGTGATATCTTGATCAAGTTGATGTATAATGATGAGAATTACATGGAGATGTTGAACAAAGGGGCTGATCCAGCTGTGTGCTTGGTGTGTGGGTCTATTTTGAACTTGCAAGATGAGAGTCCGATTGTACTTGATGGAGTAAAAGTCGGCGAGTGCAACTACCACATTCGTTGTGAATGTGTGAGTTATGTGGGGATTTTTTTGATGCTAAGATCCAATTCGATGCTCTTGTTGAATAAGCACGGGAAGGGATCCTTCTACGTTATCCCCTATGCGGACAATCACGGAAGTTTGATGTATGAGGGCAAGGGGATGAAGGTGTTGTACTATGATGAGGCCAAGTACCAAACTTTCATGAGGAAGATGTGGTTGGGAGATGACATTGTGAATTACATTACGAGAAAGTTGGAAGGTGCATTGGATATCGGTGGATGGGAGACGTTCTAAAGACCATATAGATACAAATTGATTGCACTGCATTACAACAATATATTGATTATACCGGTATGTATTGTATGTATGGACCGGGTCTTTATTTCATCCAGACACCAGAATGCAGTTGTTTTTTTTTGACAGGCAGCTTTAGCTTTTCCATCCACGTGACTTTGGAAAATGATCTGTTGACACCATTTTCCTCCCTAATTTTTCTTGTTATCCCAGAGAGCAACAGTAACAACAGCAACAACCGTGTGGTAAAGATCTGTTAGATGAGTAATAGTGTTCACGGCAAGCTTCGCTGTGGTAAAGATGGCAGTTTCCGTGATGAAAAGGGTCGCCATGTCCAATTGAAAGGCATCAACATTGATGGAGGAAGCAAGTTCCCAAGGGTTCCGCATCTCACCAGCCATATTCCAGTTGACGAAGTGTTTTATGACGGTGATAATGTTTCCTTTGTCGGAAGACCCTGGCCGTTATCCGAAGTGGCTCACCATATCCGCCGCATCAAGTCGATGGGGTACAATTCTATCCGGTACATTATTACTTGGGAGGCTGTGGAGCACAAGGGACCAGGAATCTATGACGAGGAATTCATTGAGTACACTGTCGAGGTGCTCAGGATCATTGACAGAATTGGAGATATTTATGTCTATTTGGATCCGCATCAGGACGTCTGGAGTCGTTGGTCTGGTGGTGACGGTGCTCCGATGTGGACACTCTATGCTGCTGGGCTGGACCCACGAGGCCTTGTCGACACTGAGGCAGCCATGGTGGCGAATGCTTTCCCGCACGACCCCAACGCTTATCCAAAGATGCTCTGGACTACAAATTACAAGCGTCTCGCTGCAGGAACGATGTATGCGCTCTTCTTTGCTGGTGAGCATTTCGCTCCAAAGTGTGTCATTGATGGTGTCAATATCCAACATTACCTCCAGCAGCATTTTGTAGCTGCATTCACTCATCTAGTGAAGAGGATCAAGGAAATGGCATCTTACCTGTTCGATATCACCATAATGGGTATTGAAACGTTGAATGAGCCAAATTCTGGGTTCTTGACCTTCCCAAACATTACCTCCATACCACATGACCAACCTTTGAGACTAGGGACATGTCCCAATATTCTTGAAGCCCTCCGCCTAGGAATGGGGATTGCCACAGAGGTGGAACTTTACAAAGTAACACCAGCTGGACCTTCTAAAGTTGGCGTTAAACATGTGGACCCCAGGGGAATTAAGGCTTGGATTGATACGGATGAGTATGACAAGCATTACGGATTCCAAAGATCCAAAGACTGGAAGCTGGGACAGTGTGTTTGGGCTCAGCATGGTGTATGGGACATTGATTCCCGCGAGCCCTTGATCCCAGACTATTTCGGTGTTATTCCTGACACCAATGAGAGACTTGATGAGGATGTCTTCATCAACCATTACTTTGTCGATTTCTACTCGGTGTTTAGAACGTCTATCCGCAAGGTTCTACCAGAGACGATTATATTCATGCAACCACCTCCACTCCGCGCGCCTCCAAAGCTGAAGGGAAGAAGAGCCACACTCCTGGATCAGAACACTGTCATTTGTTTACACTACTATGATGGAATGTCGTTGCTCTTCAAGAGTTGGAATCGTCTGTATAACGTGGACACGCTCGGGATCGTCCGTGGCCGATACTACCTGCCTATCCTCAGTGTTAAACTCGGCGAGGGTGCTATCCGCCGCAGCTTTAAGCATCAGTTGGCACGGATGAAGAAGGAGTGTGTCCAGAATCTGGGACCTGACATCCCTGTCATTTTCTCTGAGATTGGGATGCCGTTTGATATGGATGACAAGCGTGCGTATCAGGATGAGGACTTTTCATCGCAGACATCTGCGCTTGACGCATTATCATTTGCTCTCGAAAGTTCTAATCTGTCACATACCTGGTGGTGTTACACTGCTCAGAATTGCCATAAATGGGGAGATCATTTCAACTGTGAGGATTTCTCCTTTTGGTCCATTGAAAATGATGACAGTGGGGACATGGAGCCTGAAAGCTCTGCCAATTCAATAGTCAAGGTCCGCTTGTCAGCAAGCCAAATGAAGGGATTTGAGTTTGACTCGTCATCCCCCTCACTGCCTTCGAGTTCTGGCACGATAACCATACCGTCTACAGGCGATTT
This sequence comes from Barnettozyma hawaiiensis, assembly GCA_003706665.2. Classification (NCBI taxonomy): domain Eukaryota; kingdom Fungi; phylum Ascomycota; class Saccharomycetes; order Phaffomycetales; family Phaffomycetaceae; genus Barnettozyma; species Barnettozyma hawaiiensis. The sequence goes on along the minus strand of PPLY02000017.1, from coordinate 27,592 downwards.
ATCAGCAAGAAACTTGTCATCGTCAGCGGACAGAACCCTGATTGGGTCAGGAAGATTCAAAGACAACAAACCCATCAGTGTAGAGGACGCCGGTGGCTGCCATGCGGGCATCCGTGCTATTGATGCGGTGGTGCGTCCATACGTCGTTGCCATTGCTGGAAAGTTTCTTGATGCGATGTTTGACTTGAAGAAGGGCGAGTACAGACTCAAAGTGACTGGTGATTCGACATCACCGCATTCTACACTCATTTATCTTCCAAGCTGGCATTTTGACCATGACGACGTTAAAGTGGAGACCGATTCAGGACGATTTATCATTTACCCTGACAGAGAAATCCTGGAGTGGATCCATGACAGTGGTGTAGGGACCATCACGGTCACCAACTTGAATGCATTAGGACGCCAGCAGAAGGGATGGTGTGATTCGATCCTGGATTATTTACCCTGCTTCAACTGAATGAAATGCTGCTTATATGACGAAGTCCATACATACATACATACATACAGATGCTTTTTATTACCATTAAAAAGGGGGGTACCGTAGGGGTTCAGCCCGCTCTAAACCGGCTCTTGGTCTTGTCAGCCAATGGTCTTGTCAACCTCCATTCGTTCTGGTCTTTGGCAAACCTGTTAAACAATGGAACAATCCTCTCCTCCTTCTTCTTAGCCACAGTTTTGTGTCCATTGACTTCAAACCAATCAGGTGAGATTTCAACCAGCCACTTGGGATCAATGGCTGACACATGAACCATGTACTCTTTTGTAGTATTGAGGATGTTGTTGTACAGCACATACTGTACATTGTTCCTTATTGAACTTGAGGGATGGATGTACACCTGAGTCTGTTCCTGTAGGGTCTTGTAGCCTTCATTGTTGTCCCTCTTGGCCACGTTCTTGAAGAATCCTGAGCACAGAGCCTTCCTGATACGGTCAGTCTGTGCGCCACAGCTTGTCAGAGGATACCTGAACTTGTTGAAAATCCGCATCAGCTGCACCCTAATGTCCTGTGCTCGCTTCAGACTCCTCTCCTGAATGAAGTTCTCCTGGCACCAGTCTCTAGAGTAGTCAGAGTTCACCCAGGCGTTGTAAATATTGAGGTATGTGAGGTGGTCGCCATGAGGGTGGTTGAAGCGAGCGCGTTTTCTGTCAGCCATCTCCTGCTGGGCTTTCGGGCGATGGAAAATGTTGGGAGTAGTGATCATTGCGAATATAGTCACCATCTCGTCTGAGCAGCCATAGTGGATAGATTCAATGAGTGTCTTCGAAATGGCTGGGTCAGCCGGGATGTTCACCAGGTTGCGGCCAATCGTCGTAATGCGGGACTTGTCGTCAATGGCACCGAGGTAAAAGAGGTCATTGAGGGACAAAAGAATGGATTCTCGCTTTGGTGGATCCATGAAATCAAAGTTGAGAAGATCGTTGATTCCAATCGCCTTGAGCATCAGGATGGTGTTGCTCAAGTTCTGTCTTTGAATCTCAGGAACCGTATTGGGAGACATCTCCTCTTTGTACGCCAGTTCTGTGTACAACCTGTAACACTTACCGGGACCCGTTCTCCCTGCTCTGCCTGATCTCTGGTTAGCCTGAGCTTGGGAAATAGGCTTCACGATAAGAGAGTCCATACCCAGCTTCGGATCATAGGCATTGATCTTGGCGAACCCCGGATCAATCACGTAAAAGATCCCATCAATAGTTAACGAGGTCTCAGCAATGTTGGTGGCCAAGATCACCTTTCTTGACCCCCTTGGTGTTGCTTCAAAGATTCTGGATTGCATCTCTGAAGGAAGTGCCGAGTAAACAGGCAGAACAATCAAATCCTCAATGTACTCATCCTGCTGTGTCAAGGTCTTCATTCTCTCAGAGAGAACTTGCACTGAAGTCTCAATTTCTTCCTGACCGGTCAAAAACACCAATATATCTCCAGCTGGCTCAGAAATATGAATCTGTAGAATAGCATCAATGCTGGCCTGTAAGTAGTCAAATTCCGGTTCCTTGGTGTACAAAACCTCCACTGGAAATGTCCTTCCAGGAATTTGCACAATCGGACAGTCATTGAAGTAGCTGGAAAACTTGGAGGAATCTAAAGTCGCTGATGTCACAATGATCCTGAGATCTGGTCTCTTCGCAGCAGCCTGTTTCAGCAGGGCAAACAGTACATCAGTGGCAATGGTTCTCTCGTGTGCCTCGTCCAGCATGATTGCTGAGTACTTGCTCATCTCAGGATCCACCAGGGCTTCTCTTTGCAGCATACCATCAGTCATATATTTTATCAGAGTTTGAGGGCTAGTTTTGTCCTCAAAGCGGATGGTGTAACCAACCTCCTGTCCAAGTCTCACCCCCATTTCCTCTGCCACTCTCTTTGCGACAGAAGTAGCAGCAACACGACGCGGCTGTGTACAACCAATGATTCCGTTCTCACTAAATCCTGCCTCGTTGAGGTATTGTGTCAGCTGGGTGGTCTTACCAGAGCCGGTCTCACCCACAATGACAACAAACTGATTCTGTTTGAAAGTGTCAATGAGCTGATCCCGCATCTGGAACACTGGAAGGGACTCTCTTTGCTCCTTCATTGATAGATCGGTTCTCTTACCATAAGACACATTAGTTGGTTTGCGTGTTCCTGACTTGGTGAGGTCAACTTCTTCAATCTTGGTGGAGTCGAACAATGGATCACCTGTGGTCGTGATGGCCCTTGCTCTCTTAGACTTTTGCTCATCGCGAAGCTCCTTGATGCGCTGTTGTCTCCGCTCCTTAGCCAGTTCAGAGCCATTCATTGCCACTCTTGCCATTGAACCCTCAGAGAGTTTGTCCACCTTCAAATGGGACAAATCGTTGAGATAAGATGAAGCAACACCGTCCAAAAAGGGTGCGACTTTTTGCCTCACTTCCACATTCAGCTCAACTTCCTCTTCAACTTGGCCACCGCCTTCGAGGTGCTCATTGTCTTGTTCATTGAGTTCCGGATAGTCCTTCGCAGACAGTGCTCCTGCAGCAATAAGCTGTCTAATCTCCCAACGCTCCGGTGAGGTCAACCTCTTCTTTACATCACCAGTTGAAACATGGAGTTTCCTTCCCCTGTGTTCATCATATTGAATTACTTCGCCGGTGAACTGATCAACATCCTTCATGGACAGACTGACCCTGTCCCCATCAAGTTTTGCCACTCGAACAAACACCTCTTGATCTCTCTTCAAAATATCAGAAGGGTGGTTGATTCGCGTCTTGTCAATCTGTGAAATGTGCAGTAAGCCTGAAACTCTTCCCTTAATCCCCACCAAGTCGACAAACACGCCAAAGTTGGTGATGTTTCTCACGATTCCTTTGTAAACTTTCCTCAGTTGAGGTTTATCATCCCAGTCGTAGTCACCGTCTCGTTCCCTGAAATCGGACCTTCTTCTCGTGTTGGGTCTGGGGGGACTCTGCGAGCGGTTTCTTCTTGGTATACTCACATTGAAAGTATCCTTCTCCAGCTTCTTGTAATCCTCCCATTGTTGTAGGAGATTCTCACCATCGTACTTGTCCTCTTGTTTGATTATGTTGGCATCATTAGCAAACGACAACACATTCTTCACGTCGTGCTTCACGTCGTCATGGCCACGCTCTTCCTTATATAATGTGATATCATCATCCGCCTTCATCTCCTCCTTCTTCACATTGGCAACACCGGATCCATTCTCTGTCTTAGACAGCCACTCATGGAGCTTCCGTATGAAATCTGGGGCAAACTCAGCTCCCATCTCATCCAGAGACGTCATGAACTCATCAAAGGAATGAGACTTTCGCCACAGATCTATCACAAACTCAGCAACTTCAGGATCATCTTCTCCAGCTGCAATGAGGATTTCCTGTTTAATCTCCTGAAGTGAAAGCATCCTCCTCTTCGTACATTTGAACCCTTTCTACTGCTTCGTTTGTGTAAACACACATTCATTTTTCTTTTATATTATTGTAAGTAATCTATGATGCAGAGTTACCCTGCTTCTATTCTTACCTTTTCCTTTACCCTGGGTCAACTCTTCCGTTTAAGAAGCGTTTTAATAGTGGCGTGAGAGAAAGAAATCTGAGATTCGTTCGTAATGTCTTTGATATCATCTTCAATCATAGTCTCGTATCTTGATCGCATCTACAGCAGCATCAACAATAACAATGGTCAACTCAACTCATAAGAAAGAGCCCTTCTATTTATTCAGCAATTCACAAAAGAGGCAAAATATTATCATCATACACACACTGGAAGAATCCATCTTTGTTTTACACTTCCACTTCTCTAATACCGTTCTTGTCAACCACTTTGACCTGTTTTTTCTCTAGTTAGTAAAACTTATGTCTATAGGCTAATAGACTCAAAGAAAGTACTCACAAAAAGACCCTTGAAGTCGACTGGCATTCTGGTTTCTAGTTCCTTAGTACAAAGGTTCAATAAATCGAGCCCCTGCTCAATGGTGAAGTCTGGTCTGTAATGGTGATCTAACAATGACATGGCGTAGAAGGCAGCGTACCCATGAGCTGCATAGGGCAAGTCCACATTGGTTCCCAGGTAATCTATCCAATTCAACTGGGGCTCATCCCTCTTATCGTCAAAACCACCTATTAAGACATTCACTTGGTATGGTTTCTGTTGGTATGGTTAGTATACTATACTATGCTGTTGCGTGTACCGTGGGCTGTGCCATGACATGCCATGCGATATGTATACTCACTCTTGATCTCAAAGATTTGGCCAACTCATTGCGAGTGAAACTGGCAACGGCCTTTGGGCTTAGCTCAAAATTCTCACGGATCTCATAAAGTTGTATGTTGGCCTGAATATACTCTGCAAACTGCACTGTTTGAAGAAAACTTGTTAGTGATTATTCTCCTCTTCTGCCCTCCAAAAAAATTGATACATACCTGTGTCACCAGACTCACCAGTAAACGCCACAAGTGTATGATCACTCAAAGCTCTAGTCTTGTCATCATTGGATCCAATAATCGAGATACCTCTTGATACTGCCTTAGAAGTGGCGATAATGACAGCGTCCTTCACCTTGATACCCAGGATAACATCCATTGTTAGTCGTAAATGAGAAGGATGATTATTAGCTTTTAATTAATTAATTGACTGAATTGCAGCTGTGAGTTGACTGCAAGGACCTGGGATCTAAACGGGAATAAAGGTGATTGGGTTCTGAACTTGATTGAAAGTGCTGCTGCTAAAGAAGGACGCTTTTTTTTTGGGAGATTTGGTGGCAAATTTTCTGACTAATCAATTATGTAATTGTTGATTATCAAATTTCTTATGTAATGAAAGAAATGAATAAATAAATAAATAAAAAGACACGAAAATGTCGCGTCAGTCTTATAACAAGCAGAGCCACGCAATACAACATATTAACAATATAACATAACATATACACAGGAGCCGACCTCAAATGCCAGATTTAAGTGGATCAGTGGATCTTCCTCCACCACCAGCTGACTCCAGTACTTCATCATCTCCTTCCAAACCCGATGGAACATCAAGGCTCGCCTCATCTCCCTCAAAATCCACCTCCCCAACCCCTGGTGAAGAGGAATCAGAAGAACAATTAGTGGTGAAGTCCAAGACACCATCTTCTTCGGATATGACATATTACTATGAGAAACTTCTTCCCTTCAGATACGTGTTCCAATGGCTGAATCACTCCCCGAAGCCACAACCTGACTTCACGATGAGAGAGTTTGCATACGAGTACAGATCTGGCGCATACCACCGTTACAACTCCTATCAGACCCTCGAGGACTTCAAGAATGCCGTAGTGAAGGCTAATCCTACACGTTTCGAAGTAGGCGCAGTGTACTCAGTGAATCCAATCAATAGAAAGACAGTCCCGAAGTCGGCAATGAAGCCCCTGGAGAAGGAGCTTGTTTTTGATATCGATTTGACAGATTACGATGACATCCGTACCTGTTGTTCAAAGACAGCTATCTGCATTAAATGTTGGCAATTTATCACGGTGGCGACAAAGATTATGGATAAGGCCTTAAGGGATGACTTTGGTTTTGAACATATGATCTGGGTCTTTTCAGGGAGACGTGGAGCGCATTGTTGGATTAGTGACAAGAGGGCAAGAATCTTGGATGAATCCAAGAGAAGAGCGATTGTGGAGTATCTGGATATTTTGAAAAACAAGGGATCCAAGAGGCTGGCACTGCGTCGTCCATACCATCCTCATGTGGAGCGATCTTTCCAGATCTTGAAGAACGAGTTCATCCCATTGATCCTGGAGAACCAAGACCCTTGGAGAGATAACTACGATGAGCTATTAGCTAAACTTCCTAATGTCAAGGTGAACTCCTCATTAAAGGACCTTTGGAAGTCAAAACCAGGTAGATCAAGCTTTGACAAGTGGAAGGATATTGACGAAGTCACCAGAAAAATTGGTGTGAAACCGTTGGAGCAAAGAATCATAGTGGAGGCCAAGCAGGATATAATCATGGAGACTTTGTACCCAAGGCTGGATGTTGAAGTGTCTAGGCAGATGATTCACTTGTTGAAGTCGCCATTCTGTATCCATCCAGGTACAGGTAACGTATGTGTTCCATTCGATGCCAATAGATCATTTGACCCAACGGCTTCACCGAACTTGAGACAGATCCAGAAAGAGATTGAAGACTGGGAGTCTGAAAACAGAGATGAAGGTGATAGAAAAATCTCTGACTATGAAAAGACCAGTCTAAAACCATATGTGGAGTTGTTTGGAAAGTTTGTTAGCAATCTCCTCAAAACCGAAATGGGATCCATTAAGCGTGAACGTGACGAGGGAGAGAACCTTGAGTTCTAGATAGAGTGTCCTATACTTATCAATCATAGTCGTTTCTTTGATTAATGATGTAGATGTTGTGTATCTCCAAAAGGAATTTTGGGCAACCCTTTATCAAGGACGGACTCAATTTCCACAACCCTCGAGCCCCATCAAGACCACTTCTGTTTGAGTACCAGGACTAGTCTCTATTGCCACCAGTCTCTCGGTAGTCTCACATTTGTCTTAACCGTTGAAACCTTAAGGGGGAGTGTTCCTGCAGTAATTCTGTAAACGGAAATTATCTTGATACAGATACCCGCTTTGTGGCTTGAGATGTGCGGAGGTGATGGAAATAAAGCTTTTGGAAATAAAGTTTTTTAGATTTAAAGAGCATAACGTTATGATGTATTCTCCGCATACTACAGGAAATTCGCGCCAAAACAAAACACAAAACTGTAAGGCGAATCGGTGTCAGAAACTACTGCAAAGTGAAAACCAGAATATCCATATATATCTACCTTTTTACTCTACCAGCTCCAGTCAATGGAGTAGTGCAATAAAATCAAAGAAACCCAAAAGTTGAACTTATTGATTTAATTTAAGCATCAACCTTCTTGATTTTCAATCTGACAGCCTTGACTTGAGTGTAGTTGTCCAAAGCCTCTTGACCCATCTCACGACCGATACCAGACTCCTTGTAACCACCGAATGGAACAGAAGCGTGGAAGTCGTTGTATGTGTTGATCCAGACAATACCGGCCTCCAATCTGTGAGCAGTCTCTAGGGCTCTGTTCACGTTCTCGGTGTGGATACCAGCACCTAGACCAAACTCAGAGTTGTTAGCACGGGCAATCAAGTCGTCAATGGTCTTGAACTTGGAGACACAGGCAACTGGGCCAAAGATCTCCTCCTTTAGAATGCAGAAGTCATCACCAACGTCAGTGAAGACAGTTGGTTGGACAAATTGACCCTTGGTACCGATACGGTTACCACCAGTTAGCAAAGTGGCACCCTCCTCGTGACCCTTCTTGATGTAGTCCAAGACTGTCTCGAATTGGTCTGGGGTAGCTTGAGCACCTTGGTAGACACCCTCCTCGAATGGGTTACCAACCTTCAACTTCTCAACAGCAGCCTTGAAGGCTGGAATGATGGTGTCGTAGATACCGTCTTGGATGTAGATTCTGGAACCTGCACAGCAGACCTCACCAGAGTTGAAGAAGATACCAGTGATCAAGTTTTGGACAGTGGCATCGACATCAGCATCGTTGAAAACAATGTTTGGAGACTTACCACCAAGTTCCAAGGTAACCTTCTTCAAGTTGGACTCGGCAGCAGCGATCATGACACGCTTACCGATACCAGTGGAACCAGTGAATGCAATCTTCTTAATAACTGGATGACGTAGGATGGCCTCACCACACTTTCTACCGGAACCTGGGATAATGTTGATAACACCCTCTGGAATACCGGCCTCAATAGCCAAAGTGGAGGCGTATAGAGCGGACAATGGAGTGGCAGAAGCTGGCTTCAAGATGACAGTGTTACCGGTGGTCAAGGCTGGACCAATCTTCCAGGCCCACATCATCAATGGGAAGTTCCATGGGATAATGGCACCACAGACACCAAGTGGCTCTCTTCTGGTGTAGTTGAAGTATTCAGAACCGGTGTTGATGGTTCTACCATCAACCTTGTCAGCCCAGCCAGCAGCTGATCTAATGTAAGAGACGACAATACCCAAGTCAAAGCGGGCACAGTGCAAGGCCTTACCGTTGTCCAAAGACTCAATGGAGGCCAATAGCTCAGCATCACGCTCTAGCAAGTCAGCAAGCTTGTACAAAGCTCTGGATCTGATGGCTGGGTCAACGATGGACCACTTCTTGAATGCGGCGGAGGCAGCTTCGACAGCAACTTCGACATCACTATCGTCAGCCTCGTACAAATCAACAATCTTCTCGTCGGTGGATGGGTTGATGACTGGAAAGGTCTTACCGTTCACGGATGGAACGATCTTGTTGTTGATGAATAGACCAGTTGGTTGCTCGTACTCGAGGCCGTTTGGCAATGTGATCTTGACAGTGGTTGGGGCAGACATTGTTTGTGTGTTTCTTTCTTACAAGAAGATCGGGGATAGACCTGTTGAGTCTGGGGAAATCCCACTCTATTTATATTCGAATATCCGGTGGGGTGGGTTGGGTTGGCGATTACAAATTATTGTCAGTCATGGGATGCGTAGGAGTCCTGTTGGGTTTGGGTAAAATCAGCCAATATTGTCTCCGGATTCCTGCGTTTCGGGTGGCTGTGGTGCTTTGGACTCCGTTCAAAGGATGGGGTATGCTATCCAAGGGTGCTCGACAAGCCAGCAATCTCATCTAGTCTTCTTGGTTAACAGCTAGTCTCTTCTTCAACACTTCAGTTTCTCAACTGTTGACATGTATGCGGTTCTTAAGTCCAGATCTGCAGCTTGATCTCGAGTTGCCAGTTTTTCTGGGGGCACGACGGGGATTCGCGCCGTTGTGAGGGACGACTTTCCCTGAATTCTCAGAAGGAAGCCCCTGAAATCGCCGGGTAGGAGTTTCTCCCTCCAGCACCCCGGTTCTAGGTGGGGCCAAATTTATCAGCAACAAGCTACAACGGAGACGGAGTTGGGAACCAATCATAAATGAGATCCTATACAGAACATATTGTGGACAGTTGCCCTTTAACCAACCATACCGTTCACCCCACATGCCCGTTCCGTTCAGCCATTTCCCCTTAAAATCTGGGGGGCGACACCCTTTTTTCCCTGAAGCCAGTGCTAAAATCTTTCCACTCTTCCCTAGAATCTGGGGAAAATATCTAAACACCGAGCCGATGGAAACATGGGCAGAATCGCCTTGGTGAGGCTGAATCTTGGGAAAATTGTTGAGTTTGTTTATAAAAGCATTGGCTCTCGGTCAACTGTCGTCCATTGCATCTTTCTTCGTGGAGGTACGCTTGCTTAATCTTGTTAATTTGTGGGATACTGGTCTATTAATCTCCGTGAGCCGTTGTGATCATGCAGTCTGGTCTGGGTTTTGAGAAATTAATTTACTGTTTTTAGGGCTTTGAAATTTCGAAGTACACAACAACAGGGCGGATGACTGAAGGTAATTGAACAAGACTGACCCCAACAGGTGCTTTGGAAAACTTCATCATCATTCCCTTTGTGCTACATTTGCATCTTTCAATGAAGAACTAGTGCAGATTACGCTTGTCTAAGATCAAACAATGAGGCACAGATGATATCTACCTTCTGAGTGGTTTACTGAAAGTTGTACTACACCTGGAGTAAGAATAGACTAATTCGGGTACCTATATACTATAATGAAACTCTAGGGACTAGAGTAGAGATCTGTTGCAACTACTTTGTTTTAATAAAACCTGATTCAAGAAGAAGAAGGCCACTCGACAACTCTGATGACCGGCGTTTAGAAAACAGACCAGGTTAAGAACCGGACTCTTCAGACAAAGGTTGCAATTTGTATCAGACCAGAGACTCAAGGAATAAATAGATTGGAGACTGGAGGCTTGAGACTGGAGACTGGAGACTGGAGAATAAACATGGACCGGGGAGCCCATTTGAGGATAGAAGTTTCACCAATCGTTGTCTCCGAAGGGATAAATACTGGTGAAACTGGCACATTAGCAGATGAGAACACTACGCTATTCATCAGAATATCGTCAACTATAATGTAAAAACTCTCCTTCCCTTTTCTACTACTTTTTGTGTCATAGAAATCAGCCTCTAGTAGCAGTAATCTGACTTCGCAAGTCGGCAACCTCAACCTTCTTTTGCTCCAAGTATTGTTCTAGAATATGAACCTGAGCCTCCACAGTCTCAACATCACCCTGTGCTTCAGATAAGTCTACGCTCTTAGAATCATTAACCAGCTGCTGCTGCTTGTACTTCAGCAATTGCTCCAGTTCTCTTCTCACTTGCAATGTGGTGTTATTTACAGCCGATGAGCGTTGTTGTTTCTTCTGTTCATTATCACGTTCCAATGCGGAAATCTTGGATTCTAAATCCGCGAGCTCACGTTTGAGTCTCACTTCCTCCCAGTCAGTGTCCTTTGTAGTGGAGAAATCAGTTCCTTTAGTGTTGTTTATTCCAGAACCACCAATCCTGGACAAGTAGCTGTTGGCAAATGATTGTTTAGTGCTTTGTCCAGCAGCCGGTGAAGGCACTTGTGATTGATGGACATCTGCCTGGTGTGAGTCCAATGAGTATTCTGGTGTCTCTTTGGAGAAAGTGGCCCTCAGTGATGCAGGTACACCCCTAGGCATGGCACGGCCAGACTCTCTTTGGTTCAAAATGTGTAAAAACACAAGGGTCTGGTCACGGTCGATCGTCTCTGAAGATCTTGGGTTCACCAGGTTCCATGCATAACGGGCATCAGCGTCAGGCACATTGCTCAACGTGGTGTAGAGACCCTCAAGAGAGTCAAAAGTGATACGGCCAAACCGGTCAGCTGCAGAGTTGTAGATTTGCTCATAGGTGGACTTGTCAGCTGGAGAAATGTACCAGTCAAACAGAGCACCCTGTGGGTCCTCATCTTCTGAGTCAGAGGAGAGGCGGCTACTTGAGTTTCCGGCCGCTGTAAGGGCATGCTGGGCCTGGACAAGATGGGCCTTAGATGAAGGGACAAGCCAGTCCGGTAACGACGAAGGCAATGATTGGATTGTCCCATTGACCAAATCAAAGATGAAGCGCATACAAATGCAGAACTCTTCAAAGTCCAGGTTGCCGTCTGTGTCAATGTCAGCGAGGTCCCATATTTGAGAGAGCTGATTGTCTGGCAGCTTGGAGTTCTTTAGGACTGGCTGGACCTGTGCACCTGTAAGCTTGTTATTCTGTGGTTTGAGCCCAGAAAAGATCTCCCAGTACTTCTTGATCTCCCAATCCTCCAGCTTGGGTGCCATTTGGTGCAGTTTATTTGGTTTGATTTGGTTTGATTTTGATGTGTTGTTATTGTTGTTGATGGTGCTTTTTTTCTTCCAAAAACACCACACCCAGCCTGTTACCCGGTGAAGTAGTGAGGTCTGTCTGCCATTTAGTTTTAGGATCAAACCTGTGCAATCAGTCATCTGTACCTTCTAACTCGACAAGATGTCCTTTGTGGCACAAACATGTTTTGTTTGTTTGGTTCTACACCGCATCAGGCTTCAGAGTCAACTTGATTTTATCAAATCAAGATATCCATGCCCACTGACTGGACTGGATCTAACGGGGATAACCCTGGAGAGTTCTTTACAAAGACCGCACGAAATCTTGATATATATATATATATACTGAATTAATGTGGAGTGTAGATGATGAAATCGCTAGCCGACTTTATTGGTAATTGAATTCCAAGTTATATCCGTATCTCAATTATTTTCACTTTCAAATGAGGTACCAAGCAAGTTTATTTGGTTGTGCCGCCGGATATACGGATATACCGACGTATATGCTGAGTTTCCGGATTTTTTTTGATTTCTTCCATTAACGGATTATTCTCGGATAAACACCGAACTGAAAAGCTGCATGTCATTTAGTCCCCCCTCACCCTCACCCTCACCCTCGCCCCTTACTCAGCATTGTTTAACTACTACAACATCCGTTGTTTGATATAAAATCAGATCAAATGAAATCGTTTGATCGATTTGTAGTACTATTTTGTATTCGGAGTTTGAACTTGCCTAGATGCCGATCCGCTGCCGAAATGCGGGATCAACATTTTCAGGTTTGACTAGTTTGATCCTCACATTACTCACACGTATACTCTGGCTGGATTAGAAATGATATATTGGTCACATGGTGGTCCAAGATGTATATGTCTCAATTTTACAACTTCCGGAGGTGTGGTGGAGTTCTTGGCTTGAATCACGGCACCCCTCAGGCTGGTGTTTTTCTTTTTAAAATTTCGGCGAAGTTGTTATCAGTACATACCCAAAGTGGAGACAAGCACCTCTAAAGTCCACAATGTGTCCATCGTGCCACAAAAAATAACAAAAAGTAGAAACGAAGACGTGTGAAGTGCAGAGGGGAAAATAGTATCATATACATCTTTTTGCTTTTATTTATTTATTATATTTATTTTTCTTTTTCTTTTTTTTTTGACTGACATGCAAATCAGACAAGACCACTATTTTTGCCCTGGCGCTATTTCGAGCGTTGACCAGCCCTACCGACCCCCGCACAATGTCAACTATCCAGAGTGGAATAAGCGGTGCTGTTCAACCGACACAAACCAAGCAGACGAGACTGCGAAACGGCTGCCAGCAGTGTAAGGAGCACAGAGTCAAGTGTGACAAGACGAAGCCCGCTTGCCGTAAGTGTGTCCGTAAGGGTCTGCCATGCAACTATGCGAGGAAGCTGATGTGGATCACGCTTGACAGTTGTGATTCACGACATCCGTCATACAAGAGACGAGGTAATGGTAAGCAGCAGCCAAGAGAGCCCTCAGTAGAAGAGAGCACCAATACAATGCTCGACCTTGACACCGACTACAACGAGCTTTACGCTGGTTATCACGACGACGACAACCACGACGTAATGGATATACCCACACAGCGCATTGGCTACGAGGATCAACAACAGCGATTTCTTACCTACCACCGACGGTTTTCGTCCTTCTTCCGCTCTTTCCCACAGGAGACCTTCAACGTCTTCAAGAACAGTTCCACAGAGACACTCTTTGCCCATTATCTGCTCGTCACCTGTGCAGCATTAGACCCGCTCAACGGGAGCGGACCCACGAACATATCTGAGAAGTTCTTTGTACCGTTTGCAGTATACAACCCAGCTGCCCTCCACGGGATTCTGTCCTTATCTTCTGCCCAACTGGCGATCACAGAACCGTCTGATTACTCTGAACTAGCACTCAGGCACAAATCGCTATCTTACAAGCATCTATACGCTCTTCTAGCCGACCCAGAAAAATCTATCGGCATGGGTGTCATGTCTACCATCCTTGCACTGCTCTCCCTCGAGGTGATTGAGTCCAAGTCCACGGCATGGCTCTACCATATTCGTGCTCTAAGGAACATTGTCCAAGAACGCGCAAGGAGACTCCATCAGCCTATCCAGGATGAACTGGACCAACTCATCTACTTGCGAGTCGCACGATACGACTGCTTTGCATCACTCATTACCGGTGAAGAGCCCTTGTTTGAAGAGCTGAAAGTTGGCAATGAGGCTGCACCACAGGATTCAATAATCCGCAACATTGACGGCGTGTTTGGATGTCCAGCAAACATTCTATTGTTCTGTTCGCAATTAACGTTCTTGAGCAAGAGACGTTGGGTGTTTGTTAAAGGAACCATGGAATACGACGTGAGAGAGGCCAATCGCCAGTTGGGGATTGATGAGGAGCAATTGCAGAACAAACTTGATACTCTACTGGGTTCACAGAGCGATACCATCCAGACCAGAGAGTGGCTGCTGTGCGAAGATTTGTGGAAGTGTGCACTAGAGGTACGTTTTTGGAGCTGTGTCAAGGACAAGTACGAATTTGAAGATAACAAGAGGAGAGATACTCTCATTCAAATATTTCTGGAGACCCTACGTGAATTAATTGTCAATTACAAAGGCGGGTACTATTGCACAAATCTGCTCTTCCCAATTTTCCAGATGACACTTATTACTGATGAGGTAAATGGACCCCGGTATGAGCTGATGGCTGCACTGGATACGTTCTACATACGCACCAACATTGGGTCGTTTCATAAGATCAAGGAGGTGATCTCTGAGTTTTGGGAAATGCGCTCCAAGGATGAGTTCTTGAGACCCTCAAGCTGGTGGGCTCTGTCCCCTTCTAGAAGCTACTGGAACGTCTATTTGGCCTAGGAAGTGGAACGTATTCCACAGCTGAATTTCAAACATTGCTAGCAACCGAAAGCAATTACCAAAAAGAGTAATTGTATAACAAAACCCCCTTTCCATAATGATCTCTTTTTTTTTGTTTAAGCTTAAGCACAAACAAGAAAAACATGGTTCCAAAGAAAGTCCTTATTGCTGTAACGTCATCTAACGAAGTCTTCTACACAGACGGTTCCAAGACTGGTCTTTACTGGACTGAGGCTTCACATCCATACTACGCTTTCAAGAAGGCTGGTTTTGAGATTGAATTCTCCTCTGAATCTGGCTCGTATGGTATTGATGAGCACTCTGTATCTGGCCCTCCATTTGTCTCCGAAGAGGACCTGGCTGAGTACAATGATGAGAATAATGAAGCCAAGAAGGCCCTTGCCAATATAAAAAAGACCTCGGACATCAATGCTGAGGACTACGGCATCTTTTTCGCTGCTGGTGGACACGCTTGTCTATATGACTTCCCAATCTCTAGACAGTTACAGGATGTCGCGGAAGATGTTTACCAGAATGGTGGTATTGTTTCAGCTGTCTGTCATGGCCCCTCAATCTTGGGGGGTATCCACAACCGCTCCACTGGTGAACTGTTGGTTAAGGGTAAGAAGGTGACAGGGTTCACTGACTGTGGTGAGACAGTCTTAGGCTTGGACGAAACCCTCAAGAAGAACAAGTTAAGAACATTGGAACCCTTATATAAGGAGGCTGGTGCTAAATACACCCCTCCAGCTAAGCCATTTGACGCAATTGCTATCACTGATGGAAGATTGATTACTGGTGCGAATCCAGCTTCTGCGTTGGCTACAGCAGAGCAAGCCATTGGTGTTTTCAACAAATTGTAAGTAATGCCCCAGTTGTGCAAAGCTGCGAAATGTATACATTTCAGGAAAATCTCCAGGAGTTTTTTTTTGAAGAGCGACTCCTTTCAGTTCAAGATTGGCAAACCAAACTTGTATACAAAACAGAGTATATCAACATGAATAATGCCCTCTAAATCAACGTAACGTAATCAATATAAGTGTCTTTGAATTCCTTTTTTTACTGATTAAGAAAGGGAACGCCCGAAATTTGTTGTATGAAGTTGAGACGCACAAGTGGATGATTCTTATCTAGACATGGTCCAGGTCCTGCGCTACCAATAAATAGAATGCTACTGGGGTGTTGCAAATGGAATGGTTACGAGCTTTGGTCGGGCCAGAGGAAACATCAATTTTTCTTATGCTTACTAATTCATGACATAATGAACTCATTTTTTGGTGACCCATCAGGAATCATCATATTCATTATTGAGCTTTTCTAATTCAATCTATTCGACACCAACAAACAAAACCAGGCTCTAAGTATACACACATAGGCTACTAGGCAATGTCTATCTTTATAGGCACTACAGCAAAGAGAACGCTTTTGCAACAACTGCGAGTGGAGGCTCTGAAGAGATCACTCCGTCACTCCTCTAGCAGCCAGTACCCAGACCTCAATGTCCAGGATCTTTTGCCTAACGGAAAACCAGACTATGTGAGACTCATCCTTACCTCAAGAGTCTACGATGTGATTGATGAGTCACCTGTCACAAATGCTGTGTCGCTGTCCAGCAAGACGGGTGCCTCCGTTCAGCTGAAGCGTGAGGATCTGCTACCCGTTTTCAGTTTCAAGCTGCGTGGTGCTTACAACATGATTGCCAAACTGGACTCTGCCTCTCGCAACAAGGGTGTCATTGCATGCTCTGCAGGGAACCATGCCCAAGGTGTGGCATTCTCCGCAAAGCATCTGGGTATTCCTGCCACGATCGTTATGCCTGTTGCAACTCCTTCCATCAAGTATCAGAATGTATCACGTTTGGGGTCCCAAGTTGTTCTCTACGGTGAAGACTTTGATTCCGCCAAGGCTGAATGCACTCGTCTTTCTGAGGCTAATGGACTTACAAATATTCCTCCTTTTGATCACCCATATGTGATTGCTGGCCAAGGAACTATCGCAATGGAATTGTTGAGACAGACTAATGGCGAAAAGATTTCTGCCGTGTTTTGTGCCGTGGGTGGTGGTGGTTTGATCTCTGGTATTGGGTCGTACTTGAAGAGAATTGCACCTCATATCAAGATCATCGGTGTTGAGACATTCGATGCGGATGCATTGTATCAGTCTTTGGAAAAGAAGGAGAAGGTGACTTTGAAGACTGTCGGGGCATTCGCTGATGGTACCGCAGTCAAGGTTCTTGGTGATGAAACCTATAGAGTGGCTTCTGAAGTGGTTGATGAAGTTGTCAGAGTGGACACTGACGAGATTTGTGCCGCCATCAAGGATGTCTTTGAGGACACTAGATCGATTGTTGAGCCTTCGGGTGCTATGACTGTTGCTGGTATGAAGCGTTACATTGAGAATCATCCAGAACTTGACCATGGAAAGGCAACTTATATTCCTGTTCTATCTGGAGCCAACATTAATTTTGACAGACTGAGATTTGTCTCAGAAAGAGCCGTTTTGGGTGAAGGTAAGGAAGTGTTTATGTTGATTTCTATTCCGGACGTACCAGGCTCGTTTCAACAGTTGCAAAGCGTCATACACCCAAGGACTGTGACTGAGTTTTCTTACAGATTCAACGAGGAACAGAAGGATGCATTTATCTACACGTCTTTTTCTGTTGTCGACAGAAAGAAGGAGATTTCACAGGTGTTGAAGGAGCTGAACCAATTGAACTTTGAGGCCATTGATATCTCTACTAACGAGATGGCTAAATCTCATGGTCGTTACCTCGTTGGTGGTCAGGCCAACTTGCCAAATGAAAGATTGTACACATTTGAGTTTCCAGAAAAGCCGTCAGCATTGACAAGCTTTTTGGAGTGTTTGAAGGGAAGTTGGAACCTGACCTTGTTCCATTATAGAAACCACGGTTCCGATATTGGTAAGGTGTTGGCAGGTTTCAATGTCCCTGAGGATGACTTGCCAAAGTTCCAGCAGTTCTTAGACGACACTGGGTATGTCTATCAAGACGAGTCTGACAATTTGGTTTACAGAAAGTTGTTGAATAGTGCCATTTAGATAGAAGCACTGAATAATACCGTACGAGGTAAATTATTACACATACTAAAGTAAAGAAACATACGAACATTGTAACGAAAAAGTAAAAAATTCCTCTAGATATCAATCAAACTCTGCTCACCGCGGGAATTACCCTGTTGACGTTGTTGTTGTTGCTGCTGTTGTTGTTGATCTTGGTTGCCAAATCCATAGCCTGTATAGGATGGTACAATACCGGTACTAGCGACTCCAGTATACTGTGCGTTCAGGAATGGGTTTCCCGGAGGGGCCTGACCATTGTTGTCACGGAATCCAGTACCAGAAGAGTTGATAAACGTTCCTGTCTTGGTAAACTGCGCTGGTATACGCATGTCACCTTCATTACCAAAAGTATCAATGCCTGTACCTTGGGCCAAGAGCTGATTGAGCTCGGAATATTGCTGGTTCTTGAGTTCAGATCCAGTTGGCACCTTTGCGAGTTTTGGAGGGAGTGGTTCCTGCGTTAGTACTGATTCAGGTTGTGGTGACGGTTGGTAGTTGGCAGTAGAGGGTGGCGCACCCCCAATGGCAAATGGGTTATTCGATCCAGTCTTTAGAGGAACTTGTTGTTGTTGTTGTTCAAGTTGCTGTTGCGCAAGAAGCTGTTGCTGTTGTTGTTGCATATATTGTTGCTGTGCAGCAGCTGTTTGTTGTTGTTGTAGGTACTGTTGTTGGAGATACTGTTGCTGCAACCACTCTTGCTCTTGCTGTTGTTGTTGGGCCAATTGCTGCTGTTGGAGGAACTGCGCCTGCTGAGCCTGCTGTTGCTGGGCAATATAGTTGGCATCGATTGGATTACCCCATACATCATACTGGACACCATACTGGACTCCACCATACTGTGGTTGGTTGTCAGTCAGATCCAAGAGGTTCTGTGACTGAGCATCTCTTTGTCTACGGAAATCCTCCTCCTCCTTACTTAGCCTTAGCGCAGCAGCAAGGGACTCGTCTTCATCATTGGAGGCCAACCTTCTTCTCTCATCTTCCTCAGCAGTTCTTTTACTGTCCCTAAGGGCCTTGGCCAGTTCATCCTCTTCGTCATCCTCGTCGTCATCATGACGACTTCTTCCCGATCGGCGATTGGTGTTTCTTCTATTGCCACGCAGTTGACGTTCCTGTTGCAGTCTCTCATCATCCCTCAAGAGTGAAGTGAGTTCCTTGGCTTTGACGCGCACAAGAGACCCATGGTCGTTACCGTTTTCATCAGTGTACTGAAACTCTCTCAAAGTCTTGATAATGTAAAGGTTGTCTCGAGACCAGCGTACGGTGTTTTCTGAACCAGAGCGTACCAAGAAGTCCAGGACTGTCAGAGCTTTCGCGACATGGCGCCAGTATTTGCCCTTATCGTTCAGGCGCTTGTCGAGCATGTCCATGATCTCGAGGAACTCAGCACTAAAGATGATTAGTATAGGGGTGGTTGTGAAGGGAAACTCTATCTAACTCACTGTTCATATGTCAACTCGGCAAGCTCTTCCATCTCACTGGTGGATGGCCCATTCGGTTTGTTGGAGGTGGCTGTGAGGTGTTCTGTGTTAGTAGGAGTCTCAGTGAAAAGCTATTTCACAGGAGCTGCAACATACCGTTTCTCACCTTGACCTGCGCACTAGTATAACCATTGACAACGTTTTTGATGGATCTGAATGCAGACTTGGACATGATTTTTTAGTTGTTGTTGTCGTTGTTGGAGTTGGGGCTGTAAAACTGTGTTTACTTTCGTTTGTTAAATTCGAGAAGTCCGGTTATGGTGTGTGTGGGTGTTAATAGTTACTACAAAAAGCAGATAGTGGGGAGAGGATTTGAGATTTAGTGACAGCCAGGACAGTTGTGGAGCGTTTCGTGAATAAAGATGTCACACTCCAGACAGAAATGGCTTCGACAGGTTGGGCAGGCATAACGGTAGCTGTTTTTTTTTTTAGTAGTAGTAGAGGTGGTGTCTGAAGGAAATTCAGTGAGACAGCTGTAGCAGTCTTTTGGATCTGCACCCACTGCCTCAATGGGAACCTCTTCGTAGTTTCTCAAGGGAAGCAGGTGATGATAGGACCTCGCCAGATGTGTTGACAGAATCAACATCATGTTGCAGCTGGGACAAATGGTGGGCAGGGAACAGACCTTGGCCCGGCACGCAGGGCACAGATAACCCCCATAGGTCAGTTTTGAATGGCAAGAGCAGAATGATGGGGATTCCTCTGATATTCTCGAAGGAAATCCCATCTTGACCAATGTAAAACTCTTGTTAATTTTGTTCACTGGAAGCGGTACGACAGATTCCATGATGAGATCTTTGTAGTGGTGCTCATTTAGTATCACCTTGTAGCTGGATGCATCACCAAAGTTGGTCTTTTGGCAGATTTCTTTACATATAGAGACCTGAGCTGAGAGGCCAATGATGTTGACTCTAATCTTCTCCTCCACAAGTGAGTTGACTGTCTTGTGTATGTTACCTGGATCTACTGAGAACAGCGAGCCAAATAGTATCAGCACCTCCCTAGTACAATGTGATGGAACATGCAGTAGAAGCCCACTCGCCATTTCAAGTGCATTCTGCAATGAGGGATCGCCCTTGGGCTCCTGCTTCTTGATAGCCTTTAAAACATCAATGTGCTCCTGGGGATTACCACTCACCTGGCTCACCAGCTTGGCGATTCCGTTTTGCATCGTGACAATCCCCAGCTGGGAGATAGGGTTCTGATCAAAGAATTCAGTCACAAACTTTATGGAGTTGGTAATCGTCATGTCGTGTCTGTTGGGACGCATATCCTTCTCCAACATGGAGGCGCTCTGATCAATCACAAGGATCAGGTTTCTGATGATACCCCGCTGGAATGGTGTCACATTCTTGAGAACCCTTCTCTTTTTGGATTCGATTACTCGCGCTGCAATCCCAGCAAGTGATCCACCTTCATCTTCCTCAAGAATGTCCCAACTGCGCTGGTAGGTGTCTTCCCAGGAATATCCACCGTCCTTACCTTGCAGCTCGCCCTTGGACGGACCCTTGCGCCGCGTCCGACCTGCTATTCCATTGGCGTATTGCTCATCTCCAGATTGCTGCGAGGCGTATTCGTTGTCCGAGTCCATTAGTAAGGGGTCGCCTCTTATTGTTCGTACAAATTGTTTGTTTGTGATTGTTGTAGTTTTTTTTTTCTTCCTCTTTCACTTTTTAATCCTTTTCAATATGAGTGAGTATTTATCATCCACAAGGCATGGTTATCCATCATAACCCTGTGTCAGCTGCTCATACCCAAGCAAAGACACTTCCTGATTTTGCAAACTTGGTATTAAATAGGCTGCGGAACTCACAGACTGGTATCCCCTCTAAGAGATCTAGATCCTCACCACAAACTGTTCCAAGAAGCGGTGGATCACCATCAAGGCGGCAGCGAAACAGGGCGTTAGATGGTAGTCACAAAACCAGTGAATATTTGTTCAAGCGTAGCCCAGGTGACTCTCTACTGTTTGACTCAAAGAGAGCAGCCAAGGAGCTCCTGTTGGACCCAGCACACTCCTGTTACCAAAAGATACAGACTGGTGATGATACCACCCGACTACCTACACTGAAACACAGACTCTCCAGGGTGCTATTCTCCCCAGGAGTTCATTACCTTCAGGATCCACGCTCACAGGTGTTCAACTTTGATCCTTATCTGGCTCAGATCATACCTAATAACGAGTTTGATTTTGATTCTATTGCTCATTATGTGACATCTTCAAAGGACGAGGCTTTGAGATCAACAGCCCACAAGCATAAGGCCAGTTACTACGCCTCTACTTCTTCGATGACTGGAGTACTCTCACATATGCACTTCTTGCTCTCAAATTTTAGGCCTCAGAGCCTTTTGGAATTTACCAAACACACACATCTCGACTATGGTACCTTCACCAAAGGCGCAAGACTTCCTGCTTCAGTCATAGTGAAAAAACATGGAGACGTGTATTCCATTGACTCAGAGAAGTCAACAGATAGGGATATGATACTGTCGCTAATGGGCAACTCATTAGAGAGAATGCTAACTAAAACTCCAGAGGAGTTTGAGAAATACAGGATCAATGAAGAGACTGGGTGTTCCAACATTGCGTCTGAAAAAGAGACCAACATTTACCACTATGCCAAACTAGAGAATTTTCTAATGAGGTCACAGCTGGACTGTATTGACGAACGATTACCTGGAGCAGGGACATTTGACTTGAAGACTAGAGCTGTAAGTGCTGTCAGGTTCGATATCTCTAAAGTGGAGAGGGACTCTACAGGATACCAGATTATGAAAACGCATGGAAGGTATGAGTCTTTTGAAAGAGAAAAACTTGAGCTGGTGAAGTCAACGATGTTGAAATATGGGTTACAAGCGAGAATTGGTGATATGGATGGGATATTTGTTGCTTACCATAACACAGTGAGAATGTTTGGGTTTGAATACCTACCTTTATCAAAAATTGATGAACTTATGCACTCTTTTGGTCTTCCTGATTCTCATGACTACAACATGTCGATCTTTGAAGAAGGTTCAGAAGATGACTTTGAGATCCCTGATTTAAGAAGTGAAATTGCGACAAAGATGGCAAACGACGAGTTCAAATTGTCTATGAATCTGTGGGACAAAATCCTAAAAGAGTTCATAAAGGAGCTACCTAAAACATCATTCAGGTTTATCACAAAGGCGATGAAGGTTTCAGATTTTGAAACAAAACTGAGAGTCATTGCAACACCAGTTACCGACGAACACATAAATGAACTTCAAAATATTGGCAGTGAGCTTAAAGCCAGAATTATTGAGGCACAAAAGAATGGAGAGGCCGTGGGTCCTGTTGTTGAGAATCATGCTGTATCAGTTACCCAGTTGAATCAAAGAATAGGCACCGGTTTCATTGGTTATGATGTATATGTCAAGGGATACATCGACGGAAGAGAATATCTTGACAGACACCCTGTTTACAAAAGTCTGGATAGCACTTGGATGGTTTCGTCCCGAGTTGTTAAACTGTCAATGAGAGATACTGAGGCTTCGTATGGAGAGTTTCTAAACGAGAGATGTGATATGATGAGATTGAATAGTGATATCAAGGAGGATGATGAAGTTGATGAGTTTGTCAGGATATTGAGAAAGTATAGCGACCGTGGAAGGCGACTACAAAATGGTCAAAACATTTCAGTTGTTTGGAATAATGACTGAAAAAAAACTATTCTAGATAGATATGCATGTTTATATATATATAGTTCAAACTCTTATCCTTTGTAACTCTATTGGGGATATGTCGTCAACATGGTAGTACTTATAGTAAACATACTGGAATGCAATTATGAGATCCAAACACGTTTGGAACAGGGCAAAGAAAAGGAACAAGATGCTAACGCTCTTTGCCCCAAAAAGAAGGTAGCTGATCTTTAAGGTATCACCACATAACCAACTGAGAAGCAGTAGCAGCTTGAATCCCTGAACAGATTTTAGCTGGTTCAGGAGGAGAATTTGGGGAAGCGGTAACAATGATTCAATAAAAAGCCCCACAGTTCCCAAAAGCTCCCCAAAGCGTGTATATTTTCTGAAAAGCAGTGTCAAAATAACAACAGTCAGTGTGAAGCGCATGAGAAAACGCCAGAAGGCTTTCTCTGACTCCCATTGCCAGAACTTGTGCCATCGTTTGTAGGTAGGATCAAAAAATCTGACACAATGCTGGAATAGTGTTAACAAGCAGTCGCGTACAAAACGCACCATATCAGTGGCGGAGCTAGTTCCTTGCTGTGGATATAGGTACAGATCGGAGAGATGTCTGAAGTCCTCAACAAGCTTTGAGCTTTTCTCCATATAGCTGGTACTGTGGTCTTGAGGACGGTACTTGAGGGAAACCTTTAGCAGGGCGGCCTGTATAACGATCATTACCATGCTCTGTCTGAGAAGAGCCAGCTCGTAGGGGATGATGAAGTAGTAGGCAATTCTCAGTATGCTGGCGACCATCATGGTAGCACAGATATCGATAGAGAAGCCCAGTGAGGACTGTTTACGGTATATACCCCATACCGTTGTTCCATAAGAGAATAAGGGTGTGAATGACATGAAGTAGCTGGTCATGAGCTCAACAGTGAGCCACTCGGGCACGTAGAACTGATTGATGATCTGGTGCTGAAGTGACTCCATTGAGGTCTCGTTCAGTTTTCGTGTTGTTTGTTTGTTGGCTTTGTTTATTTTTGTTTCTATTTTTATTTCCACTTGTTTTTAGTATTATTTTTTCCATTCTACAGTTTTTCTTAGTCTATCTAGTACATGCTTCTTTAATACTCAGGCGCTCTCCTTCTTAACAGGGTCGATATCATCTAGAGGGATTGGCTGTTGTTGTGGCTTAGGTTGAGTGGATCCGTAACTGTATAGGAATGCACCGAAGAATACCAAAAAGGCACCGAAAGAGCCAGTGACACTTAGACTGTTGTTGAACAGAAGCATACTCAGCAACAGACTGGTGAACTTACGTAGAAGTAGTACCACAGACACAGTAAGAGCAGTGGTATTACCGGCAAGCATGTTGGCACCTCTCACACAAAAGAACTGGGTTAGAACATTGAGCACTAGGTAGCAGATCTGCTTTGGAGCCTGGAAGCCAAAAATGCTAAAATACTCTGGATAGTTCCACAAAGCCATGAACTCAGTGTAGATGTTCTTCGAAATGAACAAGAATATTGGCAATCCAAATAAATGTGAGTAGAAGACATTTTCTTTCCAGTGTTTGCCAAACCTTCTATAAGTTTCTTCGTTGTACAAACCCAATAAGGCCATGAGGATGGCAGCAAAGAGTAAGACTCCAATCCCAATCAAAAACAGGATGTCATCAGAAATAGTGGCCAGAGTAGTGGTGGCGACTTCCTCGACTTCCTCTCTTTTGGTAAATAGCTCCGTGTCCTTGTACATGGTGGTAATAATGGCACCGATAGTCAATAGCACAGCACTAATTATCTGCAAGTTGTTGTACGTCTTCTTCGCCAATAGATAACCAATGATCATCACAACAGCAGTACCTGAACTTCTGAAGATGATATGGATTGGAATAGAAATCTTGAAGATGAAGACGGAGTTGTTAAGGACTGATACTAGGAAGAACATAATGATGGTCCACGACCATCTCTTGAGAGGAACTTGGTTCTTTTTAATATAAAACGGTGGTCTTGAACGATCGAAGAAGTTAATGTAACCCTCCATTGCGATGAAGAGAAACTGAAAGAAGGTTACCACGTTACCACTCTCAGGATTGTTGGTCACAATCTTCTCTAGGGTGAACACGTTAGAGCAGCATCCACCAAAAATTAGGCCAATGATCATAACCCACTCACGTATGGCTATCTGTCCTGCAGCAGCAGCGACTGAGCTCATCTTTACTTGGTGCTTAGTTGGTGTTATTCTTTGTTTGTTCTTTATGTTTTTGACATTGACAGACATGTATATATTTTATTGGCAACCACAAATCGAAAAGAAAAGGTTACCCGTCTCAATACGTTTTTTTTTGTTTTTAATCGAACTTGGTGGGATCGTCAAGGATCCCATGTCTTCTCGTATCCCCTCTATGAGCTCTCGAACCTTTCTTTAAGAGCTTAGATATTGCTCTGAGCATGATTACAACCAAAGTCAGTACAAGAGCATAACCAATCAACCCATATTCGTGGATAACACCCGCCATTGGCAGACCAGAGCCAAAAGTGGAGTTTCGTAGGCTTTTCTTCAAATGTCCTTGGTGAACATTAGTGAAAACAGATAAGGCTTCACGAAGGAAGTAGGGAGTTTCTCTTGTAGATAGTTTTTCTCCAAAGGTGTCTGTGTCAAAGTAGTAAGAGCCACTGACCACAACCACATCTCCGTTTCTATACTGCTTTTGATCAAATCTAACCCCTAGATCACTCAGTATATCCAGATTGGCTGCAATATCAAGATACACCACTGTGACTGGCTCTTTTTCATTGTATGATATTGATTGTGAGAGAGCACGTATGATATCTCTTGACTTCACATTTCTCTGGTTTTTCACTTTTTCAATGTTTTTATTCTTCAAGTTTCTGTCCAACATAATGTTTTCGTAAATCCTCTGTGCATCAAGATCATAATAGTCTGCCAGTGCCAAATTGAGGTTGTTAATATATTTTAAAGAGTTATCTTCATCTGTGCCATTGAGTAACTGAATAACCAAAATCTCCTTGTTCTTGATTTCTTGTAATACAAGGGGAAGAGATTGGAGATTCAGTTCACCAATGTGTTGTTGTGAATTTGCTTTAATCCAGTCAGCAACCCGAAACTGATCCCTGATATGGTTTGGTGCAAAACTGTGAAAAACCTCTGAATTAATACTATTTTGCTTGAAACACACCAATGTGGGAAGACTGGAAGAGTACTCTATCATTGCTCGTTGTTCGTTGAATTGCCTCAAAGGTTCTGATTCATTGTAATTGATTGCTTTGTAAACATTCTTCTTTTGCAGCTCGATAAAATCCATCATTCGTGGGTCCTTGGATTTAAGCAAATGAGTGTGCGGAAGCAAGGATAGGGGTTCAATCAGATACGGCAAGAGTTCAAAGTCTTCATTAGAGATTGTTTCCTCGTCATAGAGGAAAACAAAAAAGGTCTCCGAAGTCAGTGGTAACGAATTAATACTCGGAAGTGTTGACTGAATGAATTTAGATTCAACTAAGTCTTTAGTATCCACTAAAGGAACCTGAGAGACCTCAAGAACTCTTTCGGCAAAATGAACAATTGTCTTCGCATCGAGATTATAGACGAATTGGTCATATGGAACAAACTTTGCTGAGGTCATACCAGGAAGGATAAGGCCAATCTGTGGGGCCGTTGTACTGAATCCCAATGATTCACATATCTTGCGATTAGCAAGGCAATTAAAATGACCGATATCAAAAGAGGAAGTCAGCTGATTAGATACCGCCTTCCATGCTCTTAGTAAGTTTATAACTTCTTCCTCGTGAGGTACATTCGAAAACGTGTCACCAATGACATTCAAATCCTGAAGATCTGAAGTGGGCCAGAATGATATGATATAGGGTCTATCAATAACGCTTGAAAGGATCCGAAGCATAGCATCAGTAGACACTAGTTGAGACTGAAAAACACTTGAGGGGTCTTCGGAAGAATGCTCCAACACCTGTTCCTTACAAAACTTAATGATGTTCTCTTCAGTTCTTCGATATGACTTGGGGAAGTTTCTGATAAAACCTTGCGGCCCATATAGCTTCAAGGATGGATAGGCAGAAATTTTCTCATCGTTACAAAGGTCACCACTTTCAACACAGTCCACTTGAACCATTCTAATTCCAAGCCTTGCACCTTCGGAATTGAAATCTTCCCAGGTCTTTTCCCAAACAGGAGCAAAGCTTTTACAATGAGAACAGTAAGGGCTGAAAAACTCAACAAGATGAAGACCTGATCTCGTAACGATTTTGAAGTTTTCTTTTCTTAGTGGTTCAGGAAATCCATCGTGTGAGTCTCCAAGACTAACAAAAAGTGAAGTGATCAACAGTTGGTAAAGGACAAGGTACATCGTTGGATGGGCTATCTACAGTAACACCAAAGGTTGATTTCTCAGTTCAACAATTAGTGTATGGGTGTTGAATAGTTACAACTCTAGAATTTGCGCAAGGAAAAACTTACTGAAAAATAGTAGTATGTATGGAAGATGGTACACCAAATTACATTATAGGTGACTATCAGAGGCTATACCTACCTTTTGTGGTAGACTCAGTGATCTCAGTTCTGTAGCCTGCCATACAGTACTAGGGTATGATAGGGCACTTCACTCCATTCAGACTAGTTACATAGTGCCATTATCTGATTTCCCTCTGAGGAGATAGTTCAAAAAAGCTACTGATCTTGTAATGACCCTGGAAGTGTCTGGTGGTTTCGGATTCTACAGTTTGTGTCTTACTGAGTCA